>CM047428.1:52145911-52175911 GCA_026168455.1 Theocolax elegans | reverse complement strand
TGGGGTCTGTAACTAAAGGAAAAAATAATTGGATATAATTATGGATTAAAACGCAAATTTTGAAAGAGGGTGCAAATTACGAATTACGGGAGAAATGGAAGAAACAGGTTTTTATTTATATACCACTAAAATGTTATAAATAATTTTTTAAAACTAATACAAAAATTAATTTAATTAAGTAGAAAGTTTTATTACTCTAAAAGTACAAAATATTAATGACATATAGAACTTTTGGCGATGACTTAAATAAATTAATCTTAGGAGGTATAGTTCTATTTAGATCCGTTTAAAATAATCTAAAATTTTAATAGGTTTTTACTAAATACTACAATTAAGTTTATGCACCTTACTATTTTTGGTAAGTTAATTGTTCATTACCACATATATATATATATATATATATATATATATATATATTACACCTTTGGTGTAAGTTATGTCCTAAAATACGTGAAAATTAGTGATTTTATGAGGTTTATGAGGCATAAGTTACACCAGCGGTCTTGGCCAATAATCTAACCCAAGCCATTCGAAAGCTCGCGAAAAATGTGAACTTTTGAGAGGTGTTAGATTAAAATCGATTATGGTGTAGTAGCCTTTTTTTTGATATTCAATATGTTTGGGTGTTCTTTCTCTTCGAGATTTTAAAATTAAGAAATGTAACCAGGGTAGATAAGTTCTAAAGATTAATTTAAACAAAAGTTGTTTGTAATGTTTTTTCAAAAAAATCAACAGATTTTGAGATAAATGGCTTTAAAAATAGAAATTTTTCTAAAAAATTGAAAAATTTCCACTTTTCATGGTCAAATAACTCTTAAGCAAATTATTTTTAACACTTAAATTTTTTTTGTATGTTCTGGAAGATGTTTCCAGCCTGTTCTCAAATTTTGGAGTGATTTAAAATTTTCATCGTACCACTAGACGTGAAATAGCCCATATATGTGTATATATATGTATGTATGTATGTGGGTGTGTGTGCGTGCGGCGGAATATTTATATAATATATATATATTTTATAATTGTTTTTTCAAGAATACATAATATATGTATTTTTTCCAGGCGCAAAAAAAAAGTTGTGAACATAACATGAAAGAATGTGTATTTGTTTACTCATTCTTGATAAAACTCATAAAATTTTTAAACGTATACTCAATAATAATAACGGATCTAAAATTCAATGTAATGCTTTAAATACAGATGCAAAATTGTTTGAAGATGAAATAAATATTAATCAAGTATAACATACACTTTTCCAAATATCCATATGATATATACAATGGGTTAAAAATTAAATATATTAATTATTGCATTTTTAAGATAATTCTATTTTTATACTTAATTATTTTAATTACACCTTTTTATAAGTAATTTATACTCCATAATAGTTTTCTGCAATTGAAAGTACTCAAATCAAAAACACCTTTCAAAAAGGTGTCAAAACCCGCAAGTATATGTGTTAGCATTTTTAAGATAATTCTATTATAAACAATTAAATATATTAATTATTGCATTTTTAAGATAATTCTATTTTTATACTTATTTATATTTTAATTACACCTTTTTATAAGTAATTTATACTTCATAATAGTTTTCTGCAATTAAAAGTACTCAAATCAAAAACACCTTTCAAAAAGGTGTCAAAACCCGCAAGTATATGTGTTATTCTAATCAAACTTTGAAAATTATTATCTAATAAATAAAATTGTTATCTGTCTGATAAATTTTAAAGTATAAGATAAAAATATCTTTGATTCTAATTCCCATATTTTCTCTACTTATTTATATTTTTATTACACCTTTTCTATATCTAACTTATATTCCATAATATTTTTCTGCAAGTGAAAGTATTCAATTCGAAAACACCTTCCAAGAAGGTGTCAAAACCCGCAAGTATTGTGCTATTCTCATCAAACTTTGAAAATTGTTATCTGTTAAATAAATTCTGCAATTCAATCTGACATTGTTATCTGATAAATAAATAATTTTAATTTCTAACTACCTTATTTTATCTATTTCTTTGAATTTTAATGAAACATTTTTATAAATATTACGAAAATTTCGTATAAAAAATTTCTGCAATTGAAAGAATTGAAATCAAACTGAAATCGACAAGTATTTTGAATCGTACCATAAATTTATATTTTATATAAACATTTTTATATATATTACTTAAACTTCGTAAAAAGTTTCTGCAATTGAAAGCACTGAAATCAAACTGTAATCGACAAGTATTTTGAACCATGCAAAAATTTCTACCAATCTGAATACAGATTTTTTTATATGAAAAGTATCTTACACTATTATTTTTCATTTCTGGCCCTCACATGTTTTACAGTTATAAATAAATAATATTCTAATGATATTAATTTGTGCAAAATTAATTTCTGCAATACTAATAAAATGGACATTTCTTTTTTATTCTTTTAAATAATAAAATAATACTTGCACCACCGTTGGTTAAACGCTTCATATATGTGTTAATTCTGACTTACTAATGTATTCCTTTACATTTATGAAAGTATATAATACCGTGAAGAAACTGCAATGAGTAATAATATATAAATATTGCAATACTATCTGGCAATTTTAATATCCTACATCACCAATGATAAAATAGACATCATTATTTTTATCTAATAAAGTTCCTAAAAGAGGCCTGCGATGGCTTGGTCGGTAGGGCGACGGACTCGTAATCTGGAGGTCCCAGGTTTGATTCCCGGCCCCGGCCGATTGATACAAGCACCACTAGCGAGCGAAGCGTTTAACCAACGGTGGTGCTAGTATTATTTTATTATTTAAAAGAATAAAAAAGAAATGTCCATTTTATTAGTATTGCAGAAATTAATTTTGCACAAATTAATATCATTAGAATATTATTTATTTATAACTGTAAAACATGTGCGGGCCAGAAATGAAAAATAATAGTGTAAGATACTTTTCATATAAAAAAATCTGTATTCAGATTGGTAGAAATTTTTGCATGGTTCAAAATACTTGTCGATTACAGTTTGATTTCAGTGCTTTCAATTGCAGAAACTTTTTACGAAGTTTAAGTAATATATATAAAAATGTTTATATAAAATATAAATTTATGGTACGATTCAAAATACTTGTCGATTTCAGTTTGATTTCAATTCTTTCAATTGCAGAAATTTTTTATACGAAATTTTCGTAATATTTATAAAAATGTTTCATTAAAATTCAAAGAAATAGATAAAATAAGGTAGTTAGAAATTAAAATTATTTATTTATCAGATAACAATGTCAGATTGAATTGCAGAATTTATTTATCAGATAACAATTTTCAAAGTTTGATGAGAATAGCACAATACTTGCGGGTTTTGACACCTTCTTGGAAGGTGTTTTCGAATTGAATACTTTCACTTGCAGAAAAATATTATGGAATATAAGTTAGATATAGTTAACTTTACTTTTAACTTTACCGATAACTCATTATACTTTTGATTTTTTTCAATAATGTATTTACCCTTAGAATTAAAAGTAAAATTGATTTAAATATTTGCAACCTCTATATATCAATTTAAATAACTCTTAGAATTCTCTCTTTAAACGTTCTTTTGACATGCACAAATCAAATAATTTTGTTGAAGAAAATTAATCGATGATTACAGATTCGCTTTCAATGTTATTATTGATAACGTAAGCAGTAACCGATGCAGTCGATTTTTTGTAGATACTCTCAATGGGACCGGAATAGTATATTACACACCTAGGGAGGTAAAGTATTGGTCAGTCCATAGCACATGTAAATTGATACCCGAGCAGAAGGCGAGAAGCGGCAACTTCCCGGCCGCTGTGCGAAATGAAGTTGCCGTTTTCCGGCAACGTCGAGCAGAAATAATATATTACATACCGTGGCTAGTAAAATAAGAAATGTGTCAGATCACATGTAATTGCCGGTCGAGGCGAAGCCGAGGTAAACGAACAGGTGATCTGAGGCTTTCTTTTTACTGGCCAAGTTGTGTATATTATATTTAATAAATTTCGTTTAATTTAATTTTTGTAATTATTTTCTGCCCTACGGACGGAAAGCGTCAACTTCCCAGCCACTGCGCGAATTGAAGTTGCCGTTTTCTGGCAACGTCGAGCAGATA
This sequence comes from Theocolax elegans, assembly GCA_026168455.1. NCBI lineage: Eukaryota > Metazoa > Arthropoda > Insecta > Hymenoptera > Cerocephalidae > Theocolax > Theocolax elegans. The sequence goes on along the minus strand of CM047428.1, from coordinate 52,171,796 downwards.
AATAGTATATACATCTTGGCCAGTAAAAAAGGAAGCATCTGATCATATATTAGTCCACCTTGGCTTCGCCATTTTTTATTTTACTGGCCATGGTATCCCGCGTAAAAAAATTAAAGTTTTTATAAACTTTAGGTTTGGCTAAACTTGATATGGGGTTGGCTAACGAGACTGAGCCGAACTTGTGCAATTGACTGTTAAAGTTTGGCAAAGGTATATCAAATGTTCAGCTGAAATTTATATAAAGTTTTTATAAATTTTTTTTACAATTACTGACATATAAAATATAGTTTATACTAAATTTAGCTAAACTCAATATCAACGTGATATGAAGTTCATGTTTATAGAGTTATATAATGTTGATATCAACATACCCAAAGAAAAATTTTAAAAATCTGCTTTAACTGACATCAGTAACATTAGATAGAAAAATGAATATTTGAGATTTTTTCAAAAAAATTCGAACCCGCCACTGAAAAGTGTTGTCTTTGTTAGTCTTGAAGACATAACCTGAAAGAAGAAAATTAAAAAAACCACAAAGTATCTATGTTTACATATTAAAATATTAATTAAAAGATAATTATATACATAAAATTTTCAATTTAAATAGAAAAAACTTATCTGATGCAGCAGTCCAAAATGAATCTTCTTGTGTCGTACTTTCTATTCTGACATGGTTGTCCGGATTACATCTTACGAACACTCTGTCAACTCGTTTACACACTAAATGGCGATTCACAATGATTACAATTGCACTTATCAAACTGTCAGATTTGCAAAAAATAACCTGATCTGCTGGTCCTTCTCGTGCCGCATTCGCAAGGGTACTGACGAATTGGTTAGATATCGATAAATAAGCCGACGAAAATAAAACAAAACAATGTTGTTTTGGCAGCTAACCCTAACGTCAGTTCACTCGCGAGAGCAGCGCGAAAAGGATCAGCGGACTAGGTTATATTTTGCGAATTTGAACGATTGATAAATTATATTGTTTGTGCAATTGTAATAATCTTGAGTCGCCGTTCAATGTGTAAACAAGTTGACAGAGCATCGTTGCGCGATCGGTGTACGTAAGGCGTAATCCGGACAACGATGTCAGCATAGAAAGTACGACACAAGAAGATTCATTTTGGACTGCTGCATCAGATAAGTTTTTTCTATTTAAATTGAAAATTTTATGTATATAATTATCTTTTAATTAATATTTTAATATGTAAACATAGATAATTTGTGGTTCTTTTAATTTTCTTCTTTCAGGTTATGTCTTCAAGACTAACGAAATGGACGATTCTTTTCAGTGGCGGGTTTGAATTTTTTGGAAAATATCTCAAATATCCTTTTTTCTAACCGACGTTACTAACGTCAGTTTAAGAAGATTTTTAAAAATTTTCTTTGGGTATGTTGATATCAACATTATATAACTTTATAAACATGAACTTGATATCACGTTGATATTGAGTTTAGCTAAACTTACAAGGAGAGGTCACACCCTCTGGAAAACGGATCCTTACCAAACTCTAGGATATAATTTCTACTATAAAATCATGCAGAAAGCCGGAGTTTTAGTGTCCAATGGCCATTTTTACGATAGATATAAGCAAATAATGAAAAATCTCGTCAAAAAAACCGTTGAGTTTGAACGCTTATATCTGAGAAACAATTAAAGATGTACGTATAAACTAAACTTTGAAAGAAAGCTGAGATCGAGTAGATACGTTTCAAAAAAAAGGAAGCTCAAATATTTTAACATGGTCAAAAGTTATGGGAGAAATAAGAATTAGCCAAAATTTTATCGAAAATTTAAAGTTACAATTTAATGATTTTTGTAGCCCAAAATTTCGTATAATTCTTATTACTCTCATAACTTTTGACCATATTAAAATAATTTATCTTCCTTTTTTTTAAAACGTATCCACTTGATCTCAGCTTTCTTTCAAAATTTAGTTTATATGTACATCTTTAATTGTTTCTGAGTTATAAGCATTCACACTCAACGGTTTTTTCGGCGAGATTTTTCATTATTTGCTTATATCTATCGTAAAAATGGCCATTGGACACTAAAACTCCTGTTTTCTGCATGATTTTATAGTAGAAATTATATCCTAGAGTTTGGTAAGGATCCGTTTTCCAGAGGGTGTGACCTCTCCTTGTTAGTATAAACTTTATTTTATTTGTCAGTAATTGTAACAAAACCTTATAAAAACTTTATATGAATTTCAGCTGAACATTTGATATACTTTCGCCAAACTTGAACAGTCAATTACACAAGTTCAGCTCAGTCTCGTTGGCTACCCCATATTAAGTTTAGTGAAACCTAAAGTTTATATAAAGTTCATATAAACTTTAATTTTTTTACGCGGGATGTGATATGCTATTTTGATTAATTTTATACTAGCAAAAATGACAAACTCAGATGGTACTGCATTGGAGGTAGCATCTTCTTGTATTGCAGCTATGCTTCATAGTGGAGGAAGGACTGCTAGATTCGTCTATCTGTTTGGTTTGTAAAAATGGCAAATTTGGAAAAATTATATAAGAAATATTATTAATCGTCTAGGATGAATATACAATAATGAATCATAGGGCTTTCACTCAAGCCGTCGATCGACTTTTGCAAGTCATCGAGTTGAATAATAAAATTATAGGTTGCATAACATTAATTTTGCTGAAGATTTGTACCAGTCTTACCTGTAATTCCAAAAGGTACTGACGCAGATACTGTAAATGAGAGCTTATCTTGAGAGAGGAAATCTAGAATTTCCAATTCAGTTATTGAAAATTGACGATTGGACAGAAATAAACGAAAGTAGCTAGATAGCTGGGACTCAAATGACGAGTAAAATAATAAATTCAGCCAACGTAATAATTTCTGAAATATACCCAGAGATTTCAAAATTATTAAATAATACATATCATTGGTTGTGTGAATAAGTCTTAATTTCATCTAAAAATATAATGGCCGAAGAAATAAATAACATTTTTCTTGAAAATAACCGTGAATATTCATCCCTTCCCTACTAGCACACAACGTTGTAGCAACGTTGTGGCAACGTTGTTTTGACAACGTTACAATGTTGTTATAAAAGTTGTTAAAACGTTGGAGCAACATTGCTACAACGTGGGATATGTCCGTTAATATTTATGTAAGTTGCCGCGATAGGTGGAAATAACGTTGTGATAACGTTTGAGCAAAGTTGAAAATACCTTTGAAAAATGTATTTCATAGAAAAATTTAAAAAATGTCCAGGGCAAGCAAAAAAATACATTTTTAAATTCACAAAATTTTAACTAATAAAAAAAAAATTTTCAACCCGCGGGAATTGAACCTCGGATCTTCAGCTCCGAAGGCTTGCTCTCTACCAACTGAGCTAGTTTGTTGTTCCTGTCATTAAATAAACTTTCGGTTATTAATTTCGGAGCATATTTTGATAGTAATTTATATAACCAAAAGTTAATTTAATGACAGGAACAACAAAATAGCTCAGTTGGTAGAGAGTAAACCTCCGGCTCTAAAGATCCGAGGTTCAATTCCCGCGGGTTGAAAATTATTTTTTTTTTATTAGTTAAAATTTTGTGCATTTAAAAATGTATTAAATTTACAACGTTATTTCCACCTATCGCGGCAACTTACATAAATCTTAGCGAACATATTCCACGTTGTAACAACGTTGCTCCAACGTTTCAACAACTTTTATAACAACGTTGTAACGTTGTCAAAACATTGCTACAACATTGTGTGCTAGTAGGGTTGATAAAATAAATAATACCACTTTCGCCGTACACTATCTACTAATGTTTCTCAATTCACTGAACCGTTGAGGATTCCTATTCAATAAATTAATATTAAAAATCAGTTTTCCAATTATGTTATTATCTAATCTTTAACCCTCCAATCTCTATAATGGTACAAGGTTGAAAATTATGTGAAAAAAATCAGGTATGCAGCTTCATAATTAAATAAAATAGTTATGTGACATATAAATTGGTCAACAAATTTTAAATAATAGTTAAGAATAATATATTTTGATCAAATAATTAAGAAACGTTTTCGATTGATATGAAAAAAATTATTAATTGTTAATATTAAATAGCTTTTCTTCTATTTTAATACTGGTTGGCCTCCTTAAAGGAACAATTTTTTTGTATTTTTTTTCTTATGAGATATTATTTATTGTTATCCGTCAATCATATTTTACTTATAAAAATACATTTTGATGTATAATATTTAGAGTTAAGGAAGATTTTACAGAAAATGTAATTTTGTAAATATATTGTAATATAGTGTAAATCTATGTACGTTATATATACTTACATTGGTAACGAAAAGCAAGAGCAGTCATTAAAGAGGTTTTCCCAGATCCACTAAAACATAATATAAACCATATTATAAAAAACCGGCTGTATAATCTGTCATTAAATATACACGGTAACTAATTTATACTTTTAGGTTATTTAATAGTTTAAATCCCTCTAATTCTTTTTATGAAGAATTAAAATAGAATATAGAATTATATATATATATAGTTGTAGAAAATTAGAGAAAATAATTTGTAGTTCTTCAGAAGAGAGCGATGTAGTATTCATGGAACATGCAAGTACTCGTGTAGATAGTTTAGAATAATATTTAAAATTCCTGTGTCCAGCAATAGTAGACATTATCAAAATCTTCTACATTATATTAAAATTCTATACGTATGTCCGTCTGTTTAGAAGAAAAAATGATTATAAATGGAGGAAAAGGACAAATATGATGCAGGATTCACCTCGTAGTCAGGTGTATTACACTTGACCTTGGGAATCGGACAGTGAGTGACAAAAATGTTTCTCGATGTGGCTTATATAGCCAACGAAAGTACTCTTTATCTTACTTTGTATGCATATCCATACATATAAAGAAGGAAGAATGACAAATGTATAGATATTATTATTGTTATCTATATGAACATACATAACTTTGCATAATTTTTTAAACTGTTATTGTTATTATATTCTGTTTTTACAAATGCTATTTTTCATTAAATTATTGGTATCTACAACATACATAACTTGTACAACTTTATATAATTTGTTAAATATTATTCATTCATCTAGTGCCCCCTCTCTTACTTATTAAAAGAAAGGTAGGGAGCTATGCTATCACATACTGCATAAGCCGCATCGCTTTTTCGGCACTCATCATCGTAATCCCCTGATCAGATGTAATACACCTGACTGCCGGTTAATCCGGTAGCCTTTCTTCTATGTGTGCCGGTGCCGACACACACTGTGTATGGACTCTTCTAGGTCAGGTGTAATACCTGACCATACGGGTTGAGTCCTGCATCATTTTTGCTACCCTTTTCCGATATTTTCCTTGAGATTCCTCCATGCAATTTCTTTTTTCACCGAAAATTATGTATATTTTGTAACGGTAAAGTATTATTTACTTTACAATTTGACGAATTCGGAAAACATGGGCAAACAGTATCGTGATGTTCACATCGGTTTGGGTCGGCAAAATTCGGCTCGGCTCGGTTCATCGTGGCTACACGGACGAAATCCCTAACACAAAATCTCACGTGAGAACTCACAAGTGATATCACCCCCCAGATAAGTCCAAAAATCGAGGTTTGAAAGCGTTTCAGACATATTTTCGATTTTTAGAAATTTCTCATGTGAGAACTCACGTGAGAAATTTTCAACGATCGAAAATATTTCTAAAAATCAAAAATATGCTTAAAACGCTTGGATACCTTGATTTTTGAACTCATCTGGGGGGTGTTATCACTTAATAAGTGACTCACCATATACATAAATTGATTTCCTATTATTTGAGAAGTTTAAGCAGCGGTCCGGGTGAAAAGTGGGATGAGATTTTGGCATGAGATCCAGTGTTGCCAGATAGAGGTATTTTTTCTTTGTTGCACTCACATAGTTTGACTTCATTTACATTAGACAATAAAGGACAGAAAAACCCTAAATGGTAACCCTAATGAGATCTCACGTGAGATTTTGTACGTAATAGGGATCGGCTTCGCGATTTTATAATAGAGATATACCCGTCTTGAATTATGACAGGTGTTGTTTTCCGCGTCTCGTGTTTTATCATCACCTGTGTTTGCTATATCGTTATGTGCGTGAGTGCGTTTTATCTGCAGGCCGATCCTGTATTCGCAGTGTGTATCTTAACACAAGAAATTGACCTGCAGCCATGTAAACTCGGTGCACAGGCGACCGGACCAGTGAAGTAAGAAGCAATGCAAAATTTACAACTAAAAGTTTTTAAGATAAATACTATAGCCATTAAGGAGACAAGTCTGGATTAAAAATTAAAAAAACCATAATGAATTTTAACAATCAATCATTTTTTTATAACAATGGAAAACATTTCTTAATTTTTTGAACAAAATTTTATTATTATTAACTTTTATTTAAAATTTTTTAATGAATTTATGTCACATAACTATTTTAATTAATTATGAGACTTACAAGGAGGCCCTCATATGTTTGGGAAACGAATCGTGCCAGCTTGTAGTATGTTTTCTAATATAAAAATATGAAAAAAGCCAGAGCCGGAGACCCTAATAATCGTTTTTTCAAAAGTTCTACGCCGTTAAAGAAAAAATTACAAAAAAAAGGCTTTACTTAAAATGGTTTTAACTTCTAAATTATCAAATATTAATACTCAAACCAAAGTTTAATAAAAAGCTGAGATAAAATAGATGTAATTTTCAAAAAAGTATGCTCAAATCCGTTAGAATGGAACAAAGTTATAGCCGAATTTTTTTTTTATTATTTCAACGTCGCTCTTATTGTGCATCCAACTCACAAGCGGAGTACTTGACCTCCGGGAAACGAATCTTATCCAAACTTTGGTATGTCTTTTATAATAAAACATGTGAAGAAAGCCAAGTCATCTCTTGCCAATGGCCACTTTTACGGGCGTTATTCGATATCTAATAATAATATTAGTAAAAATTACTTCCAATTTGATCGCTTGTAAAGGCAAATCTCCCTAACTTTTTTTTGTGTCACTCACTGATTTAGCAGCTTTAAAATGTGTTTAACCTCTTTGTACCAGTTTCAATTTATAGTTCTATACTCCATCTATACGGTTAAAGCTCAATAGATACTTTGTCAAAATCCTTTGTCTCAAATTGATGCTTCAATAATTGCAAAATGTAAGGAAAATGATGAAATATCGTGTCACTTGGAAAAAATAATTTATTATGGTTACTGTAAAATTTGGAGCATTGTTTGGAAATGGTTGAAACTTTAAACAAGTATTCTATTTTAATAGTGCATCAAAAAAGTTTTCCATATTTTGATGTGCTCCCTTCCAATAAAAAGTTTCAATGGTTTTTAATTGTGTCACTGGAATTTCACTAAATTTTAAAATTATCATATTTTTCTTTCCATTGACTGGAGCATTTTCGAAATCAGCGAATAACCAAATTCCACATTTAGTAGATGTAAAAAGAAATAGATTGAGGTATAGCGCGACTATGTGCTTGCAAAAATGAAGTAGAAAATAAAATTTAAGTAAAAGAATTCATGCAAAACTCGTCGAAAAATTCATAGCAATGTGACTTTAGAAGACTGTTATATTTTTTTTTTTTTTATTCTTGATTTTGTGCCCTCTTTTTTCCTGGCACTTCCTACCGTTTATCCCCTGGGGGACTTTAACGGTGTCCACCTACCACCTACGTGTGGGTGCTTTTATCCCTCTCTTAAAAACCCCACTATCTCGCATTCGCTCGGGGTTATGCCCGTGGATCAGAGAAACCTGTGAAGCAGGGAAAACCTCACCCGAGATGGCCGGTGTATTCGAAACATTCTTTTTGGGTGTCAAAGTCACATTGCGTAGGCCTTGACACCTAAACCGAATGTTTCACACCTCCCGCTCACGTTGTGAAGTGTGAAAAAACACCTAACCCGCCACGAAAGCCAAGCGACCGAGAACGTCACCCATCCACTTGGGTACCGCGCTCATCACTGCTTAACTTCCGTGACCGGCCGAGGTGCGTCTCCGCCACTCCGCCACCGCGTCGGTTTAGAAGACTGTTATTTATTTTTTTTTTTTTTTTTCTGTATACAGCACATCAACATAGTAAAAATCTCTTAAAGAACATATTAAATCCAACAATCTGTCAAATTTACAGAGTTTTTTTATTAATGATACAAAGGTTACAGCAATGTAAACCATTTTTTAAGAAGTACTGATTTAAAAAAAATTAACTAAAATTAATTAAAACATGAATAAATTACAAATTAGATTTTCGGATCACCGTCAATGTTCCCATCCGTCAATGCCCCCGCGAATCAGAGAGCGCGATCGTTTAACTGCTCCCACCAATCATGTCAAAGATTAGGAGAAACGTTTTCATAGAGGGTATAATAATAATTATTGGTAATGCTTCGTCGATAATATAGTTTATATATTTTTCATCTGAATTTACGTAAACAGATGTCACTAGAGTCATGCATTACTGTTACTAGAATAAAAATAAACAGTCAATTTAGGAAACAAAATGGAAAGTGTTGAGATTAATAGTTTCAGATAAAAAAATTCATATATATATATATATATATATATATATATATATACTCTGAAAGTATTAATCTCAACACTTTCCATTTTGTTTCCTAAATTGACTATTCATTTTTATTCTAATAATAGTAATGCATGACTCTAGTGACATCTGTTTACGTAAATTCAGATGAAAAATATATAAACTATATTATCGACGAAGCATTACCAATAATTATTATTATCCCTTCTATGAAAACGTATCTCCTAATGTTTGACATGATTAGTGGGATCAGTTAAACGATCGCGCTCTCTGATTCGCGGGAGCATTGACGGATGTAAACATTGACGGTGATCCGGATTTTCTGTGATAAGAAGTAGAATACATCTTCATTGAAATTTCAATAAAATTTAGTATTATTTCCACAAACTATTGGCCGAAATCGTACGCGTTTACTAGAATTTACGGAACCGACCGATGTTTGCTGACAGATAGACTTAACTTGATAGTACGGTTTGCATGAAAATTTTCGTATGAGGAAAGGGAGGAGAGGGACATTTAGAGTTGTATTGTGTGGAATTTTCAATTATATCGACTATAAGTTGTTATTCTGTGACAGTTACTGATGTTTATTATATCTCGTTATATTTTTATTATTCTATGCTTTATAAATAAAATCTTAATAACCATATCTCTATTTCTTCTGATCTTATTATAAAAAAATGAAATATCGCGCACAACTTTTGGAGGATTTCTCGCTCATGAAAGCACATTATACCAATCAATTCCAATAATATTCCTAACCTTTCATACCAAATTTCAAAGGTGTGCTCCTAAAATTGCCTGATCCCACATTTCTTCGCCAAAAATTAAAAGTTAGGTAGATTTGCCCATAACTCGAAAGCAAATAAAGATAGGTACTCAAACCAAAAACCAGAAGAAAGTTGAGTTCAAGTTGATAAAAAAGAAGAAGCTCAAATTGCTTAATTTGGAGTAAGTTATGAAATAAAGCAAATAAGAAACTAATGATTATTAGGCCAAAAGAAACAATAAATTTTTTATATTAAATTTTGGTTAAAATTTCTTTAATTTCTTATTTTCTTCATAACTTTGCTCCAAAGTAAGTAATTTGAGCTTTTTTTTCAAACCATATCTACTTGAACTCAACTTTTTTCTGGTTTTTGGTTTGAGTACCTATCTTTATTTGTTTCCGAGTTATAAGCGATCAAATTGGAAGTAATTTTTACTGATATTATTATTAGATGTCGAATAACTCCCGTAAAAGTGTTCTTTGGCAAAAAAAAACTTGTCTTTCTTCACATTTTTATATTATAAAAGACATACCAAAGTTTGGATAAGATTCGTTTCCCGGAGGTCAAGTACTCCCCTTGTCAGTGTTAATCTGCGACGAATGTCATACGATATCTTTGTTAAGAAAGCACTTGCTAAAAATACATTTCCCAGTGGTGCTTGTATCAATCGGCCGGCGCCGGGAATCGTATCTGGGACCTCCAGATTACAAGCCGGACGCCCTAACCGACCGACCCATCGCAGTCCTCGAAATATAGCCAAATTAAAAATTAGAAGAAATTCTAACAAAAATCGGACACTACAAATTTTATTGAGTTTTTAAGCTAAATTTCTTCGAATTCATAATTCGGCTATAACTCTGCTCCATTCTAACGGATTGGAGCGTACTTTTTTTTTAATTATATCTATTTTATTTCATTTTTTTGTTAAAGTTTGGTTTGAGTATTAATATTTTATAGTTTAGAAGTTATAAGCATTCAAATTATAGCGTTTTTTTATAAATTTTTTTAACAACCTGTAGCTTTTGAAAAAAACGATTATTAGGGTCTATGAATCCGGCTTTTATCATATTTTTATATTAGAAAATATATACTTTAAGCTGGCACAATCCGTTTCCCAAACATATAAGGGTCTCCTTGTCAGTACTCTGATTTTTTCCATAATGGACTTACCGCAGGATATCTCAGGAACTATTCCATCGAATAGGCTGAAATTCTAACAGTCACTTTTATATATGATTGTAAGCCACTTGAATGGAACACAATTTTAATAAAAGTCTAAATATTTATATTAAAAAAATAATTTAGCTGTTTTTACACAATTTTCGAATTTTTTAAATAATTTGGTAAGAATAATTTTTTTATTACAATTTTAACACAGTCCATTTCACTCAAGTGGATTACAAGCATATTTAAAAGTTACTGTTAAAATGTCAGCTTATTCGATGAAATAGTACAGGGTAGTTACACGTTTCAAAAGCTTTATTAAGTAATGTTGTAAAAAACGAAGCGATTATATTGGGAGATTCTTTAAAATATGATAAATGTAGTTTAATCTTGAAAACTTTTATGCGATCTGACGGAGGCAAAGGAAAAAAATCTTAAAAAGACAGATTTTTTTTTGCAAGCAACGTTTCGTTGGCGTGATCTGCCAACCTCTTTAGGCTATTTATTAGATACAAAAATCAATATTATAATTGAGAACGCACATATGAAAATACATTGATAAAAAAGATTTTGTGCCTTTAATCGGATTATCGATGCGTCAAATGATCTGTTAAATTTTATGTACTTCGTCGTGTCTATACATGTAGCGAGTATAAACACAGGATTTAAATTTCTATGAACTGGCAAATATGTGGTATTTAAAAATTTAATATTCTCTTTCTTGTTGATATTATTAGTATCAATTTTGATATGTATCATTTCCAAAATCAAACGTTTGTTGTAATTAGACTCACTATAAATAATTTTTAACGCCATCCCAGTTAAATGCAGGTTTAAAAAGAGATACATGTTGATTAACCACTAAATCTGGATTTTTATTATTTCTTTCTACGTTCATTTATCCTAGTTTTTAAAGAACGCTTCGTTTCACCAACATAAGAGGCATTACAATTTTTGCATTTAAATTTATAGACAACTTTTGTGTGTTCTAGTCTTTTAGTACAGTCTTTGCCTAATTTAATGATAGAATTGAAATTTTTCTGTATTAATGGTAGTGTTTCAATATTGTAAGAGTGCACAATCTGTGATAATTTATTGAAATTAATGGTGTAAGGAAGCGTTATATATAACTAAGGCGGTTAATTTTTGAACTTGGCTGATTATTGGTTCTATTATTGTTGATTTTATTAATTCGAAATTGCATGTTTTGTCTTATGAATTCAATAGGATAGTCATTGTTTAATAACAACTTTTGTATGTTTGAAACGTTGCTTGTAATACAAAAATCAGTCTTCTTAAGATTTTTTTCCTTTGCCTCCGTCAGATCGCATAGAAGTTTTCAAGATTAACACCATGGAGAGTTATTACGATATATACAATATAAACGTAGTTTGTCTATACTGCGTCCACGTGATTTGAAAAAACATCGAAACATGCTCTTTACAACCGATAATGTTAAGAACAAGAAAATTGTTGACAAAACGTCTTTAGTATAGGCAGATGAGAATTCGATATTGATCCATAAAATGAGGCTAATTGGGAAGATGAAAAAAAATTTGAGTGGCGATGACAGCGATTTATTTATAAGTCCACACTTGAAAGCATTTCGCAACACCTTGCCGTATCAGCATATGCAAATTCTTTTGTAGTAGTATGAGGCTTTAGCTAGTTTTAGCTGTTTTTTACCTCATTTCTAATATATCTACAAAACATTAATAATTGTGGATGGCGCATATGGCGATATTTAGTATAAAGGCGGTCTCGAGATTTAAGTTTGTGTCTAATTTCACGTGCAATCCACGGCGTAGAGGGTCGAAGGATCCTACGTAACGTAAATAGCACGTGTATATAAAATAGGGATTCAGTGACAAGACTAAATCATTTCAAAACATCATCCACACTGTCACAGCCACTAAGAAGAGAATCTAATCTCAATCTAAGTTCAGCATTAATATTAATGGGTTTGTTAATTATAAGTTAAATTTTATAATCAATAGTAATATGATCGTGGTTGTTAATGACTATCCGTTAGGATCCCATCAAGCTACGAGTTAAATGACTCTCTATGATGTGTTGTACCATATGGTATCAAAAAGAAATAATTTTCAAAAATTGATCTGCGCAAATGGTCACTATAAAAGTTAACAAAGGCGAGATCAGAAATTATATTATTATATTTTCATATTTTTGGGTAAAAGACATTCAAATAATAAAAATTCAGTTTCATTAATAGCCAGATTCTGCAGCGCTTGTAAAAAACTAGATCTAAATTTATCACTTGTGTAACATGCAACTCCACTACCCAGAACATACGTTCTGCGTATGAAATTATAACCAGGGATATGAAATCAATTATTTCGATGATCTGGAGTAAGCCATGATTCTAAAATGCATAAGATATCAACATTTTTATCTGTCGGTGCTCCTTTATAGAATTAATGTTGACATGGACCAAATGTAAATAAGTGTTACAATCAGTGATACTTGTATTTCTAGTGATATTGCAAGGTGCCGACAAAGTTAGTCATTGAAGTTTCGCCATATTCGTCTCAATAATAATAGTCACTCTAGGTGAATTCTCTTCCTTCCGCACATAGATAACACCCTCTCGGATTCAAACTATGTATAACCCGACGACTTGACCTTTGGATTAGTCAAGTTAAGTCAATTAAAAAGGACGCATAGTAAGATTTTGTACAAATTGATAGAAATAGTAAAGGCGCTCGCACAAGAAATGTCACCATATTTTATACCCCCATAAAAAGAGACTTGAACTTGACTACAAACGAGAAAGTGTTAATCGTTAATCAGACTATCAAGCTTGGATCATCACAAAATAATTTTTATTTCAGAACTTTGAATTTTTCGAGTACAGATCCTTAATTTGATCGATCTTACTTCTTAACAGCACATTTTTACACTAAGATCGTCGATAAGCCTACCCTGGTTTGCCTGAGTTTGAATGATACCATCCAATTTGGATAATAATGTGTCGACCTTGACCGCTGCCTTAGACTCCACTGAAGAGATCGCCTTAAAAATAGCATTCATCTACTGAGACTAAGACGTACTGCTACAGCTCTCCGGAAATTAAGGGCTTGCCACCTGTTCTATCCCAGACATATTTAAACCACTGGGAGAATTATGCTGCAATTAAATTTTACCAGAGTCGACTCGTCACTCGGTAAGCCAATAGATAAAAGATCCGTAACGGGTGAATCAGATATATTACGCGTGCTGTCAAATGTGGCTGACCGATTACTAAAAATCTGTTTTTGACTATCTGAAGTTGATTTTTGACTACCCCGTAACTCAACAAAAGACTTGGCGTAACAATTGCCATTAGGTTTGCTATTGATATAACCCAATGCACAACGTGGATGAATTTAATGGTTTGAATCGGAGACATATATGGAGTCGACTGATAATACCCACGTAGAGAGAAAACGAGAGAGAGATAGAAAGATAGATAGATAAATAGATATAAGTGTATAGTAAGTCAGCAGATGAAACATAATACAAATAAAACAACGGTCAATACATCTATCAGTCACAATACTAAAATACAATTTAAAATTTAAAATTGGACGACACAATAAAGCAACCATTCGTCATCACAATCTCACGTCATCTAACATCCCTTAAATACTTTCATTCATGTGTGTATGGGGCAGTACAATATAGAATAACAAATACATAAATAAATAAATGAATGAATGAATGAATAAATAAATAAATGAATGAATGAATGAATGAATGAATGAATGAATGAATGAATGAATGAACGAACGAACAAATAAATAAATAAATAAATAAAATGAATAAATAAACAGTATATTTAGATTAAAACTATTCTAGTGCCGAGAAGTTTCTCCGAGCCGCGGTTTTAAAACCCTTTAATGAGGCCAGGCCACGAATCTCTGTCGGCAAGGAGTTCAATAGATGCGCACCTTACACCTGCAGGGAGCATTTACCAGTCTCGGTACGCATCAGGAGAGGTACAAGTTCTCTTGTAACCCCCCTTCTAGTGCCCCTGGGAGCACATCTAGAGAAGAGACTTACCAGATAAAGTATAAATAAATAAAATAAAACATAAATATATATGGGTGAAAATCATCTAACGTGCACATTTGTGTGATAGTGAAATATATCCCATTATATCATATATAAAATTACGAATAATATATTCTAAGTACAATATATGTAATTTAATGTAAGTCAGCCGTGAAACTTGATAAAAGTTGATTTTATTGCCAAGTTTAAGTTGCTTAAAGTTTGAAATGTAACGTCCCCTGGCTGTAACAAGGTCATAATCGCATATTAACTGGTGCGATTATAGGCGTATTTCTTTATTTCAAAAACGGGTTCAAAACTTAATTGTTCATTTTGATAACCACAATTAAAATCAAGTTGAAAATCTGAACATTTACTGATTTTTGAAGTCCACTGAACTTGCTAAACTTTGTAACAAACTTGTTATTAATAATAGCTGTGTTATGATTAATGTCTTTAAAATTAATTGTAAACATAAAACATTTTTCTGACCAGGTGAAATTGTTAACTTTTGGTTTACTTTAGAGGTAAAAATTTTATTTTTAATATTTCATGATGTTAAGCAAAAAATACGGGCATGTTTTTGTGGTAATTCAGCGGTTACCTTTTGTAATGTAATTCCTCTGGTAGAGAATAATTGGAAAACTAATAATTTTTTTAAAACCAATTCATAGAGTAAATTTCAGATGAAGTAACTACATAAAAACAGTATTATTCCGATGTGGAAATTTTGAATGTTGTGAGGCAATTATTATTAGTTAATTGAGGTGGGGACCACCTATTGTGTGTCCCCTGTCGCCTGGGATGCCCTTTGCGACCCTCCTTTAAGAGTTCGACATATTTGAGACTAGGTCGCCTTTACTCCCTGTCTAGGCAGACCTTAATTCTGTTCCATATGGAGAGAATTTCAGCCACATCCTTTCCAGATAGTTCCGTGATCTCTAGGGTTTGAAGTCCAGTTATTTCTAGCCTGTCATTCCCTAGAGCTTTGCATTCACAAATGATATGTAGTGGGGTTTCCTTTACCTTCCCACATTTCCTACACCAGGGATTGTTTACCAGTCCCTGTTTGTATTGGTGATAACCAAGGTCTCCATGTCCAGTTACAATCTCAATGAAGACCTTGGCATCTTTCCTTTTAAGACCCCTAAATTGAGAGGCCCATTTTAGCTTTAAATTGTTTAGAAGGAGTTTGGTTTGTCTACAACTTTTGACTGCCTCCCATTCTTTTTCATGCAGTTCCTGGGCCCATTCTGCCAGATTGCATTTTACCTGGTCTTGTGTAAGACCCACAGTCGGTTTTGGTCCTATAAAATGTTGTTTGGAAGCCAGTTTAGCCAAGTTGTCGGCAGCTATGTTACCCTTAACCCCGCAGTGTCCTGGGACCCACTGTAAGGTAACACTGCTTGCCTTCTCGCACAACTTGTTCAAAGTTTCGAGGCAGTTACTTACCAGTTTAGAGTTAGTACAAACTCCGTCAAGATCTTTCAGGACATTCCTGCTGTCTGAGTATATAACCACCTCCTTCCCATTAGCCAGGTGTAACGCCTTATCAGCGCATTCTAAGATGGCTATCAGCTCAGTTTGTTTTACCGTTGGAAGCTTACCTAGAGGAACAAATGTTCCCTTTCCAGTGTCCCTATGGTATATTCCTGCACCCGAACCTTTAGAATTTTTGGATCCATCTGTGTACCAGATATCTCCTTCCGTCGGTTTTAGGTTATGCTTCTTCTTCCATTCTTCTTCTAGGAATAGACTTACTCTATATCTTTTACCGAAAAGGAAGACTTTGTCCATCCTATCTGTTGGCACATTTAACGCCCTTTTCTCAATCATGTTGCTGAGCTCCCGGCACATTTCTTTTGACCGATCTTTTAACCTTACTGCCGCCTTGGTGGCTTCTACTTTTAAAGTAATGTGTAAGGGTTCGATTCCTGAGATTGCACCTAGAGCTGCCACTGGTGTAGATTTTCTAACTCCCGTGGCACATCTCATTAAGAGTCCGTTAATTCTGTCCAATTTCCTTTTGGCAGTATTCTGTGTGGCTCTTTTCCACCATATCATGGCTGCGTATGTAAATCTTGGCCTGATAATACTCTGAAAAGCCCACAACAAAGTACTAGGTTTAAGCCCCCAGTTTGCTCCTATTGCTCTCCTACATTGCCATAGGTTAGCAATAGTCTTTTTATAAACCTTATCTAGGTGGTGTTTCCATGATAACTTACTATCCAATACAACCCCAAGATATTTGACTCTATCACTGAACTCAAGTTTCCTGTTATTCAGTTTTAGGTGACATTCTCTCTGCCACTTGTATCTGGTGGTAAAGACTACCACTTCTGTTTTCGAAGGGTTGACTGTAAGTCCCGTATCTTTACACCATTTTTCCACTATTGTTAGTGCATTCTGCATCAGGTCTTGTAGAGTATCCAGGTGCGGTCCCCGTATAAGAACTAAAATATCGTCCGCGTAACCTACTACCTTGAATCCTTTTGCAGCTATTCTCTTTATGAGAGAATCAACTACAATACACCATATAAGCGGGGACAGCACTCCTCCCTGGGGGCATCGTCTGTTTACCACCCCTGTCAGAGTTTCATCCCCTTTGGTGACCGTGAGTTGCCTGTTCGACAACATTCTCGTTATCCATCTCGTAAGCCTTTGTGGTAACTTATGTTCACACATGGCCTCTCTAATAACCTTAATGGACGTATGATTGAAAGCACCTTCTATATCCATGAAGGTTCCTATTGCATACCCCTTGTTTTGGGTTTGTTTCTTGATATATTCCACTGTCTCGGTTAGGGCCGTTTCAGTAGAGCGTCCCGCCATATATGCGTGTTGTCCTGCCTGTAACGGGTTATCCCTTAAGACAGTGTCACGGATAGATCTATCGACCAGTCTTTCGACTGTTTTCAGCAAAAACGATGTCAGACTAATAGGTCTAAAGTCCTTGGCTGATGTATATCCTGTCTTTCCAGGCTTAGGAATGAATACGACTTTTGTTTCCCTCCATCTTGAAGGGATGTGAGCTAATTCCAGACTAGCCTTGATTAGACTTGTCAAGGGCTTAATTATTACCTCACCTGCTTTCTGTAGCAGTACCGGGAATATTCCATCTGGTCCTGGTGATTTGTAAGGTTCAAAGGACGATATCGCCCACCCAATTTTCATCGGGCAAACTACACATCCCTGCTCCTCCCTATCACCAGTCTCAGTGTCTGCTTCAGTATCTATTAGGTTAGTTACCATGATACTGCTCTTATCTTCCCTAAAATCGGGAAAATGAACCTGCATTAAGCGCTCCAAGATTTCCTTCTCCGTGGTAGCGCATTTACCGTTTTCCATTCTTATCGTGCCAAGAATAGCTTTGGGATTTCTGGACAGGATTTTATCCAGTCTGGATATCTCTTTAATTCCGTGGATCTTACTGCAGAAGTTTTCCCAGCCCGTTTGTTGGGCTTGTCTGACCTCACATCTGTAATTATCCCTGGCTTTCCTGTACCTGAGCCATTCCTCCTCCGACTTCTCTTTCCTGGCTCTCTTGTACCTTTTCCTGGTAATATATTTTAATTTCTCCAGTTTCTTATTCCACCATTTGCAAGCTCCTTTTTGTTTTACTAACCGAGGAGTGCAATTTGAGTGGTATGCTTCCTTAATCGCATTTGTCAGTTTGGCCGCTGTTTCTTCCAGTGCTTTCACATTGTCAATAAACTCTAAGAAGCCATCCAATGCTACTGACAGGTTTTCCACGTATCCTTCCCAGTTTGTTTTCCTAGGGTCACGTGACCAATCTTGATGTACGTTTCCGTCCTCATTTTCCACCTTCAGATAGTATTTTATTTGAGAGTGGTCTGATAGGGAGGGTTCCTCGGATACCCTCCAGTTCATAATGGAGCTCCCTAACCTTCTGCTACAGAGGGTGATGTCAATAACCTCCTCCCTAATTTGCGTTCCTGAAGGTGGGCTCCTTACCCACGTTCATTATATCTAAGTCTGTAGATGCTATAAAATCCATCAGATCTTCTTCTCTACTGTCGGTGTCCTTGCTACCCCATAATGTATTATGCGCATTAGCATCGCAACCTAACAGTAATACATACCTATTTACCTTGCAAAAATCTACAAGCTTTCTTACCTCCTGGGGTGGGTTATATTTACCATCATATGGAAAATATGCCGAGCCCACCACCATTCGTTCTTTACCTTTACCTTTGGGTTGGATGAGAACCGCCGTAAGGTCTCTTGTATTGAAGTCCTGCAGGGGAACTGCGTTAGTGCCCTTGACCAGCACACACGTTCGTGTAGCTTCAGCACCTGTGTACCTGAAACAGGAACCCACATTACCCCCCAGACCCCTGATTTTACCATTCACTACCCATGGTTCTTGGATTAGTGCTATGGTTGTGTGCGCCACAGCCATGTCCCTCTCTAAAATGGCAGAGGCACCTTTGCTGTGATGCAAGTTAATTTGCGTAATGTTTATTTGACGGGCCTGAGACATTATACCTCCTGCTCCGTCATTGCTACGTCTTTTTGCCCTAGGTGGCTTATCCCAGTTACTTTGAATGTAATCCGGGACAAGCCATAGTAGGGTTTATACAATTCTCCAGGAGTTTGTTTTCAGGGTGGGATTGCAGTGCTCCAGCCTCCGAAGGATCTCGCTCCGGTCCACCGTTCTTCCGGGGACCCAAGCGGAAGCCTTCAGTATCTTTTGGAGCACCTCAACCCCACCTGCTTTCAAAGACCGTCCAATCTTGGCGCTCAGGCAGACCAGTTTTTCAACCAGCCACTCCTTTGCCCCTTGATCGGCCGAAATTATAATAAACACTTCCCCTTTACAGAAGGAAGTGTCAAATTTGGGCGCGCACCCGGGGGGTATCTTATTGAACTCCTCCCAGATGCTTTCCCCAAAGACAGCAAACTGCTCAGCAGTCAGCGCCGCCTCCGGGTATCCCTCCTCGTACACGACCACTGTAAGGGGGTTTGTTCTTTGAGCCACAGTGAGACCCACTCCTCCTGAATATACGGTGGAGGGGCCCGCCTCCTGGCTCCTTTCTTTATTTGCGTTTATTTGTTTACCCGGCCTTTCCACAGACGGAGGTGTTTCGGCCAGGGCTCGTTTTCTCTTGCCCTGGTTTTGCCCCCCCGCCTCAGTAGACTCAGGTAGAACCAGCACGTGTGCTTTCTCCCTCCGGGCCTTGGCCTTGGCCGACCCAGTTTTCTTTTTCTTCTTATCCTCAAGGGTGGTGCAGACCTTTTGATCAGCCACCTCACCATCCCTTGATTTGCCTATATCGATAGATTCAGAGACCAGTGCTGGACCAGACACCTGAACCACATCGTTGCTTATTACATTTGGGGTAGAGGTAGGGACCTCTGTTATAGGATTTGACACATTTATCGCTTCCTCTTTATTTGTCGTATTCATTTTTATTACCTTTACCTCCTCGGTGTCTATGTATCGTTTGTGGGCCTCCTCCCATTTCGATCTCACCCGGAAACCGTTGCCTCCCCTTCCCACTTGACCAGTTTCTACTCTCCCGTGGCCTCCTCGGAGCCCCCCCAACTATGCAACATGGCCCTAACCGGACGCCATCTGGCACTGTTACCTAATTGGAGATTATACACCAGCTGATAGAGCAGCCAGGCCTGGTTGGCTAGACCGACCCGGGCTCCTGTACTATCTGGCGGCCTGGGGAGTGTCGCACCCAGTTTTATCCGGCGTACCCTCGGGAGAGAGTCCCTGGTCTGTGTTCCAGTTCGGCATTTGGATCCCTTGTGAGTCAATCTGGGTATCGGTCATAAGTGTGTTGTGTGCTGTATTTGTTTGTGTATAGTGTAGTGTTGTCATGTTATGAGTGTCGCATCCCCGCTCTGCGCACCGTCCATAGAGACGGTGGGTTGCTTCTTGGTGTGTCCACAGAGACCTCAAGACCCCATTCAATCCTTTCATTACTTCTTCCATAGGAGAGCCCGTTTATAAAGATCCTTTCATTCTTTCTTTGGGGTTCCTGCCTTCCACTCCCTTTCATGCTTGGAGAGCCCGTTTATAGGGATCCATTCAATCATACCTGGAGAGCCCGTTTATAGGGATCCTAGATGTACTCACTCATTCGCTTTAGGAACCCCACTCATTCATTCTCATTCAATCCAGGAGAGCCGTTAGGTATCTCCTACATTTGCCCATAAACATTCATCCAGGGTAGCCCGTTTATAGGGACCCATACAAACGCCCATGGTCCCGACGCTCCTGCGGGCCAGGCTCCCTCACCAACGTCAAGGTGCTGCAACCCCCAGAGGGAGTTGTGAGGCAAGCCTCACTTAATTATTTACAAAAAGAAGTAAGTGTGAATAAGTAAAGTAATGGAGAGAAATAAGTGTGAGAGAGATGGATATGTAGAAGTGACAGGTGAAGGTTAGGACTGCGGTAGTTGTATATACCGGCCCGAGCCACTCTCATTACCGGGAAATCGCGAATGAGAGCTTATGCGAGAGTGATAAAAAGGAAAATTTCGGTTTGTTGAGGATGATAGGTACAAGGAAAGGATTGGCGGTTAATAACAACACGTAGTACGGGACCGACTGTGCACGATAACATGGTATGAGCGAAGCAGCTGACGACATCGTGGTAGCCCGTGTATATCTAGCGGATACACCGTCCCGTGGTGACACCGCGAGAATATCGGAAAACTGCCGACGGCACCGATCACCGCGTGCGCGCGCGAAACCGAGAGAGATAGAGATATGTTGACCGCGTGCGTCGAGTAAGAGAGTGACGGCGCGCACACTCCACGCGCACGTCGAGTATAGGTACACTAGCGGAATTGGAAGGAAAATAGGTGGCGTTACCGACGATTATCGGTACATCTACTACCACCGATCTGGCGGATAGGATAGCGGAAAGGGAGAACAACTAGCTTCACTATCGGTAGCGGATAATATGAATCGGAGAAGAAGGAAGGGACTCCTTCCCCGACCGCCGTATTGAGTAGACGTGCTGAGAGAGAAATAATATCAAAGTAGCCATTTTGGGATCCGCTGAGATTTAAGAAAGTCGAAGTATTGAGGCGATAAGCTAGCTATTGAACGATTAGTTGGAGCGAGAGACACCCGGAATACCAGGGTTGAATATTCAGTCAAGAAAGAGATAATCAATTCATTAATAAAAAGAAGAGTTCTCGACTTGCGGTGAGTGAGGAAGTACGGCGTATTGTAAGGTATGAGAGTGTGATAAAAGGACGTTCCGTGGAATTGTAAAGTAGAATAGCCGCGCAAAGATCGATAATTAAAACGACTAGTTTATTATTATTTTTCCGATTATTATTATTATAATTTCTTTTGCGTTTTACGACGATTTAATGAGTTGCGCGTAGATAAAGTGTTGAACAATAAATCAGCGGGATTTCTGTATGCGTTTGTATTTGCTGTATATTAGAGTGGTAATAATTAAAGTGTTAATAATTATGGTGGAATTGAAGAGGTTGATTTTATAACCCGAGTAAATTATCCAATTCCCTACAACGTGGTTCCGCCATCTTTCCCGTGATGGCAACGTGGAGCCCGCGACCCTGAATCGGCTTGTCGTTAGTTTTACCGGTAACTGGTGCCCAATAATTTAATTTGTTACCGGATAGTTATTATTAATTTATCATTAGTATTTATTTGTTGTAAGCCACAGTGACACGTTGCACTACGGGAACGACTCGTTAAGAATCAAAAGTGCAACGTCACAATGTTAACGTAATGTGTCTTTTCAATTATGTTCAATAAATAGTATACTGAATTATAGTGTTGAAAATTATTTATTGAATGTAAAATATTACAAATAATGAGCGTGGCGTCTTGCTCAATATACGCAACGCATCCGAACTGGTCGAAGTCTTAAACGAGAGTGAGGTTCGCGGGCTCTTGAGGCATTGTTCTTCAGTTTGCGGCCACCAGACAGCGCATCGAACGCAATATTAAACAAACGTCGAAATATAATTATAAAACCTATGCGTTAACATACCGCCCCCGTTGAAAGGACATCCTTTCAAGCATAATAAACTCGCATATATAGACTTTAATAATCGCCGCTAGGTAATATACAAATTTCTGTACAAGGTCTTTTGTAAATTCCTTTGTTTGTTCGCACGGGTACAGCGCGTATAATACCGTCTTTACCGGGGTGCAATTGTTGAACGCGAGCTAAAGGCCAAGTAAGTACGGGAAGGTTTGGTTGTTTTAAAATAACCAATTGCCCTTCGGTAATTTTGCAGTCGTTACTGTTCCATTTTATTCTTTGTTGCAAACTATGTAAGTATTCAGATTTCCAGTGTTGCCAAAAATGCTGTCTTAATTGCTCAACCCTTTGCCACCTAGAAAGCCTATTTATTTGTACGTCAGTGAGCGAAGGCTGGGGAAAATCTGTTAGCGGCATTCCTATTAAAAAATGTGCAGGAGTTAATGGTTGTAAATCGTTGGGATCGTTGGATGATGGGTAAAGCGGTCGCGAATTTAGAATAGCTTTTATTTGAGTCATCATAGTAAATAATTCATCATACTTTAATGATGCGTCTCCTATTATGTGGTATAATGATTTTTTAGCGGACTTTACCGCCGCTTCCCAAAGCCCACCAAAATGCGGAGCATGGGGAGGAATAAAATGCCACTTTATACGATTATTGGCAGCAAAATCAATTATTTGTGAACGATTTTTTTCGGAATAAAACAATTCATGTAATTGTTCCAACTCTTTTTGCGCTCCTACAAAATTTAATCCGTTATCGAAATACATGTCGGTCGGTCGACCTCTGCGCGCAATAAACCGTTTAAGTACATTTAAAAAAGTTTCAGTTGTAAGATCAGACGAAATTTCTATGTGAATGGCTTTGGACGCAAAACAAACTAATATAGCAATATAGCATTTAATCAATTTGGTATTTTTCCTTGCGCCTTCCTTGTAAAATATAGGGCCTGCAAAGTCAACTCCGCTGATTTCGAATGGACGAGAAGGTATTTCGACACGAGAATTAGGTAGCTCGCCCATCAATGGATAGACTGTTTTAGAAGTATTTCGAAAACATTTTATGCATTTTTTAACTATTTGTCTGACAACATCACGACCAGAACATGGCCAATATCTCTGTCGAAAGCTGGATAATGTATGATAAGCGCCGGCATGATTTAGACGCTCGTGTTCGAATTCGATTAAAAGGCGTGTAAACGCATGTTTATTTGGTAAAAGTATAGGGTGTTTAGCATCGTAGCTCAATGATGAATTCCTCAATCGACCACCTACACGTAAAATATTATTTACATCGATAAATGGCGATAGTTTTAGGATTGAACTATTTTTTGAAACTACTCCCTTGGAATTCAATTGCTTTAAGTCATTTGTTTCACATGATACGACCGACATTGCGGATGATTTTCTTTCGGGTAATTTAATATCTTTTAATATAACTTCGTTTTTGGGCCAGGAAGATTCTTCGTGACCCAACCAATGTGGTCCATTCCACCAAATTGTACAATTTTTAAGTAGTGACGGCATAATACCACGCGATAAAATGTCAGCAGGATTTTCACAACCGCTTATGTGATATCGGAGTTAAACTTTGTATCTCTCCAACTCTGTTTGCAACGAAAGTATTCCAGGTTCTGCTGCAAGAACGGAGCCAACAAAGGACTATTTTCGAATCGGTCCATAAATAGGTGGTTGAAATACGTGAGTTTAAGAACGGAAAAATTTTATTTATTAGTTTCGCGAGTAATAATGCCGAACAAAGTTCGAGTTTTGGAATAGAAATGCTTTTAAGAGACGCGACGCGCGACTTCGAGCACCACAGTCTAATTGTGTAGGTTTCGACAGAGGTTAGTCTTAGATATACGCATACTCCATAAGCTTGCTCGGACGCATCACAAAAGCCATGCATTTGGAGCTCACTAAAATCACTATTATAAATTACCTTTCTAGGTATTTTAATGTCTTGTAACAAAACTAGCTGATTTTTATAATTTATCCATCTCAGATGCAACTCTTCAGTAAGTAATTCATCCCATTGAATATTAGATCGCCAAAGATCTTGAATAAGAATTTTTGCTACAAAAGTAGAAGGGCCTAACAAGCCTAAAGGATCAAATAACAAAGATATTTGCGAAAGTATTGATCTCTTTGTAGAAGTCTGTGAAGAAGACGATATCGACATTAAAACATTAAATTTAAAAATATCTTTTGACGAATCCCACACGATACCTAAAGTTCTAGCCTCTTGATTATCGATATTGTCTGAAAAATCTTTAATTTTTTCCGAATCATTCTCGCAAATTTCCTTTAAATTTGAAGTCCATTTTCTTAGTTCGAAACATCCAAGTTTTAAGACCTTAATCGTCTCATTCGAGGCTGAAGCAGTTCCGTATGTTACGGTGCAAAGTTCATACGTTTTTATTGGTAAATCCGGACTGTCTCTCCATTAGATTAAAAATATTAATAAATAAAGTAAAGTATTAAATAAATATATATAAAAAAAAGAAAAAGAAAAAAAAAGAGAAATACAAAATTAAAATATGTATATAAATATGTAAATAATTAATTGAAATATAATTTGCTAGCATTTCCTTAGTTAAATGATTGTGAAAAATACACGCACGCATTTTCGGAATAAAATGTGTTTGTGTATTTTGGGGGGGGGGGCTATGTAACCGTCAGAAATGCTAGGATAAAGGTCGATATAAAGAATGGAGTGGGGGAAGGCGTATGATGTATGTATATAGTTAATCAAGTGTGTGAGAGTAGGAGCGCCTCTGATTCGCGATATCCCTACTTAATCGACTTCCCCACTTGTCTAATTAATGAAAACCGAGGTAATGTGTATGATGAGATTTGGAGAGTCGGGCAGACTCTGTTTAGAGGTGATACCTAATAGCGGCTTGACACTTTGAACAGAGATTTCACTAATCTATGTACGATTGTCCTGATAGTGAACTCCTGGGGACGATCTACATATAATTTTATTAACATATATTTCGCGTATGTAAAGTTGGCCTGTCAGTGAACTCCTGGGGCCGACTTACATAAAATAAATAATTTATTATTTATAGGACCTAAATAATAAATTACACGTATTGGGAAGGTAAGGATGGTTCGGATGTTCAATTCATATGATAACATGGAGATATAAAATAATTAAATGAAAGGCTCAAATGATTACTGTACTCAAATACTCAAAGGAATATTGCGGCGAAGTCGTTTTTACGTTGTGGCATACGTCACCCGGGGGTCGCCTATCTGTGTGTGCACAAAAGTCCACTCACGCACCATTTACATACATTACACATACATTACACGAAAGTACCTAGATTCTGTCC
>CM047428.1:52044717-52145811 GCA_026168455.1 Theocolax elegans | reverse complement strand
ACACATATATATATATATATATATATATATTATAATTAAGTCAAAATTAAATTAATTATTTAAGTTAATTAATACAAAATTTAGCAGCATTGAATCAATTTAGAAATTCATATAATTAAGTAAGCTATTATCAAAGTGAACAGGGTGAATAGTTTTATTTACACTTTTGGAGTAATATCCGATAATCCCCTCAAATGAATTATATTATTATCCTCGCTTATGCTGAGGCGACAACTTTTATCTGAGAGAATATACACCTGTGTACTATATTTTATAGTAGAAATAAATTTATGTACTTTTACACATTTACGGAGAGCCCGTATAAATATCGATTTCATAAAGTTATCGAAAACACTAATTTCTACGATTTTCTTAAATATTTAAAGAATTTTCCACCTTTTTTAGGAGAACGCATTAGTGTATAATAAGAACGCTTAGAGAAATTAAAATTGTCCAGGAATTCCCATAATTAGTGGAGGTATCCCGGAATACTTCAGAAATTCTAGAGATATCCAGGATATCCCGAAATTAGTGAAGCTAACCAGGCACGCCTCAGAAATTACTGAAATATCCAGAAATTCCCGTAATTAGTTGTGTTATCACGAAATACCTTAGAAATTAAAAGAATATCCAGGAAATCCCGTAATTAGTGGAGTTATCCATGCACACCTCAGTAATTACTAAAATATCAAGAAAGTCCCGTAATTAGTGAAGTTATCACGATTACATAAACATTTCACGCATATCCAGGAAAACCCATAATTAGTTGTTTTATCACGAAATACATTAGAAGTTAAAGAAATATCCACGAAATCCCGAAATTATTGGAGCTATCCCGGAATTCTTCAGAAATTTCCGATATATCCAGGAAATCTCGTAATTGGTGAAGTTATCCCGGAATACATAAAAATTTTCCGAAATATCCAGGAAATCCCGTAATTGGTGAAGTTATCCCGGAATACATAAAAATTTTCCGAAATATCCAGGAAATCCCGTAATTAGTTGTGTTATCACAAAATACCTTAGAAATTAAAGAAAAATCCAGGAAATCCCGTAATTAGTGGAGTTATCCCGGATTACCTCAGAAATTTAAGAAAAATCCAGGATATCCCGTAATAAGTGTAGTTATCCATGCACACCTCAGAAACTACTAAAATATCCAGAAAATCCCGTAATTAGTGAAGTTAACACGAATTAACGCAGGAATTCCCGATATATCCAGGAAATCCCATAATTAGTGAAGTTATCCCGGAATACTTCACAAACTCCCGAAATGTCCAAGCAATCCCGTAATTTGTGAAGTTATCCAAGCACACCACAGAAATTCCCGAAATATCCAGGAAATCCCGTAATTAGTGGAGTTGTCCAGGCACACCTCAGAAATTACTGAAATATCCAGGAAATCCCGTAATTAGTGAAATTATCCCGGAATATTTCAGAAATTCCCGAAATGTCCAGGAAATCCCGTAGTTAGTTGTGTTATCATGAAATACCTTAGAAATTACCTTATTATTATTAAGTTACTCAGTTGGCACCCTCCTATTTGACTAGGTTATGCTAGGCACTTGGGTATTCCCTTTGCGCCCTGTTTTCCATTTCACATCTTTAGCCCCCCGAAGTGTATAGCAATATTGCCACACCTGGGTGAGCCTTCTTATGGGTCCTTGGTTTTTTCAATCGGGCACCGGCCAGAGACCCTGCCCAACAGCAAGTATTCTCTGGACATCCCAACTGGGGATATCTCCTGAATCAATTAGAAATTCACCTGTGAGGCGCCATCTTCTTGTCATGATTCTGGGGCATTCACATAAGATGTGTAGAGGTGTTTCGTTTGCCTCCTTGCACATTCGGCATAATGGATCTGTTTCCAGTCCCATGTTATACCTATGGTATCGCAAATCTCCATCTGTCTTTCTGCTAAGTTTCCTAAGCCCTTCTTCCCAGTGTCCGCTTATTGCGTTTCCGAGTGCGGCTTTAGCTTGTCTGCATCCTGCAGTTTTTACCCAAGCCCTTTGGTGTTCCTTCACCAGCCATTCCTTTAATAATTCTATGAGGTGGCTATGTGGCATCTTCACCATCATGCTTGGTTCCGCATGTTTTCCATTTGTACCTATCTTTGCTAGGTCATCGGCTATCTCGTTACCACGTATACCTACATGACTTGGTATCCATGTTAGCGTTAGCCGCTTATTCAACTCTGCCAGTCTATTTAGTGTCTTATGACATTCCCAAATTAGTCTGGACTTAGTGGTGTGACCATTCAGACTCTGTAACACAGTTCTGCTGTCCGAGTAAATGTATATCTCTTCGTCTTTGCAATTCTCCTGTGCCGCTTTAGCACATTGCAGGATTGCAAATGTTTCCGCTTGGGAAATGGTATTGTATTCCTTTAAGGAATATATCCTACCCTTCCCATTTTTTCTGCAGTATACCCCTGCTCCGACTCCCTGGATATTCTTGGACCCATCAGTATACCAGAGTTCTTTGCCCTCCGGCACCCTAACACGTCCTTGACTCCAGTCATCTTTGCTAGGCAGACTGACTCTGTATCTCTTATCGAATAGGAACTCAGTGCTGCATCTATCAGTTTCCTCGTATAAGTTCTCTCTTAGATTTCGCGGGAGCGTACTTAGGAGTCCCCTGTCCGCCCGTCGATCTAAGAGATTTCTAACTCTTAAGTATCCTTTTATGGCTTCTGACTTAAGAGTGAGCTGAAAGGGCTCAATATTCGTTATGACCCCCATAGCTTGTACTGGCGTGGTTCTTAGAGAATTGGTGATGCAGCGCAGGACCAATCCTCGTACCCTTTCCAGCATTTGGTTCGCAGTTTTCAAACCTGCTCGCTTCCACCAAATCACTGCCGAATACGTGAGTTTTGGTTTCAGAATTGCTGTGTAAATCCACATCATGGTTTCTGGTTTAAGACCCCAGTTCAAGTGCAGAGCTCTACGTGTTTGCCATAGTACTCTTATAACTTTATTACACTGATTCTCAAGGTGCTCTTTCCAGTTTAACTTACTGTCAAGAATGACACCTAGATATTTAGCTTTTTCTTTTATTTCTAGCCGTTTTCCTCCATATTCGAGGTGTTTTATGCTTGTTTTCCACTTATATTTACGTGTAAACACCATAACTTCCATTTTTTCCGGGTTAACCGATAGTCCACCTCCTTGGCACCACTTATATACCTTATTCAAGGCATTTTGCATGATGTCAATTAGTGTTTCTAAAAATGGTCCTCTAACTATTACTGCTAGATCATCTGCATATCCTACAACCTCACATCCCGTGTTGGTTAGTAGGCATAATAGTGTGTTCATTACAAGATTCCAGAGGGATGGGCAAATAACCCCCCCCCCCTGTGGGCATCCCGTGTTCACCCAGCCAGTTACCTTGGTGTTACCCTTGGTCATTACCAGCTTTCTGTTTGATAACATGAGTTCGACCCAGTCAGTAACTGGCTGAGCTATTCCATGTCTCCTCATTGCCTCCTTGATTACTCTTTTGGAGGTATGGTTGAAAGCTCCTTCTATGTCTAAAAAGACCACTAGAGCGAAGCCTCCGTTTTCAATTTGTTCTTCAATCAGGTTCACTATTTTGCACAGAGCAGTCTCAGTAGAGTGTCCTGCTCTGTACGCATACTGATCCCTATGAAGTGGTCGTTCTTTTAAAGGTTTATCTTTAATATGTCTATCTATGAGCCTTTCCATTGTCTTCAGCATAAACGATGTAAGACTTATAGGTCGGAAGTCTTTAGGAGAAGTATAGCTCCCCTTACCTGCTTTTGGAATGAACGTCACACTCGTTCCCTTCCAACTTTCTGGAATATGGCATAATTCCAGACTTGCCCTAATAAGTCTGGTCATTGGACGGATAATGCACTCCCCCGCCCTTTGTAATAGTGCGGGGTAAATACCATCCAGTCCTGGTGACTTATATGGCCCAAAAGATCCGATGGCCCACCTGACTTTGTCCTCTGAGGCAATTTCGGTCCCCAGCACACTGCATGATCCGGTTTGGATCACCGCATGCTGGTTTCCCGTTCCGTAGTCGTTGACTCATGAACTTCCATCGCCCCTTCCCTTTCTTTCAAGAAATCCGGGTGGAAGGATTCGATCAGGCGGTACAACGTTTCTTCGTCCGTCATGGTGTATTTCGCATTTGGCAGTTTAAGTGCTCCCAATATAGCTTCCGGATTTTTTGACAAGATCTTGTCCAACCGGGCTGCCTGTGAGCCTTTTTCTATGTCGCTGCAAAAGTTGGCCCATGATTCTGCTTGTGCCTTCCTAATTGCTGCTCGATAGCTGTCTCTTTTACTTGCGTAATGATTCCACTCGTCTGCTGTACCTTTTTTTTGGGCCAGCTTATAGGTTCTCCTTACTTGTTTCTTGAGACACTGTAGGTTCTCGTTCCACCAGTAGGTTTTATCTCGCTTACCCACCAATGTGGGTCTACAGTTGTTCTCAAAAGCTGAGATAATTCCTTTATTTAGTTTATCAGCAGCTTCTTCAAGCTCCTTCCAGTTTCTTATATGTTCTGGAAAATTTGCTAGTGAGCTGCTTATTTCTTCCTTGTAGGTTATCCAATTTGTCTTCTTCGTTTTCCTGGTCCATGTTCTAGGATTTGTACCAGGTCCCACTAACTCGAAAACAATTTTGGCATGCTCAGATAGTGTCGATTCATCAGATACCCTCCACCTCTTGATCCTATTTGTAATTTCTCCAGTACATAACGTGATCTCCAATACTTCTGCTCTAAGTTTATTACAGAATGTTGGCGTTGTACCAGTGTTTAGAATATCTAGTTTGGTTGTGGCTAGATATTCTACCAGTTCCTCTCCTCTCCTATTCATGTCTGTGCTCCCCCACAGTATGTGATCTGAGTTAGCGTCACAGCCTATTAGGAGCGGTAAGTTTTTACTCTCACAGAAGGTAATTAACCTTTTAACTTCCGTGGGTGGATTTACCTCTCCATCATATGGAAAGTACGCTGAGGCAATGACTATGTTTCCAATGCCTTCCGATTCCGTCCTCACCGCTGTCAGGTCTCTTGTACAGAAATCCATCAGCGGGGTTACATTTACTCCCTTAGTGATGATACACGTTCTGGGCGTCTCAGCTTGCATGTCCTTGTAACAAACAAGCCCATTTCCCCTTAAACCATTGATTGTTCCTCTCACCGTCCATGGTTCTTGGACCAGTGACAGGCCTGTGTGCATCTCTGCCAAACCCTTACGCAATAGTGCAGAAGAGTCTTTGCAGTGATGCAAGTTAATTTGTGAGATTTGCAGCGCCTTGAAGGTCATTATTTCGAGCTTCCCGGCACTGCTGCCTCTTTATCAGACTCCGCTACCGTCGGCGCGTGTACTTTGAAAGTGACACGCTCCAGTGAGTAGAAGGGTCTGCAATCTAGAGCCTGAAGGGCTCTAGCTTGGGACTCCGGCATCTGCACCAGAAGAAAGTTGTCCTTCGCTGCAGCACCGTCTGTAGCCCCCTTGTCGCATTTTACGACCCGCCATGTTGCGGTATTTAGCGTCGGATTGTACCGCATCAGCCTCTGAAGAACCAGCTCCGTGGGTTTCGGTGCTCCCGGTATCCACGCGCTGGCCTTCACCAGCCTCTGCAGCACCTCCGTTCCGCTGACTGTCAGAGCAGGACCCCGCCAAGATTTTAGTCCGGGCACGATCCCACTCAGCCAATCCGCGGACCGTTGATCCTCTGCTATTATCACAAACACTCCCCCCCTGCAGAAGGACGCAACAAACTTTGGCAGCTGCTCAGGAGGAAGGACATCTGTCTCCTCCTCCAGAGCATTCCTGAAGTCATCAAACTGTCCTGTAGTAAGAAGCACCTCAGGATATTCTGCTGATGTCACGACACTCGACAGAGGGTTCGTTCTCTGTGCTGTTGTAAGTCCCACACTACATTTCGGCTTTTCAGCACTCTGAGTGTTACTTACCTGTGCCGGCTTGTTTTTATGCCGTTTTTGTGTCCGCGGGTCCTCTGGCGGCGTGTCCTTCCCTCTTTTCCCCATAAGAGGCGTTGAGGGAGGTCTCTCCGCGCTTTGAGCCCGCATTTCTTGCTTTCTGAGCTTTCGCCTGCGGTTTTTCTCCGCATAGCGTCCACTCGTCCAGCTTCTTCCTTCATTGGTATCCATTGGCATTCCAGCTCCCGGTTCGGGATTGGACACCGTCAATGGCCCATCAGGATTTTTAAATTCAGTGGGTTGGTAAGCACACATCTCACTGGGCGTCGCCTGCTCACCTACCTTTACTCCAGCTACCGGTGACACCGAAGTTACCACCGGCAAATTGGTTGTGTTGAGAGTTGGGATCTCTCCAGGGTTTGTTGACACTTTTGGGCTAGCATCCGAATAGCCCGTTGCGTTTACAGGGAAGGACATATCATGGGTTTTTTTAAGGGGGGTTTTTGATTTGTGTTAAGTGTTTATGTCTGTGGCTCCCTACGAGTGTCCCCCTCGTCATCCGAACAGCCCTCGCAAAACAGGCAGCGACCCACTTCGGTCCTACTATAGGAAAGCCCCCCACCCGAAGCAGTAGGGTCCCAT
The DNA here is from genome assembly GCA_026168455.1 of Theocolax elegans. Classification (NCBI taxonomy): domain Eukaryota; kingdom Metazoa; phylum Arthropoda; class Insecta; order Hymenoptera; family Cerocephalidae; genus Theocolax; species Theocolax elegans. The sequence continues at coordinate 52,139,244 of CM047428.1, read as the reverse complement.
CCGGTCACTATCCGGCACTACTACCCCTGGCGCGATTATACACTGACTGATAGGGCAGCCAGGCTTTGCTAGTTAGGCCAGCCCGGGCCCCTGTACTATTCAGCGGCCTAGGAGTGTCTGAACCCAGTTTATCCTAGGGTGCCTCCATGGGTACCCCACCCGTCCGCTTGAGCAGTCTTACTACGAGGCAAGAACACCCCCCGAGAGCCCCAGTGTGAGAAGATGTTTGTGTGTGTGTGAGTGTCTGTTTGTGTCATGTGAATGTGTATAGGTATAGGTGTAATGCTCACTGATAAAGTCCCAGCGTGTAGAAATTACCTTAGAAATTACCGAAATATATAGGAAGTCCCTTAATTAAGGATTCATCCCAGAATACCTTAGAAATTAAAGAAATATCCAGGAAATCCCGTAATTAGTGAAGTTATCCAGGCATACCTTAGAAATTCCCGAAATATCCAGTAAATCCTGTAATATGTGAAGTTATCCATGCACACCTCAGTAATTACTAAAATATCAAGAAAATCCCGTAATTAGTGAAGTTAACACGAATTAACGCAGGAATTCCCGATATATCCAGGAAATCCCATAATTAGTGAAGTTAACCAGGGACACCTCAGAAAATACTGAAATATCCAGAAATTCCCGTAATTAGTGAAGTTATCCCGGAATACTTCACAAATTCCCGTAATGTCCAAGCAATCCCGTAATTTGTGAAGTTATTCAAGCACACCACAGAAATTCCCGAAATATCCAGGAAATCCCGTAATTAGTGGAGTTATCCAGCCACACCTCAGAAATTACTGAAATATCCAGGAAATCCCGTATGTAGTGAAATTATCCCGGAATATTTCAGAAATTCCCGAAATGTCCAGGAAATCCCGTAGTTAGTTGTGTTATCATGAAATACCTTAGAAATTACCTTAGAAATTCCCGAAATATCCAGGAAATCCTGTAATATGTGAAGTTATCCATGCACACCTCAGTAATTACTAAAATATCAAGAAAATCCCGTAATTAGTGAAGTTATCCCGAATACATAAAAATTTCACGCATATCCAGGAAGTCCCGTAATTAGTGAAGTTTTCCCGTAATAAATTAAAAATTCCCGAAATATCCAACAAATCCCGTAATTAGTAGAGTTATCACAAAATAACTCAGGGATCTCTAAATATCCAGGAAAATCCATAATTAGTTGTGTTATCACGAAATACATTAGAAGTTAAATAAATATCTAAGAAATTCCGTAATTAATGAAGTTATCCCAAAATAACGCAGGGATTCCCGAAATATTTAGGATATCCCTAAATTAGTGGAGTTGTCCCGGAATACTTCAGAAATTCCCGATACATCCAGGAATTCCCGTAATTAGTGAAGTTAGTCAGGCACGCCTCAGAAATTACTGAAATGTCCAGGAATTCCCGTAATTAGTAAAGTTATCCAGGCACACCTCAGAAATTCCTGAAATTTCCATGAAATCCGAAAATTAGAGAAGTTACCTGGCATACTCAGGAATTCCCGAAATATCCAGGAAGTTCCGTTATTACGGGAGTCATCTCGGAATACCTCAGAAATCCCCGGAATATTCAGGAAATCCTGTAATTGGTGAAGTTATTCAGGCACACCACAGAAATATCCAGGAAATCCTGTAATTAGTGAAGTTATCCTGGAATACATAAAAAATTCCCGAAAAATCCAGGAAATCTCTGCCACCGTGGTTAGAAGTTTTTACCCGGAATTTGCAGGACAACTTACGGAGCGACCTTAAATCGGTTCTATAAGTATTGAACCGTGTCGTGGGTAAAGTGGACGAAGTCAAGGCGAAAATTAAAGACTTAAAGCGAAAGTTAGTTTGATCGAAGAAGAGATTGATATAAAGTTCACGGTTATGGATGAGCGCATGGATAAGTTTGAAAACTGGATTAGCAGTTTGGAAATGGGTAGCAAGGATGTAGCGGGGCTGCCTAAAGAAACCGTGAAATCCAATAACGATCTATTGATCAATGTTTTTACGGAATTAAAGCTGCCGAAATTAATCAGTCAAATAATTGACCTTCGCCCTTGGACCCCGCGGCTGAGAACAAACAAAACGGGTTCTCCCCCTGCTCCGATACACATGCAAGGTTTGGTTATAAAAATATCCTCAGCTATAACCAGGTATGCGGTAACTGAGAAAGCCCGATTCTTAAAAGGTCGCAAAGCGCGGGACAGCTTCGGTGAAGTTGGAGATAATGCATTATTTATCAGGCTTCTTTGGCCGAAACCTGTTTCCGAATTGTGGCAAGCAGCAATTTGTAAGTCAAGCGAACTGGGCTACGCGAGGCCCATAGTTATGGATGTAGTTGTATTTATGCGTAAGGTGAGGGAGGGTCCGTTAAAGCGTGTTAACTCAGATGCTGAGTTTACAAACTTTCCTCCTCTCTCTCCTCATACCAAGTGAGACAGGGCTGGTCGGGCCAAATCATCAAAATCATTAAAATCATCAAAATTATTCTCTAATTTTCATTCGAATATAAATCGTCTCAAAACGCATTTGGCATCCGTTCAAGCACTAGTTCATCCAGCCTCTCATGATGTCATTGCGATTACAGAAACCTTCCTTATAAGTCATGACTATTCTGAGATTATTAGATTGCCGGGCTATACTTTGCATAGATTGGATCGTGAAGGTAAGGAGGGGAGTGGTGTGGCGGCCTATGGTCACGATAATTTTGGGGTAAGGGTCATAAACCTATTTTCTCGAATGCTCCAGAGTTTCTGGTTCTCAGTTTGATAGGCAAATCAATTTCGTTGGTGTTAGCAGTGGCATACCGCAGGCCATCGGCCGCTTACCCTAAAGAGTTTTTTTTATCGATATAGAGTTTAATATCTTGTCGGACATACTACCACGATACAAGTATATCATGGTTACTGGGGATTTTAACATTGACATGAATTCCACCAGTGCCATGGCAGATAGGTTTAGAGCTAACTTATCGGCACTGGGACTTTCACTAATCCAGTCAGAGCCAACGCATCACGCAATGACATCGGGCGGGCCATCTCATACGTGGTTGGATCTCTTCCATATTCGTAACCAGTACCTGAGCATGAATATGTTAAAACGTCAGCTCCTTTCGCAGCTGGGATACGATGCTATGAGTATTACCTTTCGGATTGATAACGAGCAGTCTCAAGTGAAGGTATTTGAGAGACGAAATTTGGGGGAGATCAACCTTCATAATCTCGCAACTACATTCAATTCATTTATCACCTCATCTTCCTCATTACAATCATTCACCCAACCTAGGCCTGACCAGTCTGTATCTATGGATATGTCTCCATGTAATTATCAATCTAGTCCGCATTCACATCAGGTTCATTCATCTAATACCAATCACACCACTGTTTTATCTACATTATCATTTATATGCAATTCAATTTTATCTACATTTGACATGTTAGCTCCTATGAAATTTCACTCCATTAAGACAAATCACAAACCATGGATTTCTCAGGATATCAAAGCAAGCATTAAAGACAGAAACGCAGCTTTTAGTTGATTTCGTGCTACAGGTTCAGTTGATGATTATAACGTATACAAGGGTCTTCGAAATCATGTCTCTAATGCTGTCAACTCGAGTAAATTTCACTTCCTGGCAAAAAAACTTAGTAGCACAAAAGATCCACAAAAGGTACTACTGTTTCCATTGGTGAAGTCGACCAGGGTTGAATCGTGCTCAGATACAAGGCTGATTGCGAAGCTTTGTGAGCTTTCAAAAATTTTAGAGAGACTTATACACAATCAGTTGTCTGAATACCTTGAGGACAATCATATTCTTGTTGATAGAAAGGCAGGGTTACGTAAGGGACATAGTACCCAGACAGCACTCCTGGATGATATAACAAAAACCTGTTGTTTGCAGTTATTTACCGTCGCTCCATGCCTCCTTTCCTATAGAATTCTTTGATAAAATTATGGACCTGCGCCAAAACTTTGACTTCGTTGTTATTACCGGAGATTTAAATGCCAATTTGCTTGCCTCTAGCTCTGATTCTAGATTTGTTATATCTGCTATTGAATCAGCGTCACTATACTTAGTTCCTTCGGAACCTACTCACCACGCTATTTATCATGATCGAATTGCGCACACTTGGTTAGATCTTTTTATTATAAATGAGCCCGATGTCCTTCTACATTATAAAAAATGAACTACTCCTTTTGTTGCAGGCCATGCTGTCATTGAAATTGCTTTAAATCTTGAAAGTTCTTTACCGCCTATTAAGATCCTCCGCTATTGGAATTTGAGTGATGTCCCTTTAGAAGAATTGAAGGACACTTTCATCAATTCTTTATCTTCACCTATCGCAGTCGACCTGTGTACCAAGATCTCGCCCTCGTGTTCTCCCGTAACTCCTGTTAATTCAGATAGTTTATCAAACTTAGTTTATTCATTAAAATTGTCAATCATAAATTCGTTTGACAAACATGCATCTAAAGTAACTAAAACTATTCCTGCTAAGGCGAAACCATGGGTTACCCCAAATATCCGCAGCTTAATGCATCTTAGGAACAAGGCATATAAATCAGCCTGTCTAACGAACAGCCCTCGGGCTATTGAAACCTTTAAAGTCCTCAGAAGAGAGGTCTCTAATAAATTATGCTCAGCGAAGAATAGAAACTAGAATCGAAGCTGCGCGTGACGTACGCTCTAAATGGATGGAATTTCAAAAGCTGGGACTAGCTGGTAGTACTCTTTCTTCACCGACTGCTCTTTTTCAGCTCAATGACCTTAATTTCTTTTATGCTTCTGTTTCTTCTAGTGCTGTTCCTTTATCGCTTTTAAACTTGACCGAAGTACTTGTTACTCCCTTACCGTCTAGCACTGACCTAATATTTGATTTCAAACCAATTTCGGAGAATGATTAAACTTTAATTCTCAATTGTTCAAAATCCAGAGCTGTGGGGGTTAATGATATGTCGATCAAAATGATTAAACTTCTTACACCGGAATTATTACCTCCCTTAGTAAGAATCTTTAACCAATCCCTCCAAGAGGGCATTTTTCCGGAGAGATGGAAAAAATCAGTCCTCAGACCCATCTCTAAGATTAAATCGCCATTGTCACCAACTGATACTAGACCTATCGCCCAACTTCCGGAACTTTCTAAATTAATAGAAAAAGTTGTACAAATTCAACTTTCATACCATCTCGAAAAGCACAACATTTTATTCAATCGTCAAGCCGGTTTCCGTAGGGGCCATAGTACCCAAACAGCACTTCTTGGTATCTTGGAGGACGTTAGAGCTGCTATTGACAAGCGAATGGTAACAATTCTCATTCTTTTTGATTTTTCGAAGGCCTTTGACTCGATTCCGCACAATAAACTACTTACTAAGTTAAGAACAATAAATTGCTCTGATAATGTTTTGCTCTGGTTCTATAATTATTTAAGCAAGAAATCACATGCTGTTATTGATGGCTCAGGAAATTTGTCATCATGGTTAAGATCACATACAGGAGTCCCTCAGGGAAGTGTCCTGAGTTCATCGTTGTTCTCTATTTTCATCAACGATTTACCGCTGGTCTTACACCACTCAAAAGCGATGATATTTGCTGATGATACTCAGATTTACCTACACTGTTACCCGAACGAATTGGCAGCAGGGATTGCCTCTATTACAGCAGATGCTCAGGCTTTGGCAGATTGGGCTTCAAGCAATGGCTTATCGCTTAATACAGCAAAAACCAAAGCTATTATTCTGGGTAGTAAACCATTTGTTTCGGCATTGTCACAAGTTCGTCACTAGGATATTGTCATCTCTGATACCCCAATCTCTTACGTCTCTGAGGTTAAGAACCTAGAATTGTGGATCACTTCCTCTCTTGATTGGGATAAGCATATTCGAAGTGTTTCGCAAAAGGTCCATGGACTTCTTCATGCATTGCGTTTCCATAGGCACGCATTATCTTTTGATCTCCGCAAGTAGCTAATTCAATCACTAATTTTCCCTCACTTCGATTATGCTACTGTAGCTCTTAGCAATCTTGAACTACTAAAAACTTAAAACTACAACGCTTGCAAAATGCTTGCATACGTTTTGTTTTCGGTAACATTCAAAGAACTGAGCACATTACTCCCTATCGCTTAGAATGAGGGTGGCTTTGGGTGGAAAAGCGTCGAGAATTTCTCACTATTATGTTAGCACTAAAGGTTCTTGCGTACAACAACCCTGTAATCGATAAAAATAAATTGATTAATTAGTTTATAATAAAAAAAAATGTATTCGGTTAAATTTAAGATTTAGTTTATAAGTTACATGTAAAGATTAATTGTAAAAGGTGGAAAATCGCCGAGTGTTTCTTTTGTGACGGAAATCGTCACACAATCTATTCACGACGAATAGAGTATTTAAATTCGCGAATTGTAAGTCGTCGGAGCCTTTCGTATGTCAAGGCCAACCGACGACACTTGTTTATTTTTCTACAAAAGTACAATTACGCGCGCAATAGTACGTAGGGATGAGAGCGCGAGAGTGTGTGTGTGTTTCCCACTCTCATCCCTTTTTCGGAAATTAGGCAATTGCCTACCAGTACGTCCCGATCCGCCACTCGAGGCGGACAAACTTATCCGGACCGATCGAGAGTTTTCCGGCTAAGAAAAGGCGCGTGAGGCGCAAACCCGTCGAGTTCCGGGTTATCATCGCGAGGTGAGCCGCGAGTGATATCTGGTGTACACAAAAGGACGGGAGTGAGTGAGTGAGTGCGGACGCGGTTCGCGAGGCACTCGCCGCGGCACAGGGCCGCCTTTTGGACACCGCAGCCGACGTCGGTCCTCCGTTGCCCAGGAGGACACAGGGACACGGATCGGCTGGGCCATCCACGGGGCGCATCCCGGTAAGTCTCATTTATATTACCGCACCTTCCCCCCTTACCCGAGTGTATGTGTGAGTGTACATCGGGAGTGTATTCGGGTACGCCGGTACCCGAATAGCGAAGATCGGGGCAAAGTCAACCGCAGGCGAGGATCTCGATCCGGTTGGCTCCCGATACTTCCGCCCGCGCGAAGTAACATTGTCGCGGCACGAGGCCTGGGTGGCCAAATTAAAAATAAATTAAAATAAATGTTCTTCTATTTTTATTTTAATTAACTGTGTTTATTTCGTTCTCCCCGCTCCCACCGACATCCTAATAATTTTTATATCGTGTCGAGGCAAGGAGGATTGCCCGAATCCTCCACACCGATCGTCCCAGCGAACTCGCGTTTCTGGCGACAGCCGCAGTTCGGATAAATAAATTAATTGTGTGCGCGATATTGGGTAACGCGGTCCAACGGTTGATTTAATTATTAAAAATAATTAATCATTCCGGTTACGCGAATACCACGTTACACTTTGTTTTCATATAATAAACCTTCAAAATTTCGGGGAATTTTCTCGAAGGAGAGCAATGAGAAAAGTGCGTGACCTTGTTTTTCGACCTTTCCCCTTTTCCCGTTAATGATCATTTATACTCCCTGAGAAAGTAGGGGTTTTTCATTTTTCCTCAAAGCCGGGAAGTGGGGAGGCGATTTTCATTTGTTTTCACTGTATGTGATTTGTCCTGCGACAAATTATGATCGGGAAGCCAAGAGTGCTAAGAAGGGTACTTGAAACCATCTGAGGCCTCGGAAGCCCCTGAAAACAGGGAGCTAATCGGGGGACGTTGGGTCCCCCACATGGCAACTGAAAGCAGCGAAAATCGGGGAAACAAGGAAGGCAACCAGATAAAAGCCACGAAAAAGAAGGCAAAGCTTTCAGTCATTCACTCATACTCGATTTTCAACCTTATCAAAAAAAAATTCTGTATAAATAATTTTTATAATGGAATTATTTGTAAATTGTTTAAATAAAGTTCATAAGTTAACCATAAATAACAAATTTGGTGCCGAAACCCGGGAACATATCGACCGGAATAATTCAAGAATAAGAGTTTTTATTTTTTTTGTTGGAAAAGAAAATAATAATTATTTCTACAATCTTCAAATAAATGCCGCCTAAGAGAAAAGCTGCTGCGGGAGACCTTACAAACAATGAAATCTCTGGAAAAAGAATACGTGGAAGGCCACGGAAGCAGAAGGATCCAACGACGAGACCTGAGTCTCCAAACTAATACAGACTGTCAAGAGCTTCATCAAGAACATCCAATAGCTCGCAGACAGCACGATCAGAATACCACGAAATGGACTCAGCCAGAAGTGTGCAGGACCAGGAACCCCAACCATCGTGTTCGCAGGCCTTTGAACGTCAGGAGGAGCGCATGCTACCTGGCCATCGAAGAGCACGAGTCCGCGTTGATGACCAGACAAACGATTGGGTGAGAAATAATAATTTATTTAATAGGCCTAATCACCCGAATTATCCTTCGCAAGTAGACCCGTTATATCGTTTAAGTGCAGCCATAGAAAGTACGTTATCCGCAGTTCGCGACGTTGCAGGGCGAAATGATATCGGAGCGCAGTTCGCGAATCGTCATGCAGCTTCGCGTAATTTACCCATATTTTCGGGTAATCCCCTGGAGTGGCTTCACTTCAAGGAGTCGTACGAACTTTCTATCGAAGTAGGAAAATTTAGCGATCGAGAAAATGTTTCGCGGTTATTTGCGTGGCGAAGCACGGGAGGCCGAGGACACCTTATTGGATACGTGTAGAGACGCTAATACAATCATAAAAATATTAGAATTACATTTTGGTAGCAGCAAATCCGTCGCGGAAAATATAATAAACAAATTAAAAAATCTCCCTAGTTTAAAATCAAGAAAGATTAGTTTTATGCAACTTGCCACTAAATTAAAAACGCGGTTGATGCGCTTTGTGCATTAAATCAAACGGGTTATATGCAAAATCCCGAATTGATAAAAATAATTGGAGAAAAACTTCCAACCGCCCTTAAATTTAATTATATCAGATACGCAATAACAGATATCTCGAATAAAACGGATCTTGAAAAATTAGCCTCGTTTTTATTTCAAGAAGCCGAAATGGCTGAAAAAGTAGGACTATTTGAGTTTAAGACATCTGTAGCTCTCAATGCCAATGTTGAGGCGAAGAAGCGCGTGAACGCACCGGCGGAGTTCGTGTTTTCTCTCTCAGAGAACGAAGAAACGATAAACGCCGAAATGGAGCATATTGCCACTAATATCAATTCGGTAAATGTCTGCGTTTTTTGCGAAAATAATGATCATGATTTGGAACATTGCTCTAAATTAAGCGATGAAAGCTTGGATAAACGTTGGCAACTCGTGAAAAAAAATAGACTTTGTTTCAAATGTTTGAAAATCGGTCACACACGCGATAACTGTAAGGCTAAGAATCGCACAGAGTGCAAAAGTCGACATCATAAGTTGCTACATAAAAAATAATTTAAATCACAAGTGTTAAAAAAAAGGCGGGAAATAAATTGTTTTTAAAAGATGCGAACACTAGTACCTCGAAAGGGGATTGACATCAGGTCATGCGGGCCTTATTAAAGATATTACCAGTTCGAGTGATAGGTCCGCAAAAAACTAAGTTCACTTACGTTTTATTAGACGAGGGATCGACGATTACATTAATAAATAGAAAATTAGCAGATGAAATCGGAATAAGCGGTGTATCAGTAAATGTGACCCTGAGAGGAATAAACAATTCGAATACGGTGATATCGAGTTGTGAACGAATTAATTTTGAAGTCCAAAGTTTGCAGGGGAGATACACGATTAATAACGCGTTGACGGTACGCGACCTTTCCCTACCGCCTCAAACCTTGTCGGAAAAGGTAATCGAAACAGCGAGAGTCGAAGAAAATATAGATTTGTTTCCGTATCGCGAAACGAAACCAAATATATTGATAGGACAAGACAACTGGCATCTTATCATCACGAGAGAATCTAAAGAAATTAAAACAGTCGGACTTCTCTTATCGCGAACTTTGATGGGTTGGACGGTACGCGGGTTGATTCCGACCGTCCCGAAATTAAACAGCGAATTATGCTTCCATTCTAGTCAAAAAGATTGTTTATTTAATAACGATGTAAAAATCTCCGACGAAAACGAAAAGTTAGACGAACTTATGCGCGAGTATTTCCAAATAGATAGTTTAGGTATTAGGCTAGTCAGTCCTAATGAACGAAAATATAAACGCGCTTATGATATTTTGAAAAAGATGACACGTAATATAAACGGAGCTTGGGAAACAGGCTTGTTGTGGAAAGAAGATACCGCGCCGCAAGTAGACGGATACGAGACAGCCCGAAAACGTTTGTTTTTATTAGAGCGTAAACTTGACCGCGATCCTGGGTATGCGAATCTTTATTATACGGAAATGAATCGTTTGATAAATAACGGTTTCGCCGAAAAAGTTAAAAACGATGAAACGGAAAAAGTACTCGAAAATGGTATCTACCACACTTCGGAGTAATAAATAAAAACAAGCCTAATAAATTGAGACTCGTATTCGACGCAGCAGCCAAAACTTCGGGAATCAGTTTAAATATTCAATTAGAATCTGGACCCGATCTGTTACGATCCCTTCCAGGGGTGCTGATACGATTTCGCGCTCATAAAATAGCAATTAAAGCTGATATTGTCGACATGTTTTTACGCATTAAAATTAGAGAAGTAGACCGCGACGCGCAAAGGTTTCTTTGGCGCGATTGTTCTCGAGTCAAAGAACCCGAAGTTTTTCGGATGACGAGCTTAATATTCGGTGCGACCTCTTCGCCACATAATGCGATTTATACGAAAAATGCGAACGCGGCTCTATTTAGCGAATCAAAACCATTATCTAGTGAAATGATTATAAAAAATTTCTACATGGACGACTTCTTAGCCAGTCGAGACAGTTTAAAGGAAATTCGCGAAATAATTAAAAATATTAGTGAAATAAACGCGGCTGCCAATTTTGAGATGCACGGATGGGCGAGCAACAATGAACGCGCACTCGTAGGAGTGAAAGCACAATTAGATTCGCTTAGACGTTCGCGGTATAAAATCTGTGATCGAGGAGGAGAACGGGTGCTAGGTTTATACTGGGCGACAAGCTCTGATGAATTAGGATTTAATGTAGGTTTGGAGAAAATTCCACGCGAATTATTAAATGGGGTTAGAATACTAACGAAACGAGAATATCTGCGAATAGTCATGTCCATTTTTGACCCTCTAGAGTTTTTATCTCCATTCACCTTAAATTCGAAGATATTGATGCAAGAAATATGGCGTAGTGGGGTGGGGTGGGATTCCCCTATTCGCGAGGAAGAGAACGCGGGATGGCGGACATGGGCGCGAGGTTTAATGGAACTGAAAGAGTTACGTATACCGCGATGTATGTCTCCCCCATCCAACGGTTACGAGAGAGTAGAGTTGCACATATTTTGCGACGCTAGTTTAAAGGCATATGCAACGGCCGCCTACCTTCGTATTAACGAATGCACCCGCGCATGTATCCCTTGTAATGGCAAAATCGCGAGTGTCGCCACTGAAACCATTGTCAATTCCCCGATTAGAGTTGCAAACCGCTCTCTTGGAGGTTTGACTAGCGGAATCGTTGATTAAAGAGTTCGAAATTCCCATAAGTGAACGCATCTTTTGGAGCGATTCCTCGACCGTTTTACGTTGGACCAGATCTGAACCTCGCATTCGAAACGTTTACGTAGCGAACCGGCTAGGTGAAATTGCAGATCTGTCCACGACAGCGGAATGGCGGTGGGTTCCGTCCTCCTTAAACCCTGCGGATGACGCGACACGCTGGATAAATAATTGTATGCGAGCTGATCAACGATGGTTCGTCGGCTCTAGTTTTCTAAAAGAAGCGCGAAAATCATGGCAATAGAAAAAGCACTTACGTCCCAGAATGAGTTAGTTATTCACAATTTAGAAACAAGAAAAGAGTTTATGTTTGGAATAAATAATATTGAGTTTAGTCTTCCCACGACCGGAAAATTCCTTGGTTGGGACGGCTTATTAGCGGTGGCGAGACGCTTGCGATCAGCCTTTAATCGGTGGCAAGGTCAAAAAAGGGAAAATATCACATGTGCTACGGTTATCTCCGCCGAAAGATTCTGGTTTTGTGTCATTCAATCGAATTGTTTTTCCAATGAAATCAAGAATTTAAAGACGAACCAAAATATTAATAAAAGTAGTCGCTTGTGGACATTATGTCCGTATATTGACGAGGAAGGCGTTTTAAGAGTACACGGACGCGCGACAAAAATATTAAACATTGAATTCGAAAACAATCCGATCATACTCGAGGGAAAACACCCCGTTACGCACGCACTAGTTTTATACCATCATCGTCGATTCCGACACGCAAATCACGAAACCCTAGTCAACGAAATTCGACAGAGATATTGGATCATAGGTTTGAGACGCGTAGTACGTTCGATTACGAGCAAATGCATCATACGCCGGCTGCGCAGAGGTAAACCTCAGAGCCCTTTAATGACTGCCTTGCCCGCCGCAAGATTGGCCTACCAACAAAGGCCCTTTTCGCATTGTGGGGTCGACTATTTCGGCCCCATGATGGTAAAAATTGGCCGACGACGTGAAAAACGTTGGGGAGTCCTCTTTATGTGTCTCACTACACGAGCCGTGCACTTAGAGATAGCCGCAAGTTTAACATCTGCATCCGCCATAATGGCCTTGCAGAGACTAGCGGCCAGGAGAGGATCCCCTAAAGTAGTCTATAGCGACAAAGGTACCAATTTCCGTCGCGCCAGCATAGAGCTAAAAAATGCATTAGCGCAGATGGATCTACAACAAACAGTTAGACTACGCTACTTCCCAAAAAATTAAATGGATCTTCAATCCTTCAAATGCACCCCATATGGGTGGCGCATGGGAGAGAATGATCAGGTCGGTTAAAGATACGTTAAGTGTAATTTTAAATGATCAAGCCCCTTCTGAAGAGGTACTTCATACTCTACTGGTTGAAGTAGAACACTCCTTAAATTCGCGTCCATTAACCAACGTATCGGCCGACCCGCATGATCCTGAAGCCCTAACTCCAAATCATTTCTTGATAGGAGCCTCATCGGGCGAAATTCGACGTGTACGATTTAAGACCCACGTGTTTACGGAAACAATCAATACAAGTATTTGATATTTGTACTCTCTATGAAGTCATAATAATTTTAATAAATTGTTCAATTTCTTAAAAACTCAAATAAATATAATAGTTACAAATTAGCAATCATTATGCTCGCGTAAAAAATCCTTCTTTATAATTGAATTATAAATAAAAATTGTGTAATTGCTTTTTATAATTAGTCTGTTTAAAACATTTTCCTTTTCATCAATTTCTTTTATAATCATATAACTTTTTTATGAATGCAGTTACGTACTGAAATATTTAATGCCTTAATCCGATAAATTCATGATTGTTTACTCATTATAGAGTGGGCAATTGGGCAGGCAGTAGTGCACTTGTTAATTACAAGTCATTAATATTTTTACTCGCTATAATGTGATAACAATTTTAATAAATTATTCAATTTTTTAAAAACTGAAATAAAATATAATAACTACAGTTATTAACAAACATTGTGCTCGCATCAAAATTCATAGTTTATAACTGAAATTATATAATGCCTTAATCCGATAACTGGTTTTTAATAGCGTATAAAATGTCTATAAATAATAATTGTGTACGTGCTTTTTATAATTAGTTCGTCTAGAACTTTTTTTGGATAAATTTTTTTTTAATCATAAAACTGTTATGAATGCAGTTACGTACTGAAATATTTTGAATGTCTTATAATGGTAAGCGAGTTACCGATCAGATAAGCAACGCGAAAGAGGATATACAGCACGGCGAGCGCACAAATGCGCGAGAATCGTGCGCGCCCAGCTGGCAGTACCGAGATAGCACGCGCACGGTGTCGATACAGGTCAAGATAACGGTCTCGTTTATCGTATTTTATCGAAAAAGTGTGGGTGTGTGATACGGTGTGGGTGCGGACAGGATTCCTCCACACGACCCAACACGCCCAGCAAAGCCGTACGCCTCCACCACTCCAGATTCCGTTCACGGAAAAGACGGAAGATCGGGGCCAGTTCGCCCAAAGGAGTGAGAGAGAAAGAGAGATTGACGGGGAGATTTAGCGCGGCCGTTCCCGCCGTTTAAACGTATTCCGAGCGGTGTCTCGTGAATACAAAGGTGAGTGGTTCACCACGTTGGATCCGCGTGTCCCGTTGATAGTTTTCCGATTTACCTGGTACGGTCCACTTCACGAGAGAAGGCGCGCGTGACGTAGGCAGCTTCTACGTTAGAGCTTCCTACGTCAGAGATACATGCGTCACACGGTGTCACGTATAGCCATCAGGTTAAGCAGCCGATCATTCCCGGATCGGTTGCTCATAACTCGACCGTTAATAGGTTTCAACGATTTGTTTTCGCTATTCTTCGTAAATATTCAATGAATTTGCACCAAAATTTGACACGCTACTTGTAGTACTTCATAGAATGGGGCTCTGGTCCCAAAATTCCTCAAAAACTGATTTAGTTATTGATAAAAATTAAAAACGGTCACTTCTATATGTCGGTAAAATCGCTAGCTTCGACGTACTCTTAAAATTTAACATTAACATGTGCACATCTATTGCCATATTTGTATATAACAAATTAAATTTTAGTTACAGGGGCTGCAAAATCTAGAGAATTGACCGCAATTTTAGGTGGAAGGTATGTATTAAGTACTACTAAATTATTTGCTATTAATGCATCAAATAATAATCTGGTAGTTTTTGTTCATTACTTATATTCAATCAGTTATCTCATTCATTCAGTAAATTTCAATATACTTACAAATGTATTAAAAAGAAAAAATTTTACAATTTATATAGAGAGGAAACTGCTATTTTAACAGTTAGAAAGTTAAAATAAAAATAGTAAAAGTTAATAGTAAAATAATATAGTTAAAGTTAGTTAGTTTGCTATTTTAGACATTACGAAACCAATCTAATTTTGTATTGAAATTTGTCTACATCTCGCTTTTTAAGAAAGGAATCCACACAATGAGTTTATTAACTGAAATATTGTGGTCGTCTAGAGAGAATTACACTAATCGGTGAAAAAGGGTTAGAATCTTGTATGATATTATTACCTGACCCGTTTGACATTTCTTGACGACATTAATTAGAAAAATGTACATTTTAATGATACTTTTTTATTACGATACTTGTTTCCTTATTATACATTATTTTATTTTTATTTATAATATTATTTTTTCTATGATCGTTCAATTTATCCATTCAACTTATTTGAATATTACTTTGCTTGAAGGTTTCCTTTATTATTTTAATGTCGTATTATATATTATTATTAGCGATAAATCATACTTATATTATACTTACTTATATACATGCTTATATTACCGGAATGCCTGAGTACGAATCCACTCCTGTACCGACCAACTAATTAAAGACTGTCAACTCTAGTTGTTTTATAAATTTTATATAATTTAAACAATGTTGCTCATAAATATATTTGGTATAGGAATTTTTAAAAGTCTTTATGAAGTTCATAAGTTATATAAAATTTATCTATAAATATGTACTATTTTTTAAACAATTCTATTTATAATGTAAAAAGACGCCTGAGGAAAATTTATAATTTCCACAGTGTACAAACGTTGTGCAGACTTTCGTTTTAATTTATTTTACTCCAACAGAATTGTATCATAAAGTACTGTAAAGGACAAGTACAAAATGATGCATAAATTACAAAATTTTACAAATGAAAAGTTCTTAGATTTACTATACGAATACGACTCAACTATTTCAGAATGCTTTGAGCCACTTTTTGATTTTGCAAATAGCATAATTTCTGTAAAATTAAACCAGGTTGCCAGAGCATCCGCCACTATTGCCAATTTGTACAGGTCGGTGGCTCTAAAAATAATAAGCATGAGCTTCATGCTGGTTTCCAACCATTTTATGTGAATGATTTTTTCGGAAGGTCTTTTCTCAGTTAGAGTACACGAATATCGGAGAATCATATTCGTTGTAATCAGATGGTCGCTCACTAGCCATCCATGTCAGTATCCGCGATTACAAAACTTTTCCCAAGTGTCTGACTTTATTACGGTCAGTGTTCAGACGCCCTCGCGTCTCCACGTTGACGAGAATGTTAGCGTTAGTTCACATAGGGATCACTAATATAATACCAATAACCTCTATTTTAGTTAAATTTTAAAATAGTTCATAATACATTGGTCAGCATTCATTTGCTCCGCATCAACTTATGAATTCTTCAAAATAATAATATTAATAATCACAATAAAATCATAACCTGTGTAAAATTATAAAAAATTTAACTGCAACCTTACAGATATAGCAGGAACAAACAGCAATGAATATATAAAGCAAAAAAATGTACGTTCGGAAGGTTTTCAAGCAAAATTTCTACAGTATATAAGAGGTGTCTTTTTCGTGTTGGTTTGTTGAGTTGCATAAAATAAAATAAAATTTGTGTTAACGTAAAAAATTCAACAATTCAAAGACCTTGCAGACAATGATGAGTTAGTTACAAGATTTAGTAAGTTATTAATAAACCTTTTACGTTATGTAGTACAAGCAATTTTTCTTCTTCATTAAAATTATAGTCTTCTTTTAAGTACAGATGATTCGCTTTAGCATAGCGATTATAGCATTGCCTAATGCCTCATCGAATACCCCGTTCAATGAACATAAATAAGTCTATATCTGTCAGTAACTCTAATTCAACCTATTTAATAAAATATAGTATTTAAATAATAATTAATTTAGGAATAAAAAATTTACCTTGGTATATTTGAGTGTAGCATGACAATCCGGGTGTTGTATAATAATGGGCTGGATTCATACCATAAGCATCCAAACAGTTTAGTCTGAAATTCTCGAAAACATCAACTAACAGTAATATATCAGCTTTCAAATAAAGATCTGAATATTGCCCGAGGTTTGGAATATTAAATTATACAAGTCGGTTTTTAAAGGAAGAGTACCTTTGTGATGTCCCATAAGACATCCATATATAATGTTATATATGTATATTTAAATACAAAAATAACTTTTCATATTTAAAACATCTATATATTTGATTATTAACAACGCTTTTGCAATTAATATCACGAAAACGTAACCGAAATCACGATAATGCTGAAACACCGTTATTGTATAATTATAATGTAACACTTAATACGCGCTCATCGTTAATTGGTCAGATCAATGAGATCTCTACCAAGAAACTGTTACAGGTAAAGTTTATTTAAATGCACACAACGACGGCACTCCTCAGATTCGACTTTTGCATCATGCCGACCTGGGGCCTAGAGAACCCGACAGTGACGCGTGCGTGCATACCTTGCTGTAGTGTTCGTGTGCGGAAACGCAATTCTCAAGTGAATATTAGACGTGTGTATTTGGTCCTAGAAACCCCGAAACACAAGAAGCGCTAAATCTTATGGAATAACGAAGTGTATCCACAGAAACTCCAGCAACAATCTCCGTCGAGGACCCCCGACGATAGTGGATTAATAATCACCAGGAACTCGCTGTAGGAATCACCAGCGTGACGAAATTCTGGACGAGGCACCCGTCTAAAAAGGACGCCCGCTGTTATCAAACCCAGCGACCTTCGGTTTGAAAAATAGTAAGAACTTATTTTAGAAAAAAAACCTTTTTGCCACGACAGAGTCGAATAAACCTTATAAATTTTAAGTTAAAGTATAGAATAAAATAAACTTGTATAAAATAAGAAACTTTAAAATAAAATAATAAATTAAGAAAATAAAGAAAAATAAATAAATTTATACAAAATTTATTTTAACCTATTACATAAAAAGTAACAACCAAATATAACGTTAAGAGTCACGTAAGATAGGTAAAAAGTTAACAGAAAGGCTCAGGAGCCGTACACGGGTTTTTTGCAAAAATAAAAATATATTGTTTTGCAAATACACCTGCTGACACCAACTTTAAGAGTCATGTTGTAACACCTTTTTTAAGCTTGTCCAATGAGGAAACATAATTGTATGAGAATACTCATTATTGTTTTAACAGATTAATCTATCAGTCATGTAACCGTCATTTTTCTGAGAAACTAAATCTCCAAATTATTCATTTGCTATAAATATGAGAACAACCTATCCAAAGATGAAGCCATAGACTTAATTGAATCGACGAATCGTAAGTTTATCTCAGTCCCTTCAAAAAATTTGTTAAAAGAGATATAATTCTCCTTGGTTTGCGCAAGAATACTCGCACGGCCTGGAAAGCATGTAGCTATTTTCTTAATAAATAAATGAGCTTCATAGCCACCTAAGATATGGAAAATCACAGACACGGTTCTTGAATCTTGATAATTTATATTATATGACCTGTAAGCTGAACCACGATACCTAATAATTTATTTATTTAATAAATTGAAAAAAATTAATAATTAATATATACATATATATATATGGGCTATTTCACGTCAAGTGGTACGATGAAAATTTTAAATCGCTCCAAAATTTGAGAACAGGCTGGAAATATCTTCCAGAAGATAGAAAAAAAATTTTAGGTGTTAAAAATAATTTGCCTAAGAGTTATTCCACCATGAAAAATGGAAATTTTTCAATTTTTTAGAAAAATTTCTATTTTCCAAGCCATTTATCCCAAAATCTATTAATTTTTTTGAAAAAACATTACAAACAACTTTTGTTCAAAATAATCTTTAAAACTTATCTACCTGGGTTACAATTCTTAATTTTAAATTCTCGAAGAGATAGGGCACCCAGAAATATTGAATATCAAAAAAGGCGACCACGCCACAATCGATTTTGATCTAACACCGCTCAAAAGATCACATTTTTTGAGAGCTTTCGAATGGCGGTGGTTAGATTATTGGCCAAGACCGTTGTTGTAGGTTATGCCCTAAAATACATGAAAATTAGTGATTTTATGAGGTTTATGAGGTTTATGAGGTTTATATTCCGTTTCGGTATTTTTTATTGTACTGCAATGCAGATACTATTGCAAGATAAGGACTTCACAGTCGATCTTACCGTATACCAGCATGTCAACCTTTGACTTCTCGACGAAAGAAAGAGTGAGATAGATAGATAGATAGATAGAGAGAGAGAGACAGAGAGAGAGAGAGAGAGAGAGAGATTGTACTTTATTTGGCTTTTTGGGGTAAATACCCCGTAAGCACTATTAGCATGAATTAAAATGATATAAAAAATAAAATAACAATAAGTGAAATATACAAAATACGTTATCAGTAAATAGCGATATATAAACGAGCAGTGACTAGATATAATAATAGAATGTAAAATAATTTAGAAAAACATATGTACAATTAATTAAATAATAAATACTTAAAACTAAACAACAATAAATAAATAAATTAACTGCTCTCAGCAGGTATCGCTGAAGTTTAACAATAAAATTGGTTGAACTATAAAACTTACTGTTGAACAATAAAACTTAAAACTTAACATGCTAAGCGCTGTAACAATTTTAAAACCAATTAGGAATGTAATTACGCAGCATCCAGATGAGAGATGGACCTCGGCAATAAGCCCTCAGACACTACCCGCAAGGACCAGGCTGCTTGGTCGAGCCCAGACAAATGATTAAATAGTGTAGATTTGAATTCGTTGAAGCACGAAGGGTTAAAATTGATGATAGGGAGCTAATTCAAAATGCGGGTGGAGGTGATGATAAATGATTTATTTAAGGCTTCTGTGCGCGGAGGAAGGTACATGAGCGATTTGGGAGGATGACGAGAGGAAGAGCGGGGATTTTGGCCGGAGGTATTAAGTAAGGTAAAATGGTTAGCTAGATATGAGGGTGAATTGTGAGCAATGATATTAAATGCTAGGGAACCGATGAGATATGAACGTCTGGACTCAACCGACAGCCATTTTAAACCGAGTCTATACGGGGTGACGTGTTCACGTCTCGCTATGTTGCCCCACACAAATCTAACGCAGGCATTCAACAATCTTTGAAGCTTGATATTTTTAGTTTGATCTACATCATTATACACGCCTCATTTATACGCATAATCTAAATGGGGAAAAATAAGCGTTTCAACCAGACTCTTGCGAAGCTTAATCGATAATGATTTATTGTAATAGCGGAGAGAATGTAGAACACCGTGGACGCGCTTAGAGATTGACATGACCTGCTTAGACCAATCGAGGGTAGGCGTGATCAGCAACCCCAGTGATTTAACCACACTCTCGTAATCCTGCAAGTCATTACCTAGTTTAACCTTCGGGGCAGTGCTCAGGTTGATACGCGAAATAAAAGCCTGACTGCCCAGGATCATAACCTTCGTCTTTTTAACATTCAGTGAGAGGCCATTTTCTAATGCCCAGTTTGCGATCGCGTTCGCATCGTGAGATACGCGTTGAACACCAGCGTCGAAGTCAGATGGAAAGAACGAATGATAAACCTGGGCATCATCGGCAAATAACATATGATTGCTATACTTTAAAACCTTAGGTAAATCATTAATGAAAATGGAAAATAAGATCGGACCCAGAACACTGCCCTGAGGCACACCAGCAGTCACCTCCAGCCAATCAGAAAACATGCCAACCTCATCCACAACGGCCTGTTTGCGACCCACAAGGTATCTGTAAAACCAGTTAAGTACCAAGTCTGTACAACCGATGTCGCCCAACTTGCGGATGAGCTTATCGTGTGGGCCTGTATCAAAGGCCTTGGAGAAATCAAATAAGACTAGGATCGTAATCATTCTGGAGTCAATATCTCTTCTAACGTCGTCCAACACCCCCAGAAGAGCTGATTGAGTGCTATGGTCCTTTCGGAAGCCCGCTTGCCTGTCGATTAACAAATGATTAGATTCGAGGTACTCAATCAGCTGATCATGTACTAATCTCTCCAAAACCTTTGAGATCTCACAAAGCTTGGCAATTGGTCTTGTGTCTGAACACGATTCCAACCTACTCGACTTCGCCAACGGGAACAGCACGACCCTCTTCCAGCAATCGGGGAACCATCCGGCAGAGAGCATACCATTAAAAAGTTCCGTTAATGGTAGGGTAATTTGTGGTTCCAACAGTTTTAACATATTGACAGATATGCCATCGATGCCCGACGCTTTGGAAGAAGCTCTAGCAATAGTCCGCTGAACTTTTTTGGCTGACACAGGTAGGAAGTTAAATGAAGGAGACGTTGGAAAGTGACAAATATTAGAAATGATGGATGCGAATGAATGAATAGTGAGTGGTGAGGAATGATTTGAAACAGAAGCATAGTAACTGTTGAGTTGATGAGTTG
This sequence comes from Theocolax elegans, assembly GCA_026168455.1. Lineage (NCBI taxonomy): Eukaryota > Metazoa > Arthropoda > Insecta > Hymenoptera > Cerocephalidae > Theocolax > Theocolax elegans. The sequence continues at coordinate 52,117,971 of CM047428.1, read as the reverse complement.
TAAAATATTTTAATGGCGAAGGATTAGACTTCATGCCCAGACCCATATTTCTGAGAAGTTTCCAGGACTTAGCAGAATCTTTTTCATTATCAAGCTTTACTTGTAAGTAGCGAAATTTACTAGAGTTTATGGTGTTCTTAGCTCTATTCCTTAACAGCTTATACACATTGTAGTCTGTAAACAAGCCAGAGTTACGAAACTGCTTAAAAGCATCATTCTTGGCCTTAATAATAGTTTTTATTTCTTGAGTAACCCATGGCTTGTGTTTTGTTTTAATTGTAACTAGTTTAGATGGTGCAATGACATTGAACGTTGATGAAATAGAACTACAAAGGGAGGATAATGATGATGAAAGTAGGTCGAAATGATTAGATGAAAATGATCGTAAAGGAGTGGGCTGGTCAGGCCAGGTAAATGAAATTGAATCTGAGACTGCTGAAGATTGAAGTAGTGAATTATGTGATTGATCCAGAAATGAAGTGAAGGTGGTAGCAAGTTGGTGGAGATTGATCTTCTCCAAGTCCCTAACCCAGAACCTCTTGACTTGGTCCGGCGTCTTATTAATCATAAGGGAGATGCTAATGGCATCATGCCCCGCCGCAAAGAGAGAACCAGATTTATTATAAACAAAATCAGGCACTGGTTCACGAACCAGGAAAAAATCCAACCAAGTATGAGATGATCCCGCCGACGTCACCGCGTGATGCGTAGGTTCTGATGGAATAAGGAAAAGGCCTAGAGCTGTCATACTCCCCCTCAACATATTCGCTGCAGCGTTAGATGATGACATATCAATGTTGAGATCGCCAGTAATAATAACATGTTTATAGTTGGGGAGAATGTCAGCAAGAACATCAAAGAACTCCGTAGGGTAAGCAGCAGAAGGTCTGCGATACACCACTGCCAACGCCAACGCCACCGTTTTGTTTACTACACGCAATATAAGAAATTCGGGGGCGTTAGAGAAGACAGGATCGGAGTGAGCTATGATGCTCACAGTAAGCCCATTCCGAACATAAAGGTAATCTTTTACTAGTAAGACTTTTTTACTTTGACGTTATCTTACAGTGTAGTAAAATTGAAACGTATACATCGTTTTACGAAGTGCCTGAAGAGGTCCGCAAACCAGTGGACGAAACGTTGCACGACATTTTAAATTGAGAATAAAAATTTTTTATTCCTTGTTTAACTTGGATTGACCCTCAAAGATCGACATTTCCTTCTTTTCTTACATAATATTTAATAATTATATGGACTATAACACATATAGGATGATATTCTTTCAAACGTTAAATGAAATGATTGCTTAATAGTTATATATACTGACTTAAATAATTTAAAAGAATGTTGATAAGTTATTGTTCTCTTTACTTATATATTTATTGAATCCCTTTTTTAATATTTAAATAAAATTAATGTGTCAGTTGTTTGGTAAGTGTAAAAGCCATTTAATAATTTTGTAACTTTCACATGCCTATAATGATTCTTATTCTAGTGCCGTGTGACCTGAATGTTTGATAGTGACACTGACTAACATATATAATTAAAAAGAAACATAATGTTACATTTAAGTGGATGCTCTATCATTCTCTATGTTAATTAAAGTGACTGCATAATCATTTTATTTTCTATAAGGCCAATATATCTGTTCAATACTTTGGAAAGTGCATAATATTTAATAATTATATGAAATATAACATATGTATAGGATGATTTTCATTGCAATGCTGCGTTATATGAATGATAGTCACATTGACTAACATAATTTAAAAAAATATAGTATAATCAAGTGGATGCCTTATCAGTCTCCATCCTTATTATAGCTACTTTAAAACAATTTTTTATTATTTTTCTATATAAATCCAACATATGTGTTTGATGCATTGGCAATTGGGAAAGTCATTAATAATTTTGTAACTTTTATAACTTTTATAGTGGTAGCTCTATAATTGTCCATCCGTATTAAAGTTACTGAATAACCATATTTATTTGCTATATAAAGGCGGATCACCGTAAAAAACTGGAAAAAGTTCACTTTTTGAGGTTAGAATAACTTTTGAACTAATAAATTCCAGTACCTAAAAATTTTTTTCTGTATTCTGAAAAACATTTGCAATGTGTACCCAAAATTTGGAGCATTTTAAAATTTTGATCGGACCACTTCACGTGGAATACCCCATATATATATTTGGGATATTCCACACGAAGTAGTCCGATCAAAATTTTAAAATGCTCCAAATTTTGGGTACACATAGCAAATGTTTTTCAGAATAGAGAAAAAAATTTTTAAGTACTGGAATCTATTAGCTCAAAAGTTATTCTAACCTCAAAAAGTGGTTTTTCCAAGTTTTTTTCAACACCAGCTGGGTTTACCACTATTTAACTCAAAATCTATCAACTTTTACTATAGAACATTATATGTAACATTAGTTGTTAATTGTGTCTAGAATTTATTCTTCTGGGTTAGAATTTCTAATTTCAAGGGGAATGTTATATGAACTACATGTAAATATTCAACATGAAAAAAGTGCAAGTGCGCCACAATTGATTTTTTTATTCAAAAGTCTAACAGAAAGCTTGAAGCAATACCTTTCAAATGGTCTGTAGCATTTTTATGGCCACCAATTCTGTAAAAAGTTATGACAATTTAAAAAAACCCGAAATCCTCGCGGATCCACGATCGCTCACGCTTCCGCTGCGGTATGCCCGATCCGGGCCGACGTGCACTTCTCCCCTAGTAGGACGTCGCGACCCGTTGGGTGCTGGCCTACGGCCCGGTTGGTCGTCTGTCGCGTCGCGTTCGCGCGCGTCAACGCGACAGTCCACCGGTGTCTCCCGGCCGGCTGCCCGGCGGTATTGATCGCTGTATAATGGTATTGAGCCGCACCAAGTGCGTTCAGGCTCGTCGGCAGACCCGTCTCGCTCGGATATACGGACCAAGCGCCGTTGCCGTGCGCTTGACGCGGTCGTTAGTCGACGATGTCCTCGGACCGGCTCTTACGTTCGAACGGATATACCGGTCGGCGACGCTACTGCTTTGGGTACTTTCAGGACCCGTCTTGAAACGCGGACCAGGGAGTCTAACATGTGCGCGAGTCATTGGGACTTGTTAAGCCTAAAGGCGCAATGAAAGTGAAGGTCGTACCTCAGCGTCGACCGAGGGAGGATGCGCGAGCGGAGGCGCACCCAGAGCGCACACGTTGGGACCCGAAAGATGGTGAACTATGCCTGGTCAGGACGAAGTCAGGGGAAACCCTGATGGAGGTCCGTAGCGATTCTGACGTGCAAATCGATCGTCGGAACTGGGTATAGGGGCGAAAGACTAATCGAACCATCTAGTAGCTGGTTCCCTCCGAAGTTTCCCTCAGGATAGCTGGCACTCGCTTGAGCGAGTCTCATCTGGTAAAGCGAATGATTAGAGGCCTAGGGGCCGAAACGACCTCAACCTATTCTCAAACTTTAAATGGGTGAGATCTCTGGCTTGCTTGAACGTTGAAGCCACGAGAGATTTATTATTAAATTAATGGATCAGAGTGCCAAGTGGGCCAATTTTGGTAAGCAGAACTGGCGCTGTGGGATGAACCAAACGCCGAGTTAAGGCGCCTAAGTCGACGCTTATGGGATACCATGAAAGGCGTTGGTTGCTTAAGACAGCAGGACGGTGGCCATGGAAGTCGGAATCCGCTAAGGAGTGTGTAACAACTCACCTGCCGAAGCAACTAGCCCTGAAAATGGATGGCGCTGAAGCGTCGCGCCTATACTCGGCCGTCAGAGGCAAGTGGGGCGGCGTGCAGCGATGCTCGTCGTCATGAAGCCCTGACGAGTAGGAGGGTCGCGGCGGTGTGCGCAGAAGGGTCTGGGCGCGAGCCTGCCTGGAGCCGCCGTCGGTGCAGATCTTGGTGGTAGTAGCAAATACTCCAGCGAGGCCCTGGAGGACTGACGTGGAGAAGGGTTTCGTGTGAACAGCCGTTGCACACGAGTCAGTCGATCCTAAGCCCTAAGAGAAATCTTATGTCGATGACGGTGTACAATTTAAAAATTACGAAATAGTGCACGCCCGTCGGGCGAAAGGGAATCCGGTTCCTATTCCGGAACCCGGCAGCGGAACCGATTAAAATTCGGGCCCTCGAAAGAGTGTTCGTCGGGGTAACCCAAAATGACCTGGAGACGCCGTCGGGAGATCCGGGAAGAGTTTTCTTTTCTGTATAAGCGTTCGAGTTCCCTGGAAACCTCTAGCAGGGAGATAGGGTTTGGAACGCGAAGAGCACCGCAGTTGCGGCGGTGTCCGGATCTTCCCCTCGGACCTTGAAAATCCAGGAGAGGGCCACGTGGAGGTGTCGCGCCGGTTCGTACCCATATCCGCAGCAGGTCTCCAAGGTAAAGAGCCTCTAGTCGATAAACTAATGTAGGTAAGGGAAGTCGGCAAATTGGATCCGTAACTTCGGAATAAGGATTGGCTCTGAGGAGCGGGGCGCGTCGGGCTTGGTCGGGAAGTGGGTCTGGCTGACGTGCCGGGCCTGGGCGAGGGTTCTCGAGGGGCGGAGGAAACTCCGTTTTCTCGGGACACTCTATGCTCGGTACCGTGTCTTGGCCTCCCACGGATCTTCCTTGCTGCGAGGCTTTCGGGCCGGTTACGCCGGTCTGAACGTTCTCTTCGGCCGCCATTCAACGCTCAGCTCAGAACTGGCACGGACTAGGGGAATCCGACTGTCTAATTAAAACAAAGCATTGCGATGGCCCTCGCGGGTGATGACGCAATGTGATTTCTGCCCAGTGCTCTGAATGTCAACGTGAAGAAATTCAAGCAAGCGCGGGTAAACGGCGGGAGTAACTATGACTCTCTTAAGGACGGCCCATCTAGGGTCGTCCATGTGCCTACACACACGTCCTCGTCGTGAGAGTCGGGCAACGCCAACCGGTCTCGACCGGGGAAGCGGCTGAGTTGTTAGGCTTCTTTGGGCGGCGACGAGTCGTCAGGTATCATGTGTTTGCTCTTCTTTAGTTCATTCAATTGCATCACTGATTCCGCCTTAGGGCGGTGAGGAGAAAGCAATGCGCATGAGCGATTGCTTAGAGAGCACAAGGCGGTGAAGCAATACGCGTGCAAACAAAAGCAATGCGCGTGGAAATAAAAAGCAATGCGCGTGAAAATAAAAGCAATGCGCGTGGAAACTAAGCAATGCGCGTCAAAACAAAAGCAATGCGCGTGAGAAATTTATATATGTAAAGGGTTGCCTCCAATCTTATACTCGGCAGCGACGGACTATTTATGTAATATATATGTGTATATATATATATATATATATATATATTCAAATACATATTTTTTCAAGTATCGATAATATATGTATTTTTTCCGTGCGCAAAAAAAGGTGTGAATATAACTTGAAAGAATGTGTATCAGTTTACTCATTGCTGATAAAATTCATGAAATTTATAAATTTGTACTAAGTAATAATAACGGATCTAAAATTTAATATAATGCTTTAAATTGTTTGTAGATAAAATAAATATTAATCAAGTATAATAACATAGACTTTTCCAAATATCCATATGATATACAATGAGTTTAAAATTAAATACATTAATTATTTCATTTTTTAAGACAATTCCATTAGAAACACTAGGGGCAAAAGAAAATTAAAATTTTAACAGTGGTAATATAAAATGTGAATTGCAATTGCAAAGTTTTTCAAAATTTATTAATTTACGAGAACTTGATATCCGAAAACATACACCAAATTAAATGTTACTGATTTTAAATGTTTCGTGGATGCCGCTTCCTCGTCGTGTCTAAGATTTCAGAATTCTATATATATATATATATATATATATATATATATATATATCTTATCTTATTTTAATATATAAAGAGAGAATGTTTGTTTATATGTAACCAGTAAACGCAAAAACTACTAAACCGAATATTTTGAAACTTTGCATATAGATTTGTTATAACATCTGGAGTGACATAGGCTATATAAACATTCATTCTTTTAATGCATTATTTGTGAAAAAAAAACATGGGAATATATTTCCATAGCGTAGTGGAAACTACTTCGCGTAGGAAGGTGTTCTACGGTCGGCGCTATACAATGTGCATGCTTCGCTCAACGACCGATAGGTGGCGACAGGTTTTACTATTCCCATTACAAAATTTGCACGCAGACAATATTAATAGAGCTCGAGCCATTGATGTATTCGTCATTTCGGCATTATTTTTAATTCCGTTTATTGCAAAAATCAAAATGCCTAAATCTATTAAAACTAATTTGTCGAGAAGAACTGCTCGAACTAGAGCAATGGGAGATCGACGACTTAATGAAAGTCGTGATGATCGTGAATCTCGATTGTCGCAAATGTCTTCACAACAAACATTGCGACTTTCTCGAGAAACAGATTCTCAAAGAGAGTTACGTTTATTAACTCAACGAATGCAAACTTCTGTTAGTAGACGTCGAGAGTCTATTGATGAAAGAATTCAAAGGCTTGCAAATCATGTATGGTAAAGTACATCTTCCACTATTAGAAGAGCCTCCGCAGTTTATGAAAGATTTAATATTAGGTATTCATAGGGATTCAGCACATTTTCTTGATAATTGCAGGCAATATAATACATTATTTCAAATGACTTCTTTTGGCGCTAAAGAAATCAAAGAAGGAAGCTTTATGCCTACATTTAAAATTCAAGGCCAAGTTTATCATTTAATTGGTAATATGTTACCAAATCCTCATGAAAATCATCAATTTTTACAAATTTATTTTATGTCTGAATATGATCAAATTTAAAAGTAGAACTTATAAAATCATTGCAAAGACTACTATTAAAAAATAATAATTTAATAAAAAGTTTTAAATATAATCTTAAAAATATTTCTTTACAAAATTTAAATAATTTTAAACTGATTATACATTTAGATCGTATACCTAATAATGAACATAGGGATCGATATAATGGTCCTACTTGCAACGAAGTTGCGGTTTTATTGGTTGACGAAGACAAAGGTCCTAGAGATATTGTCTTACATCATAGAGGTGGTCATTTACAACGTGTATCTGAACTTCATCGTTCTTACGACCCTTTACGATATCCTTTAATGTTTACTAAAAGAGAAGATGGATATTACTTGACTATTCAACAACAAACTAATACTTCTAAAACAGTAACTTGCATGCAATTTTATGCTTATAGATTAATGGTGAGACAAAATAGTATCAACTATTTACTGTATTTTAAAAATTTATTAAATCAATATGTTGTAGATAATAAGGTAAAAATGACAACCGAAAGGCTACTTTTCATTCGTAGCAATAAAAAAAAATTACGCACAGATGATTATATACACCTTTAAGATGCTATTAATAATGATGCTAATATTAACCCTGGAAATATTGGGCAATGTGTTATTTTGCCATCTTCATTTACAGGTTCACCCCGTTACATGCATGAGAAAACTCAAGATGCAATGACATACGTACGTAAAAAAGGACGCCCGGATTTGTTTATAACTTTTACATGCAATCCTGAATGGCCTGAAATACGCAGAGAGTTATTTCCAAATCAAAAATCGTTTGATAGACACGATATCATTTCCAGAGTTTTTCATTTAAAAGTTAAGAAGTTGATGCACCTATTAACTAAAAATTGTATATTTGGTTCTGTTAAATGTTATATGTTTAGTATAGAATGGCAAAAACGAGGTTTGCACACGCGCATATACTATTATGACTTCAAATAAAAATTCATCCAGATGAAATTGATAAAATTATTTCTGCTGAATTGCCAGATAAAGACATTGACCCTGAATTATTTCAAATTGTTTGCAAAAATATGATTCATGGCCCATGCGGTGAATTTCATATGAATTCACCCTGTTTAAATAATGAAAAATGTACAAAAAATTATCCAAGACATTTTTTAGAGAATACTATAACTGGTGAAAATGGCTATCCACTATACCGCCGAAGGTCTCCGCAGAATAGCGGGCACACTGCTCAAATTAAAATTCGCAATCAAATGGTACTAATTGACAATAGATGGGTTGTCCCATATTCACCATTGTTATTAAGATGTTTTAATCCTCATATTAATGTTGAATACTGCCATTCAGTGCAAGCCATAAAATACATATGCAAATATATAAATAAGGGTACAAATCAAGCAACATTTTCTATCAATAATAATGATGAAATTAGGAATTATATCAATGGTCGTTACATATGCACTTCAGAAGCACTGTAGAGATTTTTCGACTTTCCAATACATGAAAGGTATCCAGCTGTAGTGCATTTAGCTGTTCATTTAGAAAATTGTCAACGTGTTTATTTTACTGAAGATACCATTCAATAAGTCTTTTTGAACATCCGCGGAGTACAACATTCACTGCTTTCTTTGATTTGACTTCTTCGGATGATTTTGCTAAAACATTACTATATCACGAGGTTCCTACATATTATGTATGGAATAATAACAAATTTTCTAGAAGAAAACGTGGCCAAGACGTTGAAGGATGTCGTGGTATTAAAAAAGATGCTGCTTTAGGTAGAGTTTACACAGTTCATCCTAATCAAGTCGAATGCTTTCACCTAAGGATGTTATTACACCATATTCGTGGACCAACTTAATTTGAATCACTTAAAACAGTTAATAGTGTAATATATCCCACTTCTAAAGCAGCATGTCAAGCGCTCGGACTATTAGAAAATGATGACCAATGGAAAACACATTAGCTGATGCTGCAAGATCACAAACATCTTCAAAGATGAGGGACATATTTGCTATTATTTTAGTGTTTTGTCAACCATCTCAACCTATTTTATTATGGGAAAGGTTTCAAAAAGATTTATGTGAAGATATTCTTCACAAAGAACGTCAACGTAATAACGATATCACGTTAACTTACTCTGATAATATTTTTAATCAAGGTTTAATTGAAATAGAAGATAAAGTTGTGAAACTTTCTGAAAAATATCTACAGGAATTTGGAATACAATCTCCAGTTCGTGAAGAACAACCTTCTAATAGTTCTTTCACAGAATCTTTTACATGCTTCAATATCGATGACTTAATAAATAATGTTCAAGTTAATTTATCTAAATTAGTACCTGATCAAAAATACGCATATGATGCTACTATCAATAGTGCTGCTAACAAATGTGGAAAAGTTTTTTTTATTGATGCCCCTGGTGGAACGGGTAAAACATTTTTAATTAATTTATTATTGGACAAAATACGATCAACGGGTAATATAGCCGTAGCTGTTGCATCTTCTGGCATTGCTGCAACTCTTCTTAAAGGCGGTAGAACAGCGCATTCGACTTTCAAGTTACCATTGAATGCATTTTGTGATCAAGATTTTGTATGTTTCATTCGTAAAAATGGTCCTTTAGGCCAAATTCTCCAAGAAACGATCCTTATTGTATGGGATGAATGTACTATGACTCATAGAGCACATACAGAAGCTATTGATAAAACTTCACGGGATCTCAGATCTGTTAATTTGTTAATGGATGGTGTAACATTTGTTTTTTTCTGGCAATTTTCGTCAGACTTTACCAGTTATAACAAAAGGAACAAGAGCTGATATTGTTAAAGCATGTTTAAAATCATCGCAAATATGGAATAATGTTGAAACTTTACATTTGCGCACAAATATGAGAGCGCATCTTGGTGGGTGTAACCCGGACTTTTCCGAGCAATTATTAAAAATAGGAAATGGTACTATAGATAATAATAATAGTTACATTCACATTGAAGGTAATCTTGGTCAAGTTGTTTCAACTCTGGATGATCTTATATCGAAAGTTTATCCTGATATTGAAAATTTATTACAGAAGTCTTATCTTTGGCTGTGTGAAAGAGCAATTATTTCATCACGAAATGCTCTTGCTGAAGAAATTAATCATTATATTTTAGATAAATTTAATGGTGATATAAAAGAATATTTATCTATTCATACAGTTGTCAATACTGAAGACGTTGTACATTATCCTCAAGAATTTCTTCATTCATTACATCCGGCAGGATTTCCTCCACATAATTTAAAACTTAAAATAGGAACTCCAATAATATTACTACGCAATCTTCAACCTCCTAATTTATGTAATGGTACTAGATTACAAGTCAAAGTGATGCGTAATAACATTATTGAAGCCATCATATTGACTGGTCCTGCTGCTGGAGAGACTGCTTTTATTCCGCGCATTCCAATGATCCCTACAGATTTGTTGTTTCAATTTAAACGTTTACAATTTCCCATAAAACTTTCATTTGCAATTAGTATCAATAAATCCCAAGGTCAAATTTATAATTACGTCGGAATTGATTTACGGTCAGAATGTTTCTCACACGGGCAACTATATGTTGCATTTTTACGTACTGGAAACCCAAAGAATCAATTCATTTTAATAACTTCACCCACAAAAACTACTAAAAATGTTGTTTATCCGGAAGTTTTATAATAATTCGATACGACATTTAAAAAAATATTATTTTCTTATACGAATATCCATCAAACTATTTAAATTACAGCATGCTAAAATATGTAACAATATAACAATATACCTACAACTGCGATATCTAGCGATATGACCGTATGAACTATCAGTCTGAGATTAACGTGCACTATAAACTGAATACTGATAAAGTTTAGTGAAGGACAAAGGCTTTTTGGTAAACTAACATATCTTCGAAACTGACTTCACTGAAGAGGGAAGGGTCTGAACGGAAAGTTGGTGATCGTTACACAGGAAGCGACCATCAAGCACTCGTGTACCAGCTCCAGCTGATCAACAGAGTAGCAGGTCTGAACAAGCCAACATATAGGAGATGGGCACCGTCTACGTTCGACCGGGAGATGTTTCTCTGCGCTCTTGAAGAGGTAACAGTGGAAGGAACACCGGAAGAGCAAGCCCAGGAACTCATGCGGGCCATAACAGTGGCTTGCGATGTCTCAATGGCCAGAAAAATAAATCCTCTTGGCCGTCCACCAGTTTATTGGTGGAACGAGAGCATCGCAGAAAAACGAAGTGAGTGTCTGCGGGCTCCGCGACTGCATCAGAGAGCTCGGAATAAGCCGCAGTATCAAAAGCTAACTGCGGATTATGAATTAGGACGCAAAGAGCTTAAGTTTGTCATCAAAGCGGCAAAGCGTAAGTGCTGGCGTAATTTCTGCGACGAAGTGGACCGCGACCCCTGGGGTAAACCGTACACAACGGTGATGAACAATATCAAACCCAGGGGCGCCACAACACCCATGTGCCCTCACTTCCTGGACAGAACCGCGCGCTGCCTGTTTCCACAACATCAGAAGCGAGCAGCTGACACGGGTCTGACGGTGGCAGACGATGCAGTCGTGCCGCCAGACGTTAGTGTAACCGAGATGACAATGGCTACAAAGAAAATACAGGTCCGCAAAGCCCCAGGACCGGATGGAATACCTGGTCTGACTATTAAGACCGCTGCGCTGAATGTGCCACATATTTGTGCGGACACATTCAGTGCCTGTCTCAAAGCGGGATGCTTTCCGGCGCAGTGGAAGGTGCAGAGACTGGTGCTCCTCCCCAAGGGGAATAAACCTCCGGAGGAGCCATCCTCGTACCGTCCGCTCTGCCTGCTGGACATAGCCGGGAAGCTACTCGAGCGGGTGATCTGTGCCAGGATGCAGGCAACTATTGCACGAGTAGGCGACCTGTCCGACAATCAGTTCGGTTTCCGAAAGGGGCATTCAACCATCGACGCCATAAGCCGAGTTGTTGAGCTGGCTAGCAGTGCCATCAGTGGTACCCGGAAGACGAGGCGTATGTGCGCCATTATCGCCTTGGATATCCGTAACGCTTTTAACTCGGCCCGATGGGACAAGCTTCCAGGGGGGGCGTCGATGGTGGCCTTTGCAGACGACGTGGCGTTAGTCGTCGTCGGTAAGAGTATCGAAGAGGTGCAATACCTTGGATATATCTCTATTGAGGTAGTAGCGGGATGATTGAGCAACCATGGGCTGAGTCTGGCGGCTGAAAAAACAGAGACGGTGCTTATATCTCAAACGAAGCAAAGGAGGTACGCTATTTTTACCGTAAATGGTAAGTCTGTAAGATCGGTGGACACTATGAGATACCTGGGTGTCACCTTGGATGCGCGGCTATTGTTCAAGGAACATCTCTTGAATGCAGGGACGAAAGCGGCAAGAGTAGTTGGGGCTCTGTCGGGCTTACTGCCCAATATCGGAGGGCCGACGCAACCTCGCCGGGCCCTTTTGGCGATAGTTGTAAGCTCTGTAATATTGTATGGAGCTCCAATTTGGGCAGGTCCGATAAGTAGCAACAACACCTATGGTGCGGCTTGCCGACAAGCCTGCAGAATAGCCGCTTTGAGGGTAGCTCATGCGTACGGAAAAGTGTCCGATATCGCCCTCTCGGTGATTGCCGGAATCCCGCCTATTGATCTCTTAGCGATGGAGAGGGCTGATACATACAGAGAAGGTCGGCGTGCCTCACAACGGGAAGGACAAGATGAAAATGGCGGCAGAAATCGGTGGTCAATTAAGACCACCGAATAGTGGCAGCAGAGATGGGATGCTGCCCGCGAAGGACGCTGGACCCACCGCGTCATCCCTGATGTGGTAAAGTGGACAGGTAGAAAACACGGCTTCGTCAACTTTCACCTGATCCAGGTGCTTACCGGCCATGGTTGCTTCCGCAGTTAACTGCACCGTTTTCACATATATGGGAATGGGGAGTGCCCGGCCTGCCCTGGCGGGGACGAAGACGTGGATCATGTACTGTTTCGGTGTCCTCGATTCATGCAAGAAAGGGATAAGTTCCAAACTTGGTGGAAGGGGCCTTTAACCCCGGAGGGCATCGGGACATGCCTTCTTGGTCTACAGGAAGGTTGGGATGCCGTGGTGATCTTTGCAGCTGCCATTGTGGAACGGCTGAACCACATAATGAAAGAGGAAGAAGGCGGCAATAACATCAGCCGCCCGCTAATGTGAGTCGGTAGTTTCGTAGGAGAGGCTCAATGTGGCGAGACTGCCCCCTCGAAGTAATGCCTCGCGGCGGATTCCGAGGGGGGATGTTCAGTCGAGAGGAGGAGCCCTGCGTTCCATCATAACAGGGTGGTTTTTAGTGGGTATAGGTCAAGCCGATCGAGCCCCACACTCAGTGCGTAAGTGTATTTTTGTCCACCTTCTCTTATTAAAAAACACACACACACACACACACTTACGCACGCACACGCACGTGCTGACACACAGATGTATGTATATTTCTATATTACATATATATATATTGTAACGGGGTACAATCTCTCGCGTCGGTAGGGGTAAAGGGATCGGTTGCTACGGCACTGCCTAGTTATACTCCCTAGGCGGTGCTCCGAGAGTGCGCAGCGTATTCAAATCAGTGAACCCCGCGCACGACCTACCGTTGCGATGTCCGTTAACAACCGCGAGATCACTTGTCGATCTCGCGTCTTTGTACAGCTAAAACGTTGTGAGTTGAAAAGGACCGCGAATGAAAGACATAAATTCACGGTAAGTTTACCTCGGCCGCTCCTAAAACGGAGAGGGCGGTATTCGGGATAACGGGAATAACGTACGCCGGTAATCAATACTTAAACTCGTACTCGGATATTGATTACATATGAATTTTATTCAAGATAAGGAAATATAAATAAAGTTTAACATAGAATAAGGAAATGACAGAAGCCGTATATAGGCGTGAGGTCTCGCGACGAGGTGTAACCACCGGGGTTACTCACACTTTCTCCCTTTCTAGCACGCGTACGCGGTCACCCGTTAGCTTCCTCGCCGTCGCGCGCGGGCGAGATCCACCGATCCCTAACTTAAAGATATAGCCGTAAAGAGAGAGTCTTTACGGCTTCAGCGGCTTGCGAGTGGCGCACCACGTACCTTGAATCTCGATTCTCCCCGTCGATGCGTTCGACTTCGCCTGTTTCCTCTCTCTCCGTCGGGCTCTCGCGCGCGGCAACTTCGCCGTCCTCGCAGGTTCCTGGGAGTCGCTGGAGCGGTGCACTTAACACCAGCACGCTCACTTCACCGAATCACTCACTCTTCACGACGCGAGACCCAGAACCCGAGCAAGAATACGTGTTAACGATAATTGTTTTTCACTTGCCCCGAATTCGCAAGGAAGGCGTTACTGGCGACGTGTCTATCTACGATGACTCGCATAAACTCTCTATATACTCTCCTCAGTCCGCTTGCGCGTCGGACCATTATTAGTCCTTACGCGGCTTACGCGCGGGCTTCCCGATCACCTACGAGCTTTTCCGATCGTCACTCGCGCTCGTTATAAGGTATAGCTTCATACGCATAAGAGTATATAGCCTACCTTTACAATATATATATGTATATGGGGTATTCCACGTGAAGTGGTCCGATCAAAATTTTTGAAATGCACCAAATTTTGGGTACACATTGCAAATGTTTTTCAGAATACAGAAAAAAATTTTTAGGTACTGGTATTTATTAGCTCAAAAGTTATTCTAACCTCAAAAAGTTAACTTCTTTCAGTTTTTTTCAACACCAGCTGGGTTCATCGCTATTTAACTCAAAATCTATCAACTTTTACTATACAACATTATATGCAACATTCGTTGCTAATTATGTGTAGAATTTATCCTTCTGGGTTAGAATTTCTAATCTCAAGGTCAATGTTACATAAACTACATGTCAATATACAACTTACAAAAGTATAAGTTCGCCACAATCGATTTTTTTATCTAAAAATCTAAAAGAAAGCTTGGAGTAATACCTTTCAAATGGTCTGTAGCATTTTTATGGCCTTCAATTCTGTAAAAAGTTATGATAATTTAAAGAAACAGCAAATTTTTTTAAAAATGGAAATGGGAAATACCATGTTAATTTTTGTGAATTTTTCGTCTTTTTTTAAATTCCGTGCTTATTTAAAGAGCATAAAAAAGAGAGAAATTACTTTTTTATTAGTTATGCAGAAATTAATTTTGTACAAATGAATTATTATTATTCTATAAAATTGTGTATCTACTAATGTAAAGCACGGGAAGGATATACATTGTTTATTTAAAGAGAATAAAAAAAAGAAGTTTCCTTTTTATCGGTTTTGTGGAAATTAATAAAAACTTTATTGGAGTTTAAGCAAAATATATAAAAGTTTAATTAAAAAAATACAATGTATTACATGGTAAAAAATACTTGTCGATTATTCCGCATTGATTTCAGTACTTTCTATTGCAGAAACTTTTTATGGAGTTTAAGCAAAATATATAAATTTTAATTAAAATACTATGTATGGTATCGTAAAAAATACTTGTCGATTATTCCGCTTTGATTTCAGTACTTTCTATTGCAGAAACTTTGTATGGAGTTTAAACAAAAAAAGTATATAAATATTTGATTAAAGATACTTGTTGCTTATGTCGATTTGATTTCAGTATTTTCTATGGCAGAAACTCTATGAAGTTTAAGCAAAATATAAGTAGAAATAGGATGGGAGTAAGAATTAAATATTTTTTTTATCAAATAACATTTTTAAAAGTGTGATTGGAACCCATACTTGCGAATGTTGACACCTTCGTGGAAGGTGTTTTATAGAAAGTACTGTCTAGAGGCACAAATTCTATGTGGAATATTTAATAATGAATAATAAAATTACTGAAAGTGAAACTCTAATTAGTATTTCCTACCAAAACTTATTGAGAGATGTCAAAGGTTTAAATGCTAGTACACCATACGGGCGAAAATGAAGTCTTCATCATGCAATAGTATCTTGCAAAGTTGTACAATAAATAATACTGAAATGGAATGTGAGATGTGGGAATAATTACGTAAACAATTAATTTTAACTCATTTCTGAGCCCGGATTCTGATTCAGCATACCCAAAAACCTAAAGAATCATACTTTAGACCTAGTTACTACTTCATCGAGTACCTAAAATTTAGCTATGTAACGTTAGTCTAACATCGACCGTTTTGGTCGTTAATGGATTAATAGCGCAAATTAATTTTCGAGCGTCGAGATATTGTTTCATACCCATACACGATGAAAGTAATATAGTATAATTTCGTGCGTTCTTTATGCGAGGAATACGTCTTGTTTACATTCAAGTAAACCTTTGTAAGACACATAGGTTTAAACTCATATTTCTGCTAGCTATTGAAATATTATTTGAGAAATAATATTTCGAATAGCGATCAGCACGAAAAATTTTATTTCAATTTTTGAATTACAGGGAAAGTAATCGGAAATTGATTCTGTTGTTCTTTCATTTATACAATTTGTGAAATTTTAACCTGTAATTCGTAATTAAGTTATTTTAATATTATTATAATTTATTATATAACATGAATAATACAATTTGCTTTTATTATTGTGAAAATTTTTTTTATTTATAAATAATTACAAGTTTTCTTTTTTACAGTTAAAGTGTACTTTACAATTTTCCGTGACAGAATTTGCTTTTTCTTTTGTATTATTATTTAAATTTGAGTTTATTTCAAATAAATATTTTGAATAATTTTATATTTTTGTATTATATTACAACTAGCACAAAATTGGGATATTTAGATATTTATTTATTCTTAAGATTTATTTTAATTTCCGATTTTGCATAAGTTGATTTCAAGAGAAAAAATTTTTATGTCTATCGCTATGTGATTGCACAAATGTATACATAGCATATTTATTTTTCTATTTATATATTTTGTTTATATAATACTTTGCATATATTTATTTATATATTTGTGTCCATCGGGTGTAAATAAATCGTGCTTTAAACAACAACAGTGTGTTATTTAACAGTGTGTTACTAGATTTTACGTTGTAAATCTAAAAACACACTAGGAGTTTGGACTCACGAGTGAATAATAAAGCACACATGCACAGCGATATTTAATGGCACAAGTAACCCAAAAAGCAGTCAAGCAATGGTGCTTGGCACTTCCCGAGGAGGATTTCGAGGAGAACCTCATAGCGCTCAACCTCAACCGATGAGGTTGAACGCTTATATAATTGGCACTTCAGCTGTTATAGCCATGCATATTTTAAGTCATCTGCACTGCAATTGAAAGTACTGAAATCAAAATAGCAACGGCAAGTATTTTATAGATATCAACAGAATTTTTTTATTTATTTATTACATATTCCACGTTGAATTTGTGTCTCTAGACAGTATACTTTACATAAAACACCTACTATGAAGGTGTCAACATTCGCAAGTATGGTTTTCAATCACACAGCCATAAAAAGTTTCTGCAATAAAAAGTACTGAAATCAAAGCAAAATAATCGACAAGTAGTTTTTACAATACCATACATTGCATTTTTTTGAATTAAACTTTTATATATTTTGCTTAAACTCTATAAAAAGTGTAACGAGGCGATCCTAGCCGATGCTCCTCGGCGAGCACCGCTGTCGAGCGGACTTACCTGCGCCACCTAGGTGCCGCGCTGCCGTGTCCCTCGAT
Source organism: Theocolax elegans (assembly GCA_026168455.1). Lineage (NCBI taxonomy): Eukaryota > Metazoa > Arthropoda > Insecta > Hymenoptera > Cerocephalidae > Theocolax > Theocolax elegans. The sequence continues at coordinate 52,100,510 of CM047428.1, read as the reverse complement.
GCCGCGATATCGCGCACGGATGTTAGCCATGGTGCAAACACGATATCCCGGTGATGCGCCGCTAACAACGATAGCGATTCTCCACCACGAGGAGAATCGCCGGAACCGAGTCACACTCGGGACAGGAGGAAAGAGAATATACTTTCCGAGTGCTCGTGCCTGTTGAAGTACACGAGGCTCGGCCGCTCAGAATGCGCGGCAACTAGAAGGTTGACGCGCCCGCGGAGGCGGCTGGGTAAGCAGGATAGGGATACGAGGTCTCGAGAATAACTACACGGGAGTTTAATAATTAATAAACTAAGCGTATATTCTAGGTAAACAAAAATAAGTATGTGTGATATTTATATGCGCTCGGTTGCGCTACAAACTACGACAAGAAAAGATGATACGGTCGATCTCGGGGTCGTACGCAGTAGCGCGGCGAGTTCGCGGTGCGCGGGAAATACGCGTTGATCGGCAACCCTCCGTGTTGCCTAACCGATTTACCGCATTTGCGAGGAGTCCGAGTAGCGGATCGCGCCTTATACTTTTAGTGCGCGCTGCACTCTGCTGAGCTTATGACGGGGTAGCTCAGCACCACGGAAAAATCAAGGTAACTTACTTTGTGCAAGGATGCGCCGGCGAGTTGATCAATTCCCCGCTCGCTCGTATCGGGAAACACGGCGTCGATGTATCGTCCCGAGGATAATACCCTCGGCTCGGGCAGTGGGGCAACACACGTGCACACACTAATCTCGCACTAGCTCTCTCTCTCTCTCTCTCTTTTTCTCACTCACTATCGCTCGTATCGGGATCGCGTACCTATTCGGGTTCCGTCCAGAAACGGACTGATCAAGACTCGGTGTCTCGCGGCCCTTTGGGACGTTGCACGATCACGCGTAATCACGTGGGTACGCGGTTTTCGAGATTACGGGCTATCGCGCGTTTCGGAACACGCGCCCGTTATATCCTCCCTCCAGAGTCGACTATACCCTGGATAAAAGATTCTCAAAAAAAAATTACGAAGAAAACTCACGCGACGTTGGATTATCATAGGTTTTTAAGGAGGGCTCGATAATATCGGGATAGATCAAGGTTTAAACAACATGAATTTTTAGAAAAGGGGCCCTGTGGCTTTATTAGAGCTTATGTGTACACGGAAAAAAATATACATTACTGTACATATGTACATCCCACAAATAAGTGTGTGAGCGTATGATCCCCTGAAACACGCTTGTTTTCCTCTGCTTCTCACTTCTTAAAGGGGTTAGGGTACTGATAATGTTGTTCCCAGTTGGGGCACCGGTCGCTGCGCGAAACCCCAGGCATATCGCAGTTGGAACACCCTTTTTTCGTGGTCCCGGGTACCGTGCCCTTCATTGACTTTGCAGCCGTCGTGTTGAGCGCCTTTTTCTCTGCGCTCAGCTGGTTGATGCGTCTCTGGGCGCGTTCAACGATGCGCTCTTGCTCCTCCATTTTTTGTTTATGGAAGCGCATCATCTCTTCGGCCTGGCGCTTCTCTGCCTGGCGTTCCTCCTTCTCGCGCCGTGCGGCTTCTTGTCTTTGGCGCTCTTAGGTGCGCTGCGCGCGGGCGGTCTTTAATAGGCGCATGTCGTCTTGCCGGTCGGATAACAGCGTATAGTACCGACCCGCGCGTTCCTCGAAGGTGAGTCCAAAGCGCCTCATCCCTTGGCGGAAGCGTTCGAAGACGAGTTGGCGGTGGTCTTCGACCTCCAAAGCCAATTTTAACACCTCCACTACCTCTGGTTCGACCTCCCGTCAGTACTCTTCCAACGACTGTACGGGTTTCGGTGGAGTCGGCGGTGGTGGAGTCGATGGTGGCGGAGACGACTGCTCCGCTTCGCTGGCTCTCGCGCAACGGAGTGGACGGTAGGAGAACGTAGTCTCTTGGCGGTAGGCCTCGTTTGGTGATTTTCCTCCAGTCGTTTCCTCGGTGAGTGACTCTTCTTCCGTCATCTCCTCTTCGATTGCGCGCTCTGCTCTTCCGGATTCCTCGAGGATGGCCTCTTCGTCAGTCACCTCCTCGAGCGCTGTGCGCTCCTCCTCTTCCTCGGTGTCATCGGCCCATAGGAACCAAAGGGCCCCCGTTGAGGAGGGTGCCGTTGGAGCGGCTGGTGATACGATCGGAGCAGATTCCCTCCTGGCCTGCATAAGGATGGCGACGATCGGGTCGACTGGAATACCGATGCCGTCGAGTGCATGTCGGATGCGCTCTATGAGCGCCTCCATTTTAGGTCGTTCCATACTACAACACAACAAATAAAAGGGAAGGTTAGGGAGATCATTAGGGTACGTCGTTTTTAGTTCGTGTTTTTCGTGACGAATCTGTTACGTTAACTGGAACGTTTTTATTTCGCGAAACTTTCGGACGACCGCGGTCTGGTTACCAGACACTTCTTCGAAGGGATACTTATTCGAATGCACTTCTCCGAAAAATATAATATCCGGCATAAGGCTGCGTACGCACGAAGTAGTCACGGCGCATGCGCGCAGCGACTATCTCGCGTCGACGACGACGAGAGCTCAGAGCTCGTCTAACCGCCGATTCGGAAAAACCGATCAACATACCGACGTGACGTCAGCGAGAGAGTATTTGAGAGAAAGAACATAGCGAAGTGTGTGCCGTACGTGTGCCAGCATCGCAAAAGGTTTGTGCGACCTAGTGCCAAATTCATTGCCGTTTCCCTTGCCTGTGTGTGTGTCGCAAACTCCGTGTATCCTAGCTTCTTGTCTGTCATTACGATAGCCTTGCTCGCCGCGTAAAATAGTGTACCCCAGCTTCTTCCCCTCCCCTTTCGCGCGCGAAGTAGCCGGCTTACAAGACGCGTGTTACAGCCGTGCCGTTCGCTTCTTATTTCGAATATTAGGATATATAACCACGTGTATCCAATTGAACGTTCTTTTTAAGCGAGTAGCGAATCGCTATAATTACTTCGAAACGTACGCGACTGGCACCCGCTGTTATAATAAATTAATAAATTAATAATTTATAAACGAACCTAATTTGATCACTCGCACCCTGATCCCCAGTGCGACGTGACAAAATATAATTTTCCAAAAAATAACGCTTAATGTTTCTATTAAGGTGATGCGACAGCCAAATTACAAAAACCTACACTTAGAAAGCTAAAAATTCTATTCAAAACGTGGAAATAAAAATCTGAAAAAATTTACATGGAATGTTCTAATGATATAGAAGAGCGTTACAGAGCGATTTTAAAAATAAATGTATTTTTTAATAATTTAAAAGAAATAATTAGTTTTTTGTCGGTAACTAAGTTGTTGCATTAAGGCTTCTTACAGCATAAAAACTTTTTTATTTATAGATAAAAAATACTGCAAAAAAAAAATTAGGATTGTTATTCAAACTGAGTAGAAGGGCGTTACAAAGCGATTTTTTAAAAAAGCTAAACCATTTTCTTTTAAAAAAATAAATAATACCTCTGTTTTTTAGATGTTACTCCTCCTTAAATAAGTAACAATTTTAACTATAAACAGCACAAAAATGATAATTAATTATGGTATTTATCACAAACCGTAAGAAAATTATAATTTAAAACATTGTACACAATTAAACAATTATAATAACTTAAATAATAATACTCAATAAAAAAAGATAAAAAATTAAAAACAGCTTGAAATATTAATTTATCAGTTTTATAATTTATAATATAATAACTATATAAGATAAAGTATTTTGATAATTATTAAGAAATCAATAATATAGAAATATATATCTACCTAATATAATGAGAGAAATTTTACATTAAAAATTCTATAACTCTAATTTACGCTATAATGATATTAGTACTAAGAACTATTAATAATAACATACACAAAATTCCGATTTTCTTCGAAAAAAATATTAATTTATTTCTGCCAATGATTTTTGCTTGTAATTAATATTTTGCTCATAGAAATCGAGAATTCGGTGTGTGAAATTATTTCTAATATATATACAACGAGTGATTAGCATAAATTTTCAATTAAAATACTAATAACTGTTCTATATAGAAAACAAACAACAGAACTTGAATTTAATGCAACATGTATGTATATATATTTAAAGATAATATAAATATTAACCAAAATATAGAAAAATATTATGATGAATACTACAATTTAAAATTGTGTACTACTTACTACGTTTTAAATTAACTTTTATCCAAACGACGATTGGTAAGCTTAATGTTACACTAACCTCCCGATTTTCTGTACATGAATTTTATACACTACATCCCTACCCCTTTAGTGGAAATATGAAAGCTTTAAGCTCTGTTATTGGATCCCAATTATACTACTTTCAAACAAACAAAAGAACGCTCTTTTGAAAGCGCGTGCGTGCGTGTGAATGTGTGTATGTTGATGTGTGGGTGCGTAGGCGTATGGATGGGTACGTGTCTGTGAGCCAGTGTGCGCGCGCGCGCGCGTGAGTGTGTTTGTGTGTGTGTATATATATATATATAAGGAGAGATAAACATAAGCATACGAAAAGTATGTAAAAAAGAATCATTCCTATTCTAAGGCCAAAGCAACTTTATATTTAAGTGCGGGGTGAATCAATTGAATGTCCCATTCAAAGAAATGTCTCATTCGAAGAAGTATCCTTTTCGAAAAATGGCACATTCGAAGAAGTGTATTTCGAAGACAAATTTTTTCGGAGATAAGTTGATCGAAGAAATGAGTAGTCGAAGAAGTTTCTTTTCAAAGAAACGTTTCTTCAAAGAAATGACTTCGAACAAGTGTAAATTCGAAGAATTTTCCACTCGAAGAAAAGCTGTTTCGTAGAAAACACTTTTCGAAGAATTGTTTCTTAGAATAAATGTCCCTTCAAAGAAAAGTATTTTCAAAGACGAATTTTCGAACAAATGTACATTCAACGAAATGGATTTCAAAAAATGTCCGGTTACGCCGCGGCCTCTTTTTATCGGTTCGGACGGTTTATTCGTAATTCTAACTCGAGAGGACTTCCCGGTCCTCTTTACGACGATCGTATTCTTTCTCGGTCTCCCCCTTTGCTTGGGGTTCGCTTGTGTTTTTACAGGTTTAGCGTCTGCCGTACATCGCGCACGCGTTTGCGCGTTGACGCTTTGATCGCTATCTGATACTCTCGCAGATGTATCCGCATTTCCATCCTGCTGCGCGCTCGCAGACTTTTGTTCGCTCGGAAGCAGCGGGTCGCGCTTCGCTGCGTGTACGCTCGCATCCCTCGGCGGTTGGGCGTCGATCTTGATGTCGTCTTCTTCTTGTGCAGTCTCAAATGGCTTTAATTGCGAGACGTGCACTAAGTCGGCGATATAGCCATTTTTATCAAGCAATCTATACGTATTTGCGCCAAGTCGACCATTAACTATGTACGGCCCAGCGAAATTAGGCGCTAACTTCGCCGCTCGGCCCTTGGCGGTTGAGGAAAGAATTTTATTTTCTTTCCACACCAAATCTCCGATTTGATAATCACGAGCTTGGCGTTTGGCGTCGTAATATTGTGCTTGCCGTTCTTGTGCATTTCTCGCGCAATTAGCAGCTGCGTCTCGCACATCTGCTAGAATACGCATTCTAGCTTTCCATTTTTCGATTGCGTTTTGCTGCTTTTGCTCTGCAGCGGCTATATCTTGCGCTCTCTTCATGAAAGATGGTGGAGTTGGCTGTCGGCCATAATTTAAGAGCGCCGGGGTCGTTTCGGTCGAGCTATGTACTAAGGTATTGTACGCGTAAACTATCTCGTTTAGTTTTTCGTCCCAGGTCGAGTGACTCTCCTCGATAAACGACTTGATCATCGTCTTAAGAGAACGGTTTACGCGTTCGACAGGATTTGCTTGTGGGTGGTATAGGGGTGTAGTCGTGTGAAATACACCTTGCTCTTCGAAATATTTATCGACAAGACAATTTTTAAACACGGTCTCATTGTCCGACAAGAATATCTCGCTAACTCTATACCGTAAGAATACTCGCTCTTTAAGCTCTTTTAGTATCGTTTATGCGTTCGCCTTACGAATCACGACGCACTCTATCCACCGCGTGAATAGATCTTGGAATACTAAGATGTATTCTTTGCCGTGTTTACAGCGGGGAAATGAACCCATAATATCCACCGCGGCAACTTCCCATGGTCGATCGAAAACACGGCGCCCCATAAAACCTGCGGGCGCTCGTTGTTCAACCTTACATTGTTGACAAACGAGGCATGTTTTACCATATTCTTGTATGTCTCGGTATATTCTAGGCCAAAAGTACTAGGACGAAATGAAAATTCCGTAAAAATTTGCGATACCAGGACGACATTCCCATAAAGCATCTGAGCTGCTTTAAGTTTTTCGGAGCCGGGTATTGCATTATTGGTGCAATTGTTTCCGGATCTGGGCGAAAACCATCGTGATTAACAAGGACGCCAAGGTATTTAACCTCCTCTCGGCAGAAGACGCTCTTCTCCCTGTTAATCGTAAAGCCTGCATCTTTTATTCGCTGGAGCACTTCCTCAAGCATTTTGAAGTGTTCCTCGAACGTCTCCATAGCGATTATTATGTCATCTAAGTATGAGAACGACCACGACTCGAGCTCAGGCGTAATTATCGAGTCTATAACTCTTTGGAAGGTCGCTGGCGCATACGCAAGGCCATAAGGCATGCGCGTGAACTGATACAGTCCCAACCCTGGTACAGTAAAAGCTGTAAAGGACCGCGACTCTTCCTTCAACGGTATTTGATGATACGCGCTGCTGAGATCGAGCGTACTTATATACTTCGACTTTTGTAATTTTCGGAGTATATTATCCATGTATGGTAATAGATAGGCGTCAGGCTTTGTGACAGCATTTAATTTTCGAAAGTCGGCACCAAATCGATACGCGCCGTTCGATTTGCGGACCATCACGACTGGACTCGACCAGCCGCTGGTTGCAGGTTCAATTATACCTGCTTCTAGCATTTCGAAGACCTGCTTATGTATCGCTTCTTCGATTTTGCACCAAACCGGATAGTACTTTTGCTTCACGGGACGCGAAGATCCTACATCGATCTCGTGTTCAATCCGCGAAGTACATCCAAGTTTCACGTCGCCAGAACTTAGCACGTGATCGAGTAGACGCTCTACTTCGTCGAGTTGCATCTGCTCAACTCGTGCGAGTCCGACAGCAGAAAATTGCAGCAGACCCCAAGTGCTTACACTAGCCACTTCTAATTTAACGCTCTGATCTGCTTGTTTTAAGTAAAGCAGGTTAGAGTTAGGGTCGTGTACTGCGTCAAATAGACGACAAAAATTCGTACCGATGTAGCAGTCGTAATCAAGGTTCGGCATAATTGCTACCGTGACCTCCTTTTTCACGCCAGCTACCGTAAACGGTAGATCTACATAACCAGCGAGAGGTGTGTAGTGCCCGTCGGCAACACGCGCTCCACGACCATTGCTCGGTCGGAGCGTTCACCCGCATGCACTGGCAATTTGCAGTCCGAGCGTGCCCATCACGGTGCGCGCTGCACCTGGATCATATAGCGACCTCACGCGGAAACCACCAATGTCAACTTGGAGTCAACGTTTGCGGTAACACGTAAGTCTCCGGATGCGAGTCTTCCGGCTTATCAACGCTTGATATGGTCTGAATTTGACTAGTATTCTCGCACGAAAGCTGCGTACTCTTTGCGCTCTCCGCTTCGGCTTTAGAGGTCGTACACGAATCTACCGGGGGCATAGAAACCTCGTCTACACTTCTCGTCGGTCGTTTCCCGCCCGCTTCGCACAATCTCTTGCGAAATGGCCTTCTACGTCACACACATAACACCGAGCATTTGTTTTTCTCGGTTCTAGTGTGCGCGGGGGAGATTTTCGCGTGTCTTCGCTTTTACTCTCCTGGGACGCACCTTGGCTATCAGCGCTCTGATTCGCCTTTTGGTTGCGTCTCCCTTTTCCCTTGTAGCCTTTCTGCTTAGGCGAGTTATTTTTGCCTTTATCTTGGTCTTTATATCGGATCCGACCCGAACGCTGCTGACTTAAAAATCGCTGTAACTTCTCGTCCATAACTTTTGTTACAATTGCTGCGATTTCTGTCGGCTCAGCGGCTTTGTCCTCAACGACTACCGCCGCCACTTTAGTTGGCAGATACGCCATTTCAGGCAAAAGCGAAGTTGCAGGGTCCGGCAGAGCCCTGTACGTGCGCTCGTACTCAAGATTGAGTTCAGCGTTTTTCGCCATAACCAACAAATCTCTTACGCTGCCGAAATCGGTTCTTCTGATCAGCTACCGTAAGCGTGGAAGCAAGTTCAAATACAATAAATCTAACTGCGCTTCTATAGTTATTGTCGGTATTTGTTTGCGCATAATACCGGTTAGATTGTAATATAATCACCCACAGGCTCGTCTTTGCCTTGTGTGCGCGCATTTGCTTCCGCTACCAAACTCTGTTGATAGACGGAATAATTTATACGTCAAATGATCGCCAAAAATGATTAATAATTTTCGATTATTATAAATTAAAGAAATTAGTTTTGTTGGCAATTAATAATTTTTCTCAAAAATTATTAATTATTTGTGCGTTAAAAAACCTGTTTATGTACTAAATAAACGTCAACAATAATCAATAATTGTTAATTATTTATATTCGAAATTGCGGTAGCACCCTATCGCAATTATCTGTGAGAAAGAAAAGAAAACGAAAACGAAGAGAGGTACGAGAGAAATGGAATACGAGGTGCGATTTATTTTCAACAAAATAAATTGAGCACCGAAAATAAAATACTCTATTTTCTTGGAAGCGGAGTACCGCGTATCCTAACCCGAAACCTGTAGTTGGGCGCCAGCTGTAACGGGGCGATCCTAGCCGATGCTCCTCGGCGAGCACCGCTGTCGAGCGGACTTACCTGCGCCACCTAGGTGCCGCGCTGCCGTGTCCCTCGATGCCGCGATATCGCGCACGGATGTTAGCCATGGTGCAAACACGATATCCCGGTGATGCGCCGCTAACAACGATAGCGATTCTCCAACGCGAGGAGAATCGCCGGAACCGAGTCACACTCGGGACAGCAGGAAAGAGAATATAGATTCCGAGTGCTCGTGCCTGTTGAAGTACACGAGGTTCGGCCGCTCAGAATGCGCGGCAACTAGAAGGTTGACGCGCTCGCGGAGGCGGCTGGGTAAGCGGGATAGGGATACGAGGTCTCGAGAATAACTACACGGGAGTTTAATAATTAATAAACTAAGCGTATATTCTAGGTAAACAAAAATAAGTATGTGTGATATTTATATGCGCTCGGTTGCGCTACAAACTACGACAAGAAATGGTGATACGGTCGACTTTGAGGTCGTACGCAGTAGCGCGTCGAGTTCGCGGTGCGCGGGAAATACGCGTCGATCGGCAACCGTCCGTGTTGCCTAACCGATTTACCGCGTGCGCGAGGAGGCCGAGTAGCATATCGCGCCTTATACTTTTAGTGCGCGCTGCACTCTGCTGAGCTTATTACGGAGTAGCTCAGCACCACGGAAAAATCGAGGTAACTTACTAGGATGCGCCGGCGAGTTGATCAATCCCCCGCTCGCCCGTATCGGGAATGGCTGGTCTTCCTCGAGCAAATAAAAGTAAAACCAACGAATTGATAACAACTCATCACATAAGATAGCTTGTGTATAATCTGAATGGACTTCCCACTTGTTCAAGTAATAAAGTAATTGTCTAGCTCTTTTCCAAACACTGGAGCTAAAGGGAATATCACCATGTTTCAACAATTATTTATTTATATCCACTATACTGGAGTCACTGGGGAGTCTACTGAGACTATACGGAAGCTATTTTATATATGTAATGTTTCTATTTTACTTCATGAATATATCCTTCCAAGAGACTTTGTAGCAAACAAATAAAAGTAAAACAAACCAATTGATACCAAATCATCACATAAGATACTTTGAATATAATCTGAATGGACTTCCTCGTTACTCAAGTAATATAGTAATTGTATTATTCTTTTCCAGTCACTGGAGTTGTAGTAAATTTCACCATGCTTGAACAGTTATTAATTTATTTCCACTCTACTGGAGTCACTGGGAAGTCCAATGAGACAATACGATAGTTATTTTATATATGTAATGTTTCTATTTTACTTCATGAATATATCCTCTCAAGAGACTTTGTGGCAAACAAATAAAAGAAAACATACCAATTGATAAAAATTCATCACATAAGATAGCTTGAATATATTCTGAATGTACTTCCTAGTTACTCGAGTAATATAGTAATTGTCTTATTCTTTTACAATCACTGGAGCTGAACGGATTATTACCATGATTCAACAATTATTTATTTATATCCACTATACTGGAGTCACTGGGAAGTCTAGTGAGACTATACGCAAGCTGTTTTTTATATGTAAAGCTTCTATTTTACTTCATGAATATATCCTCCGGAGACTTTGTGACAAACAAATAAAAGTAAAACAGACCAATTGATATGAAATCAGCACAAATGATAGCTTGAATATAATCTGAATGGACTTCCCGCTTATTCGTGTAAAATAATAATTGTACTATTAATTTCCAATTACTGGAGGTGAAACTCACCGAAACTCCTTACGACAGCCCACCGCCTTGCGACGGCTAGCCTAGTATCATAATTCTCGGTGAGAATGCGGCGGTGTTTAGCTGCCCGCCGTCGTCCGCTTTCGAACATAAGCGGCATCCGGGTCAACTTCGCTTCACGCGTCAAGCCTGCTGGCAACCACATACCCCGCAGAGTCCAACCCAATACTGGGGACACGCTGGCGTTTCACTTTGACTCAGAGGTACGCCAACGTGGGGCTCGGTACCCAGTCCCTGCGTACCATAGTAACGTCATATTGGTCCAACTGTCGACATGCCGAAGCACATCTTCCTATTACTCCTCGGATCCCCGGGGAGGTTTTGCGGTAGGTGGCCTAACGTTCGAATGAATGCAGTTTGCAGGAGAAATTCCTTTGCATTTTGTGAAGCGTTAGATCCCTCGATTCTCATCGATCAGACGAGGCCGTTCAATTCGAGGGTTCTAAGTATTCCACCATGCGATTCGACTGGCGTTCCCTGTTGAGGGAAGCCCTTAAGCATTCTGTACGGACTGGAGAGTCTGATGAGACAGTCTGACCAGCTTCACAATACAGTGCTTCATGCATGATTGCCAGGGGAGTGGCCGTTTCCTCGAAACATCCGCTCTTTGACTATCACACAGGTTAGGCGTCTTTGGAGCCTGGGGTCGGTCTCTAGGGTTGTCCTCAAGTCCCAGCTTGGAAGGTTCTATGTATTTTTTAGCAAACTTATTGAATGCCTGGTACAATTCCCGGCTACTCACTAGTAAACTCGGTTCGCATGGCCACGTGTGGTCATGTTGCCGGACCAAGTTAACCAGGGGTTTCCGGATCTCGACTACGCAGGGACAATCGAAGAGTATGTGACTAGAAGTTTGTTCCTCTCCACATTCACATCTCGAATTTTCGTCTGACGATTGGACAACTTCGCTACGTCTCATATGGTAATGAGCGACCCTCTCATCTAACAATAAGTCGATGGGAGGAGAGGCAGAGATCACCTGAAGTGCCTCGTGGGAGACAGTGCTATATGCTTTCGAAGTCCAAACTAGGGTCTTCCTTTGAAAAGTAGCAAGGATTTTCCTGCCGTGACTATTAGCCTTGTTCCACCATCCTGCCGCACCGTAGGCGACAATTAGGATGAAGAGGCACTTATATATCAGACTGAGGGATCTTTCTTTCATTCCCCAATTTGCGCCAGAGAGGAGATGTAGTCGACCGAGAAGGTCGAACCACTTTTTCTGCACGTTTTTAATGTGCTGTATGACTCCAGATCTAGGTTCGAACGTGACGCCTACGTACTTTATTTCCTTAAGCATACGAATGTTTTAGCCTCCCAATTTGACTTTGGGAGGCTTGCTTGAGTCAAGTTTGCCTTTCAATAATATCATTCCCGATTTGGGGATTGATACTTCCAGTTTGTGTAAATTGCACCAGTTCTCGACGATGTTAATCATACGCTGCGCCACTGTTTCTAGGTGTCGCCGGCTTTTGCCTTCGACAATTGTTATAATGTCGTCGGCATATGCTATCGTATTGAAGCATGCGTCATGAAACTCTTTGAGTAAGGTGTCATGGTCTAAGTTCCATCCAAGTGGATCGAAAATAGACCCCTGGGGGCAACCTTTAGTTACTTCCTTTTGTGCTTCGTCGTACGTAACTCTCATGCACGCCGTTCGATCTTGGAAGTAACTTTGTGTCAAGTTATAGGCGTTTGTGGGGCATTGTCTGTCTTTTAGCTGTTTTAAAAGACTAGGCCACCACAAGTTGTCAAAAGCCCAAAGATGTCGAGTGGGAACGCTAAGACGTATTTGCACTGGCTTTCCTCTACTATTTGCGTCAGCCTTATTATTGTATCTCCCGTCGACTTTCCTGGTGTGAAACCATATTGGTCGGTCGACGTACTGATGTGTGTGCGCTCCGATGTTTGTCCTGACTCCGAGTTCACAAGCTGTTTTAATCGCTCTATAATGAGCCTCTCCAACGTTTTGCCCATTATGCTTAGTAAGCATATGGGCCTGTATGACTTCACTGCCTGCTTATCTTTGTCAGGAGCTTTGAGCAACGTGATTAGCATTCCCTCTTTCCATCTCTTTGGGAAGACACCATACTTGAGACAAGCATTGAATAATTTGTCAATTTCGTCTAGCAGTGGAATTGCATTTTTAAGTACCTCCGCTTCAATTATGTCAATACCTGGACTCTTCCCGCTTTTGTTGGTTCGAATTGCTTGAACTATTTCAAGCCGGGTAAATGGAGGTGCATCACTCGAGATATATTCTTCCAGGCAGGCCTGTCGGGTCTCCTGGTGAGCATCTGTTTGTCCTGATTTGTCATCGTCTGGTACTAACTGCTGGAGCAGAGATTCGCACGTTTCCTTCCAGGTAATTGTCGATCCGTATATTTCTGTCACAGAATTGAGGGCTTTTGTGGTACTCATTTTGCCCGATAGAACTCGGTACGGAAGGCTCCATACGTCTTTGTTGCCTTCGAGCGTGATATAGTTCCTCCAGCTCCTCTTTCTGGACTTACTTGTTTCAGACTAATATTCTCTCTTAGCTTTTCTTACGAGGTAGAGCGTATCGCTCTGGAGCCTCTGCGATCTGGTCTCAGACGTCCCGCTTCTCTTCCTCCGGTAGAGCCATCTGCGTTCGAGTCTTTTGGTTCTACACTTGAGGTGTGTCAGCCGTGGATTCGACCATGGTGCGGATTTGGAAAATCGCCTCTTCATGGGGATCGCCTTCTTACAAGCATTAATGATTGATTCTTCGAGTTGGTCGGCGTATGTGTCGACATCCTCTTTAGAATCTATCTGCAAGTCCAATAGGCGCGTCTTTTCGACTTTTAGAGCCTCTTTGAAGACTTCCCAGTCCGCTTTTCGGATATTGAAACGTGGTTTCATTAGCTTTACTTGGCGAGTCGGTTGTCTCTCATAGTCCAATGTTATGGAAATAGGTCTATGATCACTCGTGCTCCAGTCCTCGACCTTCCATTCGGCTATGAGGTGGCTTAGGCTCCTGGCCACGAGTGTTACGTCTATGAAGGTTTCCCCTCTTACGCTTACACCTAAGGCCTGCTGCCCTTGCCGGTTCACCACCGTGAGGTTGTGTTCGAGAATAAAGTTCTCAAGTAGTTGTCCTCTGCCATCTCTTGTTGGTGAGTCCCACCAAGTAGACTTAGCATTCGCGTCCATTGCTATAAGAACCTTTTGGTCTTTAAGCTCGGATAGAATGAGTCTAAGCTGCGTCAGATATATCCCTATGGGATCTCTGAATTGGCAGTATAAAGTGACCACATAAAAGTTGCCAAAGCGACAGCTCACCATTGAGCATACGCAGTGGCTGGTACAGAGCTGGGAGATTCGTGTGTACGTGAGGGTACCAGAGCTATATAAAATAGCTGCCGAGGGTTTTTCCTCGGGCTTGGTCCCTACTATCGTACCAATGCTTAGACCAATCCCCGAAATACATCCTCTAAAGCAGTATGGTTCTTGAACCAAAGCCAAATATACTCCTGCTCTGACCATGTGTTCGCGAGTTTCGTCTGTGACGTTTCTCGCACGAGCCATGTTTAGTTGGAGGATCTTAACTTTCAGGCCTCTGTTAGAGCTTGACTCTGTTGAAGGCCCGTCCGTACGAGTCCGACTCCTAACTATACTTTGTCGATCGACAGGGTTTGTGTCCAGGCGTGCCGCCTTGGAGGGCCCTTTCGTCGATCCACCCTTTCGCTTTCAAGGACGCTGCCGTTCCTTACTGGAAGAGGGCATCTTTTGATGGTAAGCGCTTGTTAGCGGTCTACTCGAGTGCAATTATCTCCTAAAATTAAACGTTTAAAAAAAGATAGATTTCTAAGATATCCCCCACAAGATATCGAAAATAGAGTTGGAAATATGCGAATGCCGGGTCCGTACGGCTGGAGAGATTCTTCTTCTTAAGACTAAACTTATCGTTTCCTACTATGCACAGTATTTACAATCCTTATATTATCTTATATCTACTATTTACACATTACACCTACTTTGTCTCTTTGAGACAGAATCTGGAATTTTGTTTTGTGCATTTCTTTTCATTACCCAATGGAATTTGTTTTTGAGTTTGATTGATTATATCCAGAGGGTTCAAATAGTGCACTGATGGATAATCATTTTGATTTCATATTCCATCGTTTGATCATAGTAGAATACTCTCCATAGAAATCTTTATATTTACAAAGCATTAGGCCAATCTCGCTTTCACTACCGGATCACGTCTGATTGCCGCTCTCCGGATCTCTATTATTTACAAGATTAATTGCTTCTCGAGTTTATCCGCACTTGGCAGTTCTATTATATACAAGATTCAGGCTAGGTATGGTTGCCTGTCTTTAAGCGTCATAATCGGGTATTTCTCTCTGTGGTACTTTATTTGATGAGACTCGCCTTGGCAAACTGCTCAGGCTTTAGATTGCACTGGAATGGAATAGAGATTCTCCTTAGTTGGCGTTCGAGAATCTCCACATTCAAATGAAGCAATTTTAGCTTCTTTTTTTAAACCATATTTACTTGAACTCAACTTTCTTCTGGTTTTTGGTTTGAGTGCCTATCCTTATTTGTTTCCGAGTTATAAGCAATCAAATTGAAAGTCATTTTTACTGATATTATTATTAGATGTCGAATAACTTTCGTAAAAGTGGCCATTCGCAAGGAATAACATTTTTTATATTATGTAAGACATACCAAAGTTAGAACAAGGAGGTCAAGTACTCCCCTTGTGAAAATCATTTCCTGCGCGCAATTACGTACCGAATGGTTTACTTTTTATTCCGGAAGGTTTAGGTATACGAGAAACCTCAGCTCCCGTGTTCATGAGAAAAATCTGTTTCGATTCCAAATCTCTTATATGGAGACTTGTCGACATTATTCCCGGAAAATTAGTCTCCTCCATTACCGATTTCTATAATTTTTTAAGGACGATGGGACACCGGCTTGTATCCAACGGTTTCATTTATAGTGTGTGTTGGAGTAAATGTTAAGATACACCGGTGTTACAGAAATTAACGTGCTTTATGTGGGGCGAGTGCGGGAGACAGGCTCCCCACTTACCGCGCAACCATCACGCGGCGGAGGAAAATACAGTATCTATTGTCGGGATTCCCGAGTATCAATTACTATTGTATAAACTATTCTTCTATTATTCATATTCTGTTGCGTGAAATATTAATATAATTACAACCGTTTTTTCCCTCCATTGTATATTAAGTTACGGTTAAGTTACGAGCTGCTACCGGTAAGTCAGTCGCGAAAGCGTTTGAGGAACTCGTATTATGTCATTGGGAAACTCCTGACTTTTCTTTATGGATAATGATACAAAGTTCGTCAAAAATAAGTTAACACAAATGCTTGAGGATTACGTGATAAAACAGATCACGATTTCCCCTTACCGACCACAAGCCAACCCCGTCGAGCGTACGAATAGGACGTTAAACACGATGATCGAGGCCTTTGTGGAATCCGATCATCGTAGCTGGGATGAACACCTACATGAATTCCGTCATGATATTAATACGACAACGCAATCAAGCCCGAAAGTTTCCCCAGCTTTCCTCACTTTTGAGCGTCATCCTAAACCTGTAAAGAGTCTTCGCAGAGAAATTAAGAAAAGAAAATTTAAAATGTCTATCGACCCCGAAATGTGGTTAGATCGTCTCAGACGGCTTGATACTCTTCGCGATCCAGTGCAAAAACATATAGATTGTGACAATGCATTTAATGCATGCCAATATAAGCGAGTACGTAGCCCATTCAAGTCCTTATCGAACCCTATCCAAGTCCTGGCCGAACCCTACCCAAGCCTCACCGAACCCTACCAGCCTACACACACAGGGAAGCCACATCACCGAGCACACAAGTAAGAGCTCAGGATTCTTCAAGAGGATCCAGAAGCAGCTTGAAGCCAAACCGATGCCAGGAAGTGGTGAAGAGAAGTCCTTGACAGCACACCTGGAGAAGCAGCGTAGCCAGAATCAGCTCCCATAGCAGCCATCCAATACAGCAAATAACCCTGTAAGATTACTTCTTACAATCTGCACTAGTAGTTAAGCAGCTGTGTATAGGATGGGTGCAGAAGAGAGGTTAGGTGAAAAACAACATACATACACCGAGTAGCCGTACGGTTTAGAACTCACCCAAGCAGATACGCTGTACCGCATTCTCGAGTCCTCGAGCTAGTGATCGCCAAGAGAGAAGAAGGAGGCAGCCAGGAAGACCACAAGAGAAGGCCCGACGGCTAACTTCGTCGTCGCCACCAACTCGCCGTTGTTGTTGACATTCGTGCGTGGCGAACATCTTCGTTAACCCGCACGCGGCATAAGGCCGCGAACGCACGAAGTGGTCACGGCGCATGCGCGCAGCGACTCTCTCATTCGACCGCCGAAAACGAACTACCAATATCGAGAGTAACGACGTGACGACAGAGAGAGAGAGAGAGAAAGAGAGAGAGAGAGAGATTGATTGATTGATTGAAATCTTTATTTAGTATGCGGGGCTATGCCCCGTATACACAGTGATTTGCCGCTGAGGTACAATAACAATTTATAACGATAGAATAAATAATAAAATGAACAATAAAATAACAAAAAATTAAAAAATAAAAATAAAATAAGAATAGAAATAAAAATAAAAATAAAAATAAGATAAAAAGATATATCGCCTAATCCTCCTTTAACGCAGCAATAACATTTTAAAAATATCAAAATAAAATAGAAACATAATATAAATTTACAATGCAGATAAATAAATAAACTAGATATGTAGTATATAATAACAATAAATAATAAATAAGATAGATTTTACGCTTTCACAATGGTAGTTAATACGCAAGGATGTACAATAAAACAAAAATACATAACGCAACGCATCGCAACGCAATGGAAGAACAGAATAAATAAATAAATAAGAATAAATACTTAAAACGACGGCAAGGAAGGGCAAGTTATACTCTCTTCATTGACTCTTTTGTCCCAGGCTCGTCGGTCAAGCTCGCGAAGGTGAGACATAAGGTGTGATTTGAATGACGATAATGACAATGGGTCGAAATCTGTGTGCGGAAGTTGGTTAATGAGTCTTGATGCTGTGATTAAGAATGAACTAGAGAGAGAGAGAGAGAGAGAGAGAGAGAGAGAGATCAATACATAATATATAAAGGTATAAACTATACAAATTTGGTATACAAATGCATGAAATAAGAATAGATTAAAATATATTCCAGCTGCATAAAAATTTAAAAAATTTTAAAAGTGTAGACTATAGGTATAACACTAAATTTAAAATAAAAATTCAAAAATACAAATAGATACATCAGTAGAGATAAATAAACAAAAATCTTCCAATTTAATAAGGTAAACGCAACGCATTTTTTAACATTTAATAACCCTAAATTTTACAGTAGTTCGCAAAAATACTATATCATAAAAAATATATTACCGACATTTCAACTCACTTAGGAAAACAATATATATCTGTTTTTTATTTCTAGCGGCTTCCCACGTTTAGATAGTCGTATAAGCGATTTTTAAATAACCCAATACTTGTACTTAATTTCAAATCCGGGGGCAAACTATCCCACAAATCCATGGTCTGTATTGTGAAGGATTTTTTATATGTATTTGTGGAGATAACTCGTCTATCAAAAGAGGACTGACTAGTTCGCTCCGAACGCCGTAGGAAGACAAAGAAAAATAGCTTCCGCCACCTGTTCATGAGTAATATTTTTAAATGTAAAACAAGGGTAATCAAATACTGGTTGTAATGACTTAATCTCAATTAGATCACCGATGTTACAAGATGGATGGCTCCTTGACATAGATGCATAAAGGCAAGACAATTCTTTAATTGAAAAGAACTTAAGCGGAGAATTAAAAGTTTCATTTTTTATCCCCAACTTTCTTAAAAACCGCGAACACTTAGACTGGTCTGTGGTGTTGGTTAGGGATTGGGCAAAATATTCATTTCGTGCATTCCTAATTTCTAACTTTAATTCTTTTCTCAAAATTTTATACGCGTTCAACAGCACTGAATCGCGACGACGTTTAGCTAGTTTATACAGCACGCTCATTACATTTCGCCCTAATCTCCCTATTCATCCAAGGAGCTGAGCGCGTACGGATTGTACGTGTCACCCTCGGTGCCTGCTTATCCAGGTTAGAAATGAAGGAGTCCCGGAAAGCTTCATAAAAGATGTCCACAGACAATGAGGTATCAAAAGTAGCACGCAACATAGTAAGATCATTACTTATCACACTCGAGAACTCTGAATGTACACAATTATTAAAATCACGAAACGAATATGTAGCAGGACTTGAACGAAGTACAGGAAGACAATAATCGATAATAATATAATCATGGCCATTTATAAATGGGCTGCCTGACTGTTTTTTATCTACAACCTTTGACTCAGCATCAACAATAAAAACATCGAGCCATGTATCACTATTATCTTGATGATGGGTTGCATTAAAAGGCACGAGATAAAGTGAATAATCCTTTATAAGATCAATTAGATGTGCGCTACAATAATCAACTAACATAAAATTTTAATTTAAATCACCAGTAATAATAATATTATTGTAACGGTGAGAGTACTCCTGCAATACATTAAAAAATTTTGTTAAAACATGTGCCTTAGGACATCGATACACAATTGCAAGAAGTATCTTAACATTACGAATTGACAAATCTAAAATTAAATATTCCGTATCATTTATGCCAGTTATCTGAGGAGCCTCAAGTACTCTAAAAGAGATGCCATTTTTTAGATAGTACGCTACACCTCCACCTTGCATAAATTCCCTTTTACCATTAATAGATGGTAGTCCTCGATCATTGCGTATTAGTACATACCCATCAACATTGTATACCGAATCAGAACGATTTGGGGTCAACCATGTCTCAGACAGTGCAAGGACATCCAAATTCTGCGAACTTATCAACGATTCAACCTCAACGTGGTGGTCTAGTAATGAGTTTACATTAGATGTGCAACCCTCAGATAAGCAGACGATGATGTAATAATTTCATTGTACCCGTCCTGACAAGGATCGTTAACATTACTATCAATATGTAGTCACAAAAGCAATTTATTAAGATCATCCTCAGTTACAATTTGAAAACTCTCCGATTTATCGTTCTTTCGTACGTATATAACGCTATCACGAGTCCAAATGTATTTATATTTGAGCGGCCCAAGTTTATTTATTTGCCTTCGAGGAAAGATTTCCAGTATTTTTAACGAGACTGCCATAAGTAATATTACCAAACTTACGCTTAACTTCCAACACAAAATTCTGTAATTCCGACTGCTTAAAACGAATAATAAACGATTTAGTATCTGCATTTCCCGAAGAAGGTTGACTAGAAAAAGATTGAGTAGAAGAACCGTTTAGCGCGCGGTTTAAGGGAAAAGGGCGAGTATCCAGAATGTCACCATTAAGATGATGTAATCCCAGTACATGTAAAATATTTTTAGCTAAATCAATAAGAGAAATATCAGAAGATTCAGGAATACCAGTGACTTTAATTTGTGTATTTGGTACTGCTCTGACATGCCTATCTTTTAATTGCCCAACCTCCGAACGCTTAAACACATTTTCACTCTCCAAGTCCGTTATTCGCTGATTTTGTTGCTCGATAATACTCATGAAATTGTCTAATCTCGCATTAATCAATTGGGTATTCTCTTTCCCACTATTAAAGAGAAACGCAGACTGCTGTCATGGAGTCATTGACTCCCAGTAAACTGGTAAATTCATGTTAACCACCAATGATGTACTAGCAGAAGCACTGTTAGAAATCAGATTCAGATTGCCAAAAGACACAGGGCTCAGATCACGATTGAAATCTAATGACAAATGACGAGCAGAAGAAGACAAAACATTAGCTTCCCTAATTTTCAGTAATTTCATATACGAGGATTTATCTACAGGGTTACCAAGTCTTAATGCACAGCATAAATCAGCGGGTTTAATCTGTAAATATCGAGCAGCACAGCCTGGGTGGAAAACATTACCACATTGGTCACAAACTTTGAGTAGACTTGCAATATTTTGTGAACAACGGACGCATCTAACAATCTTCGATTTTAACCTATCACCCATTTATAAAACTAATCCCGCGGTTTAATTTATAAAACCGACAGAATACCGCAACATACCAATCATATACACTAATACTATATACATCAGTAACTTACATACATATTGCTTAAAAGCACGAATTTTTACAGCAAAAACGCAAATGATATTGCTAATAACACAAGTTTAACCTTAAACTACGTACGCATTAATAATATTACCTATATCACTATCTTAAATTATTTACGCAATGCCTGTAATTAATTTATTTTTGATAATCATTGTGTATACGCATATATATACAAATTACAAAATAAGGCAAATATTTAAAGTTTAGCATGCTTGGGAACTATTCGAAGTATATTAAATCCATAAATTCTATTTAATTTTCCCAATAACCAATCCAAATTTGAATATTATGCATTCATGTCGACAATTTCATAATAAATATGGCTTTAGACATTATACTCATTTAAATAATTAAATTCAGTTAAAAAGTGTTTAATATCGATATATAATGAATTAAATTTTTAATATACAACAACTTTATCTAAAAAACTTAATAGTGTCGACATCTAATGATAAATAAGATAAGAATGGATTAAATCGTTATATCACTAATCACACACAAATAATATCTATATTAACGACTGTCGGTAACGCACTCGTCACGTGTTGATTTATAAAATCAAGATAAAAACTTAACCTAAAAATCGACACACTTTTCACTTCCTTTCTTCTTTTAAGCATTTGTTTCCAACACTGCATCCATTTAAAACTTTCAAAAACAGTACAAACAACGACGCTCCTCACTCCCACTGGAATATTGCTCGTTCTGGTCAGGACAGGCGACGAATCCGTATAAAACGTGATTCAAAAGCGTATAACATTAAAAGTCACTCACGGCCAAATTAATGCAGTTGCATCCTTGCATTATAGCTTACAACATTCCGGCCGCATCGAGGACTTCTTCCTGTAATTTTCCTCCGAGGCGTTTAAAAAATAAATCGTTAAAACTCAAATAGTTTGAGAGCTGTATATATGGCGATGTTAGCGCTTACCGAGAGAGAGAGAGAGAGAGAGAGAGAGAGCTTAATTAATTAAAATATTTTAATTTACCTGAGGTACTATGGACAGACACAACAAACCCCCACCACCACCTACCCACTGACCTCGAGTAACCCCATCTATGACAGACTACTCAAAGTCAAGGTCAGGTTTGTTGTTTCTATCCATAGTACCACCTCTCTTAAAAATCAAGGTTACTACCCTATACTTTTCCCTATTCTCGCCGAGAGTGAGAGAGAGTCAGAGAGAGAGAGAGAGAGAGAGAGAGAGCTTAATTAAAATATTTTGATTTACCCTTTTTCTTTCTTCTCCTCGTGAACGTCGTCATCCAGGAAACTCACAACTGATCGCAATCGCGGCGGATGATAAACTGACCACCGTAGGAAGCTTTTGCGCTTCAATTCACGAGTGACGATAGCGCGGGCCACTCGTCATGGTTCTACGTCGCGAGGTCCGTACGGCCGTCGGGTAAGACCGCGCGTAATAGGGAAGGGAGGGGGAACGAGAGAGAATCGGTGAGAAATATTCTCGCGTGAGCCGCCGAAACGGGAGGTCCTCGAGGTTATTGAAGTGACATCGCCGACGACTGCGTGGTACTACATTCGAGACGCGAGGAGGTTTACACATACGAGTACCAGGTTAGAGTTTTTCCCTCTCGACGAGGATAACGTGCTCGGGTAATTCTCGCGTACTCTCTTAGCGCCGCGATCCCGCGTCCGGGTTATGACCCCCCGCGATTGCGCTCAGGCCGCCCCAACAATTGTATCATTTCGCGCGTTTGCGATTTAACTATTGTGTTGTATAACGAACCAGTGAATAAATTTGAATTCTATTGTATCTTTCGATTCGTATCATTTTGATATCCCGTATTCACCCAGGAATCCCGATCCCTAGTTTAATAAGCAGACGAGCCCGCGGTACTCGTCTGCCAATCCTAAATTCGTATTTCCGGAAGTGGGCTCACTCTGGAGCCCATATCAACGTACACGGTAGCTGTTGAGGTATCGGCGAGCCGTTGACGGAGTGCACGAGAGGCCCGATCGCGCGCGAAGGTAAGTTCGTCACGCGCGATCTCGGGGTTACCCCTACTCACGCTATCTCCGTGCATTATTCGATAAAACCCGACATGCACCGTTACAACATTTATAATTATTAAAATATAAATTTAAGCTTTATAGGAATTCATATAGTTTAAAATTTACAGTTAACATTTAATGTCTTTATTTTTTTTATTATTATTATTCTGATTGCATTATACTAAATTTTGGTAAAAACTTTTATTTATAAATTATAATCGTATTTAAAAAAAATTAAATTTTTGGTATAAAACCCAATGCATTATAACAGTACCTCCAAGGTGTTGTGTGAATCGGTTTAATTTCTAAAGTGTCCATGGTAGTGAAAAAGTAATACAATTTAAAACATTATTTAAAATAAATTTATTACGAAAAACCTTTTTCGAAATAAAAAATAGGGGGTTGGCGCGCGAAGCGCGCAGGGGGGCTAAGCCCCCCTTGTATATATATATATATATATATGTTACCTATGTTTCTGGATCACCCTATATAATATATTGTATGATTTATTACAATATTATTTATTTAATTAGTCTAAATATATATAATGTTCATAGGTTATAGGTTAGAATAATACATGAATTGTTTCTCTGTAAATAACAAAGAATTTTATTATTTTATACAAAATATAATTACATACTTAATAAATAATGTTTATTTACCTGTAAATAACAAAGAAACAACATTCAATGTTATTATTCACAAGGTTGTCTTTAGATTACTTTTATAAAGTTTTATTCATTGTTTTCGGTATATCTTTATTAACCGCACTAATTGACACGTGCCAATTCTTATCTGCAAATTTTACCTGTCGGTATATTAAAAGATTTGATTTACCGAGCTACACGCGCGCAATTCAAATAGACTAAGGATATTCCTTACATCTCCCCTCTTGGAGACATTTTTGGTACAAAAATTTGGTATAACTAATAATAATTACAAAATAATATAGACTATTATATACCACTTAGTAGTTACCACCTTTGAGTTAAGGAGATGGAGTTAATTTTGAAATATGGAATAAATTTGATTCTAACTTTTTGTGTCCTGTATTAACTTCATACATTGAGTTTGATATCTTCTTTAAAATCTTGTATGGCCCGATTCTTAGCATATCCAATTTCTTTCGGTTCATTCGGTTACCATTTTCAATGTATACTAAATCTCCTAACATAAATTCGTGTTCTTTTCTATTTTTGTCATATAATTTCTTATTATATTCATGGTATTTTATACTGTTTTTAAATGCAGTTTCTCTATCGTTTTCCAGTTGATTATAATCTCTATTCTTTTTTAGTTCATTTGGTAGTGCTGATGTATCTTCACCATTTAATAAATATTTCGGACTAAATTTTGTTACCGTGTGCTCGGTCTCATTGTATTGGTTTATGCAATTTCTTGCTATAGTTTTCCATCCACACTTCTTTTTTTCTTCGTTTATCGAACATCTTATTTTATTTACTAAAGTTTGGTTAAGTCTTTCGTTTAGACCGTTCGAAAATGGTGCATTAATTCCTGTAAAGATCATTGTAACCCCTTTTTCTTCTAAGAAATTTTTGAATTCTTTAGAATTTATACCTGGATATTGATCTGTTAGAAGTATTTGAATATTATGGTCTCGTAGTACATTTTCTGTTAATTTAATGAAATCATTTGCATTTTGTGTTTTTGATGTCACCCAGGAATCCCGATCCCTAGTTTAATAAGCAGACGAGCCCGCGGTACTCGTCTGCCAATCCTAAATTCGTATTTCCGGAAGTGGGCTCACTCTGGAGCCCATATCAACGTACACGGTAGCTGTTGAGGTATCGGCGAGCCGTTGACGGAGTGCACGAGAGGCCCGATCGCGCGCGAAGGTAAGTTCGTCACGCGCGATCTCGGGGTTACCCCTACTCACGCTATCTCCGTGCATTATTCGATAAAACCCGACATGCACCGTTACAACATTTATAATTATTAAAATATAAATTTAAGCTTTATAGGAATTCATATAGTTTAAAATTTACAGTTAACATTTAATGTCTTTATTTTTTTTATTATTATTATTCTGATTGCATTATACTAAATTTTGGTAAAAACTTTTATTTATAAATTATAATCGTATTTAAAAAAAATTAAATTTTTGGTATAAAACCCAATGCATTATAACAGTACCTCCAAGGTGTTGTGTGAATCGGTTTTAATTTCTAAAGTGTCCATGGTAGTGAAAAAGTAATACAATTTAAAACATTATTTAAAATAAATTTATTACGAAAAACCTTTTTCGAAATAAAAAATAGGGGGTTGGCGCGCGAAGCGCGCAGGGGGGCTAAGCCCCCCTTGTATATATATATATATATATATATGTTACCTATGTTTCTGGATCACCCTATATAATATATTGTATGATTTATTACAATATTATTTATTTAATTAGTCTAAATATATATAATGTTCATAGGTTATAGGTTAGAATAATACATGAATTGTTTCTCTGTAAATAACAAAGAATTTTATTATTTTATACAAAATATAATTACATACTTAATAAATAATGTTTATTTACCTGTAAATAACAAAGAAACAACATTCAATGTTATTATTCACAAGGTTGTCTTTAGATTACTTTTATAAAGTTTTATTCATTGTTTTCGGTATATCTTTATTAACCGCACTAATTGACACGTGCCAATTCTTATCTGCAAATTTTACCTGTCGGTATATTAAAAGATTTGATTTACCGAGCTACACGCGCGCAATTCAAATAGACTAAGGATATTCCTTACATCTCCCCTCTTGGAGACATTTTTGGTACAAAAATTTGGTATAACTAATAATAATTACAAAATAATATAGACTATTATATACCACTTAGTAGTTACCACCTTTGAGTTAAGGAGATGGAGTTAATTTTGAAATATGGAATAAATTTGATTCTAACTTTTTGTGTCCTGTATTAACTTCATACATTGAGTTTGATATCTTCTTTAAAATCTTGTATGGCCCGATTCTTAGCATATCCAATTTCTTTCGGTTCATTCGGTTACCATTTTCAATGTATACTAAATCTCCTAACATAAATTCGTGTTCTTTTCTATTTTTGTCATATAATTTCTTATTATATTCATGGTATTTTATACTGTTTTTAAATGCAGTTTCTCTATCGTTTTCCAGTTGATTATAATCTCTATTCTTTTTTAGTTCATTTGGTAGTGCTGATGTATCTTCACCATTTAATAAATATTTCGGACTAAATTTTGTTACCGTGTGCTCGGTCTCATTGTATTGGTTTATGCAATTTCTTGCTATAGTTTTCCATCCACACTTCTTTTTTTCTTCGTTTATCGAACATCTTATTTTATTTACTAAAGTTTGGTTAAGTCTTTCGTTTAGACCGTTCGAAAATGGTGCATTAATTCCTGTAAAGATCATTGTAACCCCTTTTTCTTCTAAGAAATTTTTGAATTCTTTAGAATTTATACCTGGATATTGATCTGTTAGAAGTATTTGAATATTATGGTCTCGTAGTACATTTTCTGTTAATTTAATGAAATCATTTGCATTTTGTGTTTTTGATGTCAATATGCAAGCATATCTTGTAAAGTGATCTACTAAGAGATGTAAATATTTTTTTGTAGATCTTAAGCCACCGAATCCACCTATTGTATCGATAGAGACTATTTCAAAAGGTTTTTTTGCAGGGCCAAGGTGTGACATTAACCCAATTTTGTCTTGCCTTCTTGACTTATTTTGTATACATACTTCGCAACATCTACAGGCTTTCTTTATATTTTCAGATATATTTGTTGCTGTATAATACGGCAGTATCTTATTTTTCATTTGGTTTATTCCAATATGACAAAATTTCTTATGCGTGTCTTTTATTAATTGTTTACTAAATTCTTCTGATAAGAAAATTTTATCTTTGTTTCTTGATTTTTTATAATACAAATTATTTTTATACTTTAGTTTGTCTTTGTTGGATTCTATCTCTTTATTTTTTTTTTGATTCTCTAAAATATCTTCTAAACTAATTAAGTTTACAATCTTCAATTTATCCTCTTCGTCTTCTTCAGACTCTAATACTGGATTTCTGCTTAAGCAGTCTGCTTCTAAATTATCTTTACCTGGACGGTATATTATTTCGAAATCAAACTGTGATAAATAATAGGTAAGATCACCTAGCTCTTCATCTGTTCTCGCTTTTATATTCATTTTTTCTAATGGTTTATGATCTGAAAATACTTTAAAATGTTTGCCTATAAGCCAGTGTTGCCAATACTTTACTGTTTCTTTTATTGCTATACATTCTAAGTAAATTGCTTTTTTTCTTTTTTGTGATTCATTCAGTTTTTTTGAAAAGTATGCTACTGGTTTTTCAGTTATTGGATTCTCGTTTAATTGTGGTTGTTTTAATATTGCACCTATACCTTTTAAACTTGCATCTGTGTATATGTGTATTGGTAAGTCTGGATCAAATATAGTTAATACTGGTTGAGTGCAAAGGAAATTTTTCATGTATTCGAAGGCTTCTTGACATTCTTTTGACCAAACAAATTTTTGATTTTTTCTTAATAGGTTATGCAGCGGTTCTAAAATTAGAGACGTTTTTGGTACATATTCGTTATAAAAGTTGGTTTTTCCTAGAAATTGTCGAACATTTTTCTTATTTTCTGGGACCGGAAAGTTTCTTATGGAAATTAAATTATCTTTTATCGGAGAAATTGAGTTATGTTTAATTATATGTCCTAAGTATTGCACAGAGTCCAGTGCAAATGTGCACTTTGACAGTTTCAATCGGAATCCTTCCTTCATAATTGCATCTAATAGTTTTGATAGATGGTCTACATGTTCTTTGAAAGATTTTGAAAATATTAATATATCATCTATGTAATTGACTGTAAAATTTGATAAATTATTTTTTCTTATTATATTGCTTAAAATTCTTTGGAAGATAGCTGGTGATGTTTTTAAACCAAATGGTAAACAGGTCCATTGAAAATGACCTTCTTGGGTCACAAAGCCTGTTTTTCTTCTGTCTTCAATTCGTAAAGGGATAGACCAAAATGCTGAATTTATATCTAGTTTTGAAAAAAACTGCAATTTCTTGTCTTTATTACTAGGTCTTCAATCAGTGGAAACGGTTGTGATTGAGGAATTATGATTTTATTTAAATCTCTAAAATCTATGCATAATCTAGATTTTTTTCATCTCTTTTATAAGCTAACGTTACTGGAGCAGCAAATGGGCTGTATGATTCTTCTATTAGGTTTCTTTTAAGTAATTGTGAAATTTGTTCTTCTATTTCTTTTTTATCTTCGATTGTACATTTATATGGTCTTTTACTACACTATTTATCTATTGTCAAATCTATTCTAGCTTCGTAATCTTTTACAGTACCTATATCATATTTATCTTTTGCAAATATATTTTTATATTTGTCTATTAGGTTCTTTATTACTTTTTCTTCATCACGTTTTAAGTGGTTTGTTGAAACGTTGAAGGTGCTTATTTCAATGTGTTCATTAAAATTGATTTGATACTCATTTATTATATCATTAGATTCGGAATGTTTTTGTTCTATCTCTAATTTTTCATTTTGTATCAGTCTGAATTTCTTTATACAATCTAATCCTATTAGAAAGTCATGTTTGAAATTTTTATTGTTTATTATGAACACATTCATGTGATCCTCTATATTTAGAATCTTTATTTTTATTTTTATTAATCCATCTGTTTTATACACACCATTAATTGTTCTCAAATTTGTTTTTTCTTTTTTTATATCATTATTTGTAGATTTTAAATTTAGTAATTTTGAATTTATTAATGTAACATTTGATCCTGGATCATAGATAGCAGATATTTTTAAAATATCATTTAATTTTATTGGGAGTTCAATCAATGGTGGTATTATTAGTTTTTTGGATTTTCATCACTTACAAGGAGAGGTCACACCCTCTGGAAAACGGATCCTTACCAAACTCTAGGATATAATTTCTACTATAAAATCATGTAGAAAGCCGGAGTTTTAGTGCCCAATGCCCATTTTTACGATAAATATAAGCAAATAATGAAAAATCTCGCCGAAAAAACCATTGAGTTTGAATGCTTATAACTCAGAAACAATTAAAGATGTACGTATAAACTAAATTTTGAAAGAAAGCTGAGATCAAGTAGATACGTTTTAAAAAAAAGGAAGCTCAAATATTTTAATATGGTCAAAAGTTATGGGAGAAATAAGAATTAGCCAAAATTTTATCGAAAATTGAAAGCTACAATTTAATGATTTTTTTAGCCCAAAATTTCGTCTAATTCTTATTTGTCCCATAACTTTTGACCATATTAAAATATTTGAGCTTCCTTTTTTTTAAAACGTATCTACTCGATCTCAGCTTTCTTTCAAAATTTAGTTTATACGTACATGTTTAATTGTTTCTGAGTTATAAGCATTCAAACTCAACGGTTTTTTCGGCGAGATTTTTCATTATTTGCTTATATCTATCGTAAAAATGGCCATTGGACGCTAAAACTCCGGCTTTCTGCATGATTTTATAGTAGAAATTATATCCTAGAGTTTGATAAGGATCCGTTTTCCAGAGGGTGTGACCTCTCCTTGTTAGTTCTACGTCTAAAGTTAAATTATTTACTTGTTTGACTTTATTAATTCTATTTTCTTGATCTTTAAACCAGCATTCAGTTTCAGAATGAAAACGTGTTCCTTTTTCTTTTTCTTTACATATTTTGCAAGGTGTTTTTTCACTTTTCTCTTTTGTGTTTGGTTTATTCTTTTTCATATCTAAATTTTTTTTGTACATTAAATGTTCTAATTTACTTATTTCATTATGTAGGTCTTCAGTTTTTGTTAATTTTTCTCTATCAATTTTATCAATTATATAATTTGGCAGACCTATAGCAATCAGATCTATCAACGTTTCATTGTCAATAGTTTTTCTTACTAGCAATAAAATTTTTTCTTTTTTTATAGAGTATTCTAACAATGAACCTGTCTGATATTTAAATGCTAATGCATATTTTATTTGAGACCATCCTTTACTGGCAAATGTATTACAAAAATTTTGTTTCCACTCTTCCCAATTTGCTTCAATTGTAAGCTTGAGAAGTGTACAACTATACCAATCTGCGGCCCCCTTTTCCATAAAAGATTTTAAAATTTCAATTTTTTTGTTATCAATGTTTAAATCAAACCGTTCACATTCTTTTTCAAATTCAATCATCCATTGATTCGCATTCGAATTTTTACCATCAAATTTTTCAATTGTAAATTCTTTAGCTAATTTTCCAATGTTTATTTTTTCCGATTTTTCTTCGCTTTTTTCAAGTAATTTCTGTAATAGTTGTACTAATGGTATTTCTGCTGCATTCGCTGTCATGTCACTAGTATTTTTGTTTTCAATCAATTATTCTAAATATTCATCGTTAAGTTGTACATTTCCTTCTTTATCAAAATAAGTATTTTTTAATTCTTTAGTTAAAGTAATCCATACTTGTCTCATTTGGTGTCTTTGTTTTAATGCTTTCTTTACCTTATTAAACGTAGGCGTTTTAGCGAGCTCCTCGTGGTAGATTGCATTCATGTAATCGTGTGGAATTTTATACACACGACCGTCTGGCGTGGTGAGTCTGGTTACACATAATATGTTGGATTTTCCATCCGAGGCTTCTAGCAACGTAAACTTAAATTGCAACTTGTCCATTGTGATTTTCAACGAGAATGTTGTTTTATAATGTTCATAGGTTATAGGTTAGAATAATACATGAATTGTTTCTCTGTAAATAACAAAGAATTTTATTATTTTATACAAAATATAATTACATACTTAATAAATAATGTTTATTTACCTGTAAATAACAAAGAAACAACATTCAATGTTATTATTCACAAGGTTGTCTTTAGATTACTTTTATAAAGTTTTATTCATTGTTTTCGGTATATCTTTATTAACCGCACTAATTGACACGTGCCAATTCTTATCTGCAAATTTTACCTGTCGGTATATTAAAAGATTTGATTTACCGACCTACACGCGCGCAATTCAAATAGACTAAGGATATTCCTTACATATATTTAACATAAAATAAATGGGCATAATATGTTTTATTGGTCTAATACAAATGTTCACTGGATAATGGATACTCAGTCGAACCAGTCGCCTCAAAAAATTAATGTTTGGGCAGGCATTATAAATAATCGAATATTTGGGCCTTTCTTCATCGAAGCCACTCTGACCGGCAATATGTACGAAGATTTGTTGAGGAATGTGATTATTATTGCCATTTAAGGTGTTGTTGGTGATTCTTTGTGCCTCACTATAAGAGAAACGTTCGTAATTATTCAGATGGAACTTTCCCACACAGATAGATTGGACGGCGAGATAAAAATGAGTGGCCAACCAGATCAACATCTTACACCGTTAGAATATTTCTTTTGGGGATACTTGAAAGATATAGTTTATCAAACACAACCTGCCAATCTTTAGAAGCTCCAACATCGTATCCAAGATGAAATAGTCACTCAGACTCCGGAAATGATACAAATAAGTATTAAAAACTTTTACCAACGCTTAGCATACTATTAAGAGGTAGGTGGTAATCCTTTCGAGCAATGTATTAGTTAATCGCCTTCGATCTTGCCTTAACTCGCTGGGTCACGATCGGAACACCTTGTTTTAACCGGCTGGGTCACGACACAAACACCTTGTTTTAACCAAGGTTAAGGTCAAGTTCAAGGTCACGGTCATGTTCATCGTCGAAAACCCTACAATTTTTGTATCGGTCATTTCCCCGTAAAGTTAATAGTTTTAGAGATAAAGGGGGTACTACGTCATAAGGATCACCCTCATAACCCAACGTAAGTGTGGGCATGTGGCACTCTTAACCTCGAAAAAAGAATTTTCTAGTCGGCCAAGAATTATTTTGTTAGAGAGATTTTGCGTATATAAACATCTTAAGGAGCTTACGAAATGGCTTTACTTATATGTGACTTGCAAAAATTAACAAGTCCTAATTATAGTTGTAAATCATTCAGGCAGGTGTTTCCTTTACATCCTATCGTGATTGTTATTTCTAGGTTCACCTCACTGCTTTATAATCCACTGAAGTCTAGTCCTATGCTATAGATCGTCCTTGATAATTGACGAAGATCACGTGGGGATCACCAATTTATAGGTTTTGTACACTCTGATGGTTTTAAGACTTCCAAAGAACTGGATAATGTCCTACAAAATTTCACCACGAATTGGTGATGGAGAAGGTGACAATAAACGAGGAACTGAAAAATAGAGTTTATACTTTATTAGTTATGTCTTATAGATTACGCTCAGTAATGATTACAAGTGCGACTAGTCCAAGCACCAGTCGGTTACTCTCTTCACTCGACGCGCTCACTGCGAGACTCGAGTTTTTTCCCCACTCTTTCGCCCTTCCCACCGTTCCTCACTTGTATAACGAGCTAGAGCCCACATCTTTATCGCAAAAACCGAAATAGAACTACAAAGATCATGTCGGTTACGTTTTTCTATTCGTTTGAAAGCTCCTACTGCTTCTGGATCTTGCAAGCCCTTGTTAAACCACGCGTTTACTTTTCTATTACGATATGCCATTTTATTAACTTATAAAAAGTTGTAAATTCGATAATCAACCGTGCGACAACCAAAAAACCAATAAATAAATGTAAAGCTTCCTTCTGAGTCCGATCCTACTAGAAATAACGGCGACCAAAATTCTACCAATACTTATAAGCGACTAGTGTATAATAAATAGATTGTTTTATTATAATGGGAATGTGTAATATTTTTACGAAAGTGCACGTGTATTAATTTCTTGAACTGTGATTGGATAATTAAGTCAATATTATTAATAATATTATTATCAATTAAAGTTTCTCCAATAGCAAATTTATTACTAATTTTCCTTTATTTATTGGGATTTGTATTTTTTATCTCGGAGGTCTTACTATTATACCAAGAAAAGGCTGGAAAATTAAATTTCTAGCAACCATATATTCAACAACCATGTAATATTTTTAATATGTGAAACACCGTTCAATGTAGTTGTAATATAAATATTTGTAAATATTTTATGTTTTAAATTTATACTGAAATATATCAACTGCTATTTTTCTTAATTTTCCTTGGGATCAGTAAAATACTTTTTTGTAATTTATTTTATTAATTATTTCAGGGAAAGAAAAAGAATGGATTAATTTAAAATATTTTGTTACTTATTACTTGTAAAATACACGAATAAAGAACAAAAAAGACTATTAAAACGAAGCTTAATATATTTATCTTTTCTATATGAAACAGAGGAAATTAAATAATACACTTGATGACTAAATTTTCAATGTCAGATGGTAACCTTATCGACTAGCTGAAGGAGAAAAACTTTCTACCAGCCAAGTAATAAAAAAACTTTAGAGGACTAGCTGAAAAAATAAAAAATTGCAACCACCAGAAGAAAAAAAGTTGCAACAATCTGCTAAAAAGAAAGGATTATGCAAAAAATAAAATTTCAATGCAATATGATATCTATGGAATACACATATATATTGTGACGTCGTATTCGCGTACCCGATAAAATAAATTAAATTTTATAATTAATAAAACCGTTGGGCCGCATTGCCCAATACCGCGTACAAAATTTAATTTATTTATCGCAGACTGCGGGCTGTCGCCAGGAACACGAGTTTGCTGGTATGAACGGTGTGGAGGGTTCGAGCGATCCTCCTTGCATCGACACGATATATAAATTAATAGAATGTCGGCGGGAGCGGGGAGAACACAATAAATACTCCAACAATTAAAATAAAAATAAAAGGATCTTTTATTTTAATTGGTTAACAATTGGCCATCCAGGCCGTGTGCCGCGACAATATTACTTATGCGCGGACAGAGGTATCGGGAGTCAACCGGATCGAGCTACTCGCCTGCGGTTGACTGTACCCCGATCTCCGCTATTCGGGTATCGGTGTACCCGAATACACTCCCGAGGTCTCACACACACATACACTCGGGGAAGGGGGAAACGCGCGGTAATATAATAGGACTTACCGGGATTCGCCCCGTGGATGGCCCAGCCGATCCGTGTCCCTTTGGCCTCCTGGGCAACGGAGGACCGACGTCAGCTGCGGTGGTGAAAAGGCGGCCCTGTGCCGCGACGAGTGCCTCGCGAACCGCGTCGGCACTCACTCACACACTTCCCGTCCTAATAACACACCAAATGTCACTCGCGGCTCACCTCGCGAGGATAATCTTGGTCCCGACGGCTTTTGCACCTCACGCGCCTTGGCTTAGCCGTAAACTCTATGACGATTACCCCGGATTTATTTCGTCCGCCTTGAGCGGCGGATCGGGACGTACTGATAGGCAATTGCCTAATTTCCGAAAAAGGGATGAGAGTGGGAAACACACACACACTCTCGCGCTCTCATCCCTACGTACTATTGCGCGCGTAATTGTACACTTGTAGAAAAATAAACAAGTGTCGTCGGTTGGCCTTGACATACGAAAGGCTCCGACGACTTACCATTCGCGAATTTAAATACTCTATTCGTCATGAATAGATTGTGTGACGATTTCCGTCACAAAGCGCCCCCCCTAGACTCCACTTTCCTCGGGAAGGCCGAGTCGAAAGAAGGGCACAATCTATCCACGACTGCGCGCTGTACGCTTCTCTTCTTATCTTCAATTGGAGGCTGCTTCAATGATTCTTCGTGCTTCGTATGATATTGACGTGGCATACAGTCACCAAACCCAGCCTTCGCTGACTGTTCTCACGTACGCCGATACGTTTTCCCTACCGCTTTACATGCAACCCGAGGTGGTACATATCTCTTCACATCGGATATGTGTACCTCGGTCCGTTTCCGACCAGACTCTTCTAGTCTCAGAACTACTGGAGATAGTACTTCTTTAACTTCAAAGGGTCTGTCATACTTTGGTGCCAGTTTAGCAGACATGCCTTACGCACCTTAGGAAAGTGTACGGCCAATTTAAATCATAAGCCTTGAGGACCTGCCTGAGACATCTTATAGTTCTGACATCAGACACCGTACGACAAATTGGTGGGTATCGTGGTAGATACCTGGCCAATAGTAATCTCTTGCAACGCGTTCGTAAGTTTTTTCAATTCCCATGTGACCCATAGCTGGGAGGAAATGAGAATCTACTAGAACTCGGTTCCTCTGCTCTAAGGGTAGTACAAGACGCCAGTCTTCCTCTCGTTCTGATACAGAGTCCAGGACTTTACCGCTTGTAAAACGATATAGCATATCATCCTCAATTTTCCACTCCGGAAATCTTCGAGGGCATGATCGTACATTGTTTAATCTAGCAATATACCATGGGTCTGTAATTACTTCGAACGATGCAATCTCTTCTTCGTCGGGGTCTGTGTTGATGGCACGAGAAAGCGCGTCCGGGACATAGTGCAAGGCTCCTTTCTTATGTACTATTTCAAAGTCCCATTGCTGCATTTCAAGTATCCATCGTGCCAACCTACCCGACGGCTCCTTGAGATTTTTGAGCCATATGAGAGCACTATGGTCGGTCACAGCCGTGAATCGATAGGCCTCAATGTATGGTCTCAATCTCTTAATAGCCCATATGAGAGCCAAGCATTCTTTTTCCGTTGCCATGTAATTACATTCAGCGCGATTTAATAATCGGCTGACGTAGACAATCGGATGCTCGAAACCCTCGTCGTCCAGTTGCGTCAACACCGCACCTATTGCTAAGTCATTAGCGTCACTTTGGACGGTAAATGGCTTAGAAAAGTCTGGACGGGCTAATACAGGCGCTTTAGCTAAGCTGACGAAACGCCTCCTCCTGCTCCTCGCCCCAATCCCAAGCCTGGTCTTTACGCAGCAACTTGGTAAGGGAAGCTTTATTGTCAGCTTCTCGATTAATGAATCGAGAGTACCAGCCTACCATCCCGAGAAAGGATCTCAGCTGTTTGACATTACGAGGAGTAGGGTACTTAAGGACTGGAGCGACTCGTTCCTCATCAAGCCTCAAGCCGTCCGCGTCCAATTTGTACCCAAGGAACGTTACACTGGAACAACAAAACTCACACCTCTCTCGATTCACTTCGAGTCCAGCGTAATTCAACGTCCTTAGTACGTATTCGAGCCATTTTAGATGGTCCTCAAAAGTTTCGGTAATGACGATCAAGTCGTCTAGGTAACCAAACACATGAGGTTCCACCTTAGGCCCGAAAATTGCATCTATAAGCCATGCAAAGGTCATAGGAGCATTCATGAGGCCAAACGGCATTCTCGTGAACTGCCACAGCCCCGACCCTGGTACAGCAAATGCAGTATAATGCCGGCTCGCTTCGGCCATTAATATTTGGAAGTACGCTTTCTTAAGATCGATCTTTGATATATACCTTGCATTATGCAGCTTATCCAATATGGTATCCATATTAGGAATTGGATAAGAATCACGTTTTGTGACTGCATTAAGGTCTCGAAAATAGATACAGAAGCGATAACTTCCTTCGTCCTTGCGGACGATGACCGGAGCAGCTGACCAATCACTCGCACTCGGTTCAATAATGCCCTTGTCAAACATCTTTTTGACCTCACTCTAGGCAAATTCGAGGACCTTGGGAGACATACGTTTTGGCTTATGACGAACCGGTCTTGCACCAGGCTCAACCTCTATGTGGTACTCCGTTAACGTTGTAAATCCGTGGACGTCTCCCGAGGGCAAAAGTAGGCTTTCAACTAACTCTTTGACTTGTTTTCGCTGGTCGTCCTGTATCTCAACTATACCAGCACATTCAGCGGAAATCCTCGAATCGATGTCATGAGCTGTATCTCTAACGAAGTGTCTCCAATCACTCTCGCCAATATGCCAGATAGCTTCGCCTAATTTGACTTCCATATTCCAATGTTGTAGAAAATCCATACCGAGAATGATGGAATGCTCAATATTCTCTACAATTCTCAGTTGGATATTGCCATCAAGGCCTTCTACACAGAATAGAATGTCGATAAGGCCAAGGACTTTAAGTGCTGGTCCAGCCACACCTTTCACGATAACCTTGACAGGTCTTCATTTAAACTTGTACTGTTCGACAACATCTGATCGTACAAGAGAGACCATGGCGCCAGGATCGAAAAGTGCTTTAAAGTCCTTTCCACCGAGTCGTACCAAAAAGAATAGCCGCTATCCGATTGGATTCCAGCAATTATCTGATCGGTTTGACTATCGCCGTTAGGAGTCGATGCCGTGTGCGTCATTTTAGACGTACTTGGTGCGGCATCTGCACCCCCCCCCCTGAACTGTACTTCTCGGCAACGAGTTTGTACGGCTCATGTAATGCACACCATCGACAACTACCTTCTCCACCAAGGGCTCCTTGTTGAGGACAATTTTCTTCTCCACCAAGGGCTTCTTGTCCTCTTTACTAGGTGTGTCACAACGGGGTGACGATGAGCAACAACCAAGGTCGTTCACTCCGATGGTGCTAAGCGGCTGAGATAACGATCTCTTTACGCCTTCTTCACCAATAATATCTCTGCTACCAGAGTATATTTGCCTTTGGAGTTCCTTAGCCCAATCTTTAGCCTCATGCTTTTGTTGGTCTAATAAGGTTCCTTGTTCCGTTTTACCTTGCAAAGCTCGGGTGGGATTGACAGGTTGTATTCTAAGAACTTTTCCATCTGTCGAATCCCCAGAACGTTTAGGATCCTTACACTCAGACTTACTTTCAACACCAACTTCGGACTGAGAGGGAATTTGATCTCCGTTAAGGACTTTAGAGAAGTCAGCAAATGATTTGATAGACTTCTTAAAGAGTTTAGAGGGTTCTCCAACCTTAAACACTTGCCCTTGTAAACCTTGCGGTTTACTTACAGTGTAGGGCGCCCGGGGCAGCTCGGGTGCCCTGCGTTCAGGTTTCCCACGTTTTGGAGGAATCTGACGCAGTTAGGACATGTTTGGAGTGTAACGCCACTAGTTTCACACAGCTGGCACTCCTTTGCTACCAATTCAGTAGAGCACTGCTCAGCGGAGTGCCCAGTGTTTCCGCATCGATAGCATGTTCGGCTCGGGCAATCCGACGACCTATGACCGACTTTTTGGCATGTGAAACACACGCCGAAAAAGTTGGTGCTCAGGTTCATTGGGTTTACTGCCGTCGCCTGTGGTTTCACATACCTCACCAGGTTTTGTGCCATTTGTGGGACAAAAACATTTTGCTGGGGCAGTTGACAATTCGTCAAAGCACGTTTTTCTCTTTTGCCCGAGCTCTGTTTTTGTTGCCCAGGTGACTGTTGAGAAAGAGGCACGTATGATACGGATTTCGAATTGTGAGCACTCACTCCATTATTCGATTTTCCGTATCGTTTCTGAAAACTATTAGCGACGTTGGAAGTACCGTACACAGCGGCTGCTTCGTATTCGCTTGAAGAAGAGTTTGGCGAGTTTTCGCACTTTTCTTGCTCTTCTTCTTAATAGTTTTCTTAGACGACTGTTTATCCGAATGAGAAGACTCATCCTTACTCGTTTTGGCAACAGTCGCCACTTTACCCGAAACTCGTGCTGCACCACTCTGTTTTGGAAAAGCTTCTGGTACGAGCTTCTCGCGCTTAACGTTGGAACTGGAGAATTTCGTGTCCCACGTTAAATGCTGCTCGTACTCTTTACCGTAGCTTGTCAAATCAGAGAAATTCCTGATTTATCGTACTGGTATGTACCTACGGTAATCTGGCCTCATCTGCGAGTAGGCCATCTTCACATGTTGTTCTAATGAGGGAGGGCATTTAAACTTATTTACGATCGCTCTGAAACAGTTCAAGAACGTCGTAGCCTTTTCTCCCTCATTTTGTGTTCTTGATCGAAGTTCCATGAGTAAATCTTCGTCATTTATTATACGGCCATACTCATTTAGGAACACGATCTCAAAATCACGCCAATCTCGAAGAGATCGCTGAACTGTTCTATACCAGAACAGAGCTGATTTTGAGAACACATTGGGCAGGTCACTGAACATCCTGCGATCTGAGAACTCGTTGTCATTTCTGAAGTCGTGCAAACGGTTCAGAAACTCTTCCGCGTCCTTTTCGGTCTCACCATCAAAGGACATGTTCCAGATACGCAGCTCTCGTGCGCACCCTGTCCGATCGTGCGTTCGGTTATCGTCTTCACGATACCTTGGCCTGGCTTCGTAGGACTCTCTTTCCCGACGGTAGTCTCTATTATCCGTCTAGGAACTCCTACGCCTACTGGTAGAAGGATTCCTATTCTCTTGTCGGTCTTCAGCCGCCCTACGAGAATCGGATCTCCTACGAGCAGGTTGGCGATCAGACTGATACCCATCGGACGAATCCGTCTGAGTATACTGATCGCAAGTAGCCACCGCACCTTTCTCTCGAGGCGTTTCTCTACGTCTGTTCGACCTCTCTCTGTGACCTTGCTCCGAAATTTCCGGCTGTGCTCGGTCGTCGAATTTACGGTTGGACTGACGTTTATGAGTACGTCTCTCCGTACAGCTTTCACGACGTTCATCGTTGCTTGAGGCTCTACTCACAAAACGATGGTGTCGTGAATTTCTGTTTGGAGTCGTGTACTCACGCCTCTCTCTTCTATCTTGTCCCTCACAAGTCTTAAAAGAGGTCTCACGACGTCTCTGTTCAAACCTCGGTTTTTCGTAAGATTGAAAACTGACGTCATTAGGAAGGTCATATCCATTCCTATCATCAACAAATTTACGTTCGGTTGTATTAGCCTCGGGTTGCCTGTTGTCGTATTGTCTAGAGGTGTATCCTCGTGACGTACGACGATCGGCTTCCGTCTGCGAACCCAAGTCAAAATGTTGTGTTGGCACTTCACTCTCTCTAGTGCCAAGATGTCCGCTGTTTCTTTGCTCTTCAATTGGGAGGTAATGTGCGGGTGCATAAAAACCTCCGAGTTGAGCAATCGTCACGGTCGTAACCGTCGACGTAGTGGTTGTGCATGATGTTGCAGCCACCGAAACAGGAACATAAGGGATTGCAGTCGTGGTCATGTTTGCTCTCAGTACCTGACCAAACCGTTTAGGTATAGCACCTGTTGATGCCTATCGTGAACAGTAATACTCAATAAATACAAAATATTAAATTAAGTAATTACTGTCAGATAATTGTAATACAAAAATAATTTTAATTATTTTACTCACACACGAGTTTAAATAATTAATATTACAACTATTGTAACTTTGCGGCTGATTCACACAAAGTTACTTAATGTTAATTATTTATCTTGCATACAAGTCTAAATAATTAACAATAGTTGAAAAATATATTTTAACACACAAAAAATTACATATATTATAAGAATAAATAGTAATAAATAATATACACAATTACTAAATTATAATTACTAATATTATAATATATGTGGGTCAGGGAGGGGAGAAAGCAACAAAGAAATTTCTCTCTCGAACTCAAATAAACCAATTAAAATTGCCGCGTCCCGTATATAAAGAAAAACAGTTTGTGACGTGTGATAAACACACGCACTAGTATTGCATAAAATTATTTTATAAATTGTTAATATATTGCATAATAATAAGTCCATAGTATATTAAGATAGCTTCGCGATAGACACGTGCCGTTAAACGCGAGTTCAACGACCGCGCTATAAATAGATTAGAGTCATTGACCGCCTCCCCACTACTGTGCCTACTCGCTAGTTCATTGACCCCGTCCGGAGTGGGGAGACAGGCGTTATACGCATGCGCGCTCTCGTAGAATCGGGTATATAAGGCGCACCGAAACCACCAGTAGTCAGTCTGCAACTGGACGACAGATCGGACTGGCCGTGAGCACACGACCAGCCCCTTTCTCCGACCTAGTGCAGCAACCGTGGATACGTTCGTAAGCACACGTTCGTAAACACGGTTACCGTATACCGTACCGACCGTTACCGTAACCGCATCCTACCGTAGGCACCTCGTGAGCACAAGTGGTGTCTAATCCTGTCCGTATCCTCGTGAGCACACGTGGATTATCCCGACCGCACCCTCGTGAGCACACGTGGGTTATCCTGACCGTATCCTCGTGAGCACACGTGGATTATTCCGACCGCACCCTCGTGAGCACACGTGGGTTATCCTGACCGTATCCTCGTGAGCACACGTGGGCTATCCCAACCGTATCCTCGTGAGCACACGTGGATTATCCGGACCGTATCTTCGTGAGCACACGTAGATTATCCTGACCGCACCCTCGTGAGCACACGTGGGTTATCCCGACCGTATCTTCGTGAGCACACGTAGATTATCCCGACCGCACCCTCGTGAGCACACGTGGGCTATCCCAACCGTATCCTCGTGAGCACACGTGGATTATCCCGACCGTATCTTCGTGAGCACACGTAGATTATCCTGACCGTGTCCTCGTGAGCATACTAGCCCGAACCGTATTACCGTGCGAGCATACACGATACCCGCTAGTCGCGTCCGTTTAGGAAACTAGTTATAAGATAGCATTGTAAAGCTCGTAGATCGCGTAATAATTAAGTATTTTGTCTTGTTTTGATTACAGACTAATTAGCTATTTCACCCGATCAAGACCAGGCCGGCTGGCAACATTTACACTATATCTTTGTTTATTTTTTTATATATCTGTACATAGTCTTAATAATAATTAGCCTTTATTATAAATAGTGGTACTTTATTTCAAATTCCTTAAAACCTGAATCCTGGAATCTGAGCAAGGTCCGGCAAAGATTCACTCCGCTACAAGTTATTATAGTTTTCTTTAAAAGGGAGGAGGGGTGGGGCAGCTACCTCTCCCGAAAGAATCTAATTTTAAAACACTCTCACACCGAATATAAAATAGATCCCGCGCGGGAACGAATTTATTTTATTAGAATTAAATAAAATAATTCGCCGCAGTGGTTTCTCTCAGCGAAACCAGCTGCGAAGTCTTAATACACGCGAAGGGGCTAGGCGATCGCGCTATCTCTCTCACTCGCACACCTATAGCCCGTCTAGCACCTAAGTCCGATTACCCGCGACTATGGATTCTCTCTCTCACTCCCACTCGCGGGCGCAATCGGAGAGAGCCGATGATGATCGGCTCTCGCGAAGTATTTTCTTTGCGCTATTCGGGGGGGATTCTCGCTGCCCGCGATCCGCGGCGCAAGCTACTCTCTCCCTACTTTGTCGCTCCCATACAAGCTAGTATTGCATAAAATTATTTTATAAATTGTTAATATATTGCATAATAATAAGTCCATAGTATATTAAGAT
Source organism: Theocolax elegans (assembly GCA_026168455.1). Lineage (NCBI taxonomy): Eukaryota > Metazoa > Arthropoda > Insecta > Hymenoptera > Cerocephalidae > Theocolax > Theocolax elegans. The sequence goes on along the minus strand of CM047428.1, from coordinate 52,058,479 downwards.
AGCTTCGCGATAGACACGTGCCGTTAAACGCGAGTTCAACGACCGCGCTATAAATAGATTAGAGTCATTGACCGCCTCCCCACTACTGTGCCTACTCGCTAGTTCATTGACCCCGTCCGGAGTGGGGAGACAGGCGTTATACGCATGCGCGCTCTCGTAGAATCGGGTATATAAGGCGCACCGAAACCACCAGTAGTCAGTCTGCAACTGGACGACAGATCGGACTGGCCGTGAGCACACGACCAGCCCCTTTCTCCGACCTAGTGCAGCAACCGTGGATACGTTCGTAAGCACACGTTCGTAAACACGGTTACCGTATACCGTACCGACCGTTACCGTAACCGCATCCTACCGTAGGCACCTCGTGAGCACAAGTGGTGTCTAATCCTGTCCGTATCCTCGTGAGCACACGTGGATTATCCCGACCGCACCCTCGTGAGCACACGTGGGTTATCCTGACCGTATCCTCGTGAGCACACGTGGATTATTCCGACCGCACCCTCGTGAGCACACGTGGGTTATCCTGACCGTATCCTCGTGAGCACACGTGGGCTATCCCAACCGTATCCTCGTGAGCACACGTGGATTATCCGGACCGTATCTTCGTGAGCACACGTAGATTATCCTGACCGCACCCTCGTGAGCACACGTGGGTTATCCCGACCGTATCTTCGTGAGCACACGTAGATTATCCCGACCGCACCCTCGTGAGCACACGTGGGCTATCCCAACCGTATCCTCGTGAGCACACGTGGATTATCCCGACCGTATCTTCGTGAGCACACGTAGATTATCCTGACCGTGTCCTCGTGAGCATACTAGCCCGAACCGTATTACCGTGCGAGCATACACGATACCCGCTAGTCGCGTCCGTTTAGGAAACTAGTTATAAGATAGCATTGTAAAGCTCGTAGATCGCGTAATAATTAAGTATTTTGTCTTGTTTTGATTACAGACTAATTAGCTATTTCACCCGATCAAGACCAGGCCGGCTGGCAACATTTACACTATATCTTTGTTTATTTTTTTATATATCTGTACATAGTCTTAATAATAATTAGCCTTTATTATAAATAGTGGTACTTTATTTCAAATTCCTTAAAACCTGAATCCTGGAATCTGAGCAAGGTCCGGCAAAGATTCACTCCGCTACAAGTTATTATAGTTTTCTTTAAAAGGGAGGAGGGGTGGGGCAGCTACCTCTCCCGAAAGAATCTAATTTTAAAACACTCTCACACCGAATATAAAATAGATCCCGCGCGGGAACGAATTTATTTTATTAGAATTAAATAAAATAATTCGCCGCAGTGGTTTCTCTCAGCGAAACCAGCTGCGAAGTCTTAATACACGCGAAGGGGCTAGGCGATCGCGCTATCTCTCTCACTCGCACACCTATAGCCCGTCTAGCACCTAAGTCCGATTACCCGCGACTATGGATTCTCTCTCTCACTCCCACTCGCGGGCGCAATCGGAGAGAGCCGATGATGATCGGCTCTCGCGAAGTATTTTCTTTGCGCTATTCGGGGGGGATTCTCGCTGCCCGCGATCCGCGGCGCAAGCTACTCTCTCCCTACTTTGTCGCTCCCATACAAGCTAGCAAAGATCTCCCGTCAAGCTTACGATCGGGAGAGACAGATCTCGGTGAGATCGGGCGCTTCCGGCTGCACACGGTCGCGCGCGAACTCTCTCCCGATATACCGGTGTATACCTCTCCTCGGATACCCGAGCAAGAGGGGGAATACTCCGGTATAGAGACGCGTCTCACACGCCGTCTCTCTCTCTCTCTCTCTCTCTCTCTCTCTCTCTCTCTCTCTCTCTCTCTCTCTCTCTCTCTCTCTCAAAACTCAACCCGCTCACGTTTCGCCGCGACACTTCTCGCGCGCGAAAAGATGGCCGACAATTTTACTTTAATTTAAATTTAATATCGGTGAGGACGAAACCGAACGTCCTGTGACGGTCGCCATTTGTGACGTGGTATTCGCGTACCCGATTAAATTAATTAATTTATATAATTAATATTAACCGTTGGGCCGCGTTGCCCAATACCGCGCACACAATTAACTTATTTTCAGAACTGCGGGCTGTCGCCAGGAACGCGAGTTCGCTGCCACGTACGGTATGGAGGATTCGGGCGATCCTCCTTGCCTCGACACGATTTATAAAAATTAATTAATGTCGGCGGGAGCGTGGAGAAATAATAATCACACACAATTGAAATAAAAAAGAATTAAATATTTATTTTAAAGTATTTAACATTTGGCCATCCAGGCCTCGTGCTGCGACAATGTTACTTTCGCGCGGGCGGAAGTATCGGGAGTCAACCGGATCGAGATTCTCGCCTGCGGTTGACTCGGCCCCGATCTCCGCTATTCGGGTACCGGTGTACCCGAATACACTCCCGATGTACACACAATCATACACTCGGGGTAGGGGGGAACGCGCGGTAATATAAGCAAAACTTACCGGTATGCGCCCCGTGGATGGCCCAGCCGATCCTTGTCCCTTTGGCCTCCTGGGCAACGTAGGCCGACGTCGGCTACGGTGGTGAAAGGCGGCCCTGTGCCGCGGCGAGTGCCTCGCGAACCGCGTCGGCACTCACTCACACACTTCCCGTCCTAATCACACACCAAATGTCACTCGCGGCTCACCTCGCGAGGATAATCCGGGTCCCGACGGCTTTTGCGCCTCACGCGCCTTAGCTTAGCCGTAAACTCTATGACGATTACCCCGGATTTATTTCTTCCGCCTCTAGCGGCGGATCGGGACGTATTGATAGGCAATTGCCTAATTTCCGAAAAAGGGATGAGAGTGGGAAACACACACACACTCTCGCGCTCTCATCCCTACGCATTATTGCGCGCGTAATTGTACACTTGTAGAAAAATAAACAAGTGTCGTCGGTTGGCCTTGACATACGAAAGGCTCCGACGACTTACAATTCGTGAATTTAAATACTCTATTCGTCGTGAATAGATTGTGTGACGATTTCCGTCACAAACATTGATCTGAATACACGGACGAGGATGTGGCTGCAACATGATGGTGCTCCACCGCATAACGCCAACATTGTTGTAAATTTTCATTATGAGCAATTCAACAATAGGTGGATTGGAAGAAGAGGGCCCGTTGATTGGCCAGCTAGATCACGGGATCTAACTTCACCTGATTTTTACGTATGGTGGTATTTAAAAGGTGTGGTGTACAATACTCAGCCAACTACAAGAGGTAATATGATCCAAAGAATAAGAAACGCCAGCGAAAACATTCCACGCCAAGTATTATTGAATACTATTAGGCACTTTCAAAGAAGAATTCAACTTTGTTTGCAAGTAAATGGTGCCACTTTTGAGCATCTTTTGCAATAAATAGGAATAAATCACTTATAGTGAGAGGCAAGGGGACTCACTCTAATAAAGCACTCCAAAGAGAACAGGATCCTACCACGTCCACGTCGTTATTCTCGGGTAACGCTAAGAGTAGGACGAAATTTATTAGCTGGCCCACAAGAGAAGAATTAGTTTGATTAGCAAGTTCAAGGTCAATTTTAAGGTCAATTTTAAGGTCAAGTTTAAGGTCAATTTCAAGGTCATCAGTAGTCGAATCCCTTTGAACTGAACAAATAATAATGAACAAATTTTTGCGTATCTTGCTTAGCTTACGCAATATTCCCACCGTTTAACCTTAGGTTAGTCTTGACCTTAGCATGACCTTAGATTCATTTTCATCCATGAACAAAAGATACTATCTGGACGTAAAAGTTTCCGCTCTTTCCGATTCCGGGATAAAAAATAGGGGTTCCTATATGTGTGTGTAGGAGATTTCATCGGAAGTAATCCAGTTAAAAATAGAATTTAGTTTTTATGTATGGAATCAGTAAAAAAACTTCATAAATAGGATGTAGCTAAATTTTGATACGTGAATTTCAATTAGTACCAGAGCTGTAGCCAATCAAAAAATTGAATTTTTTGAAGAAAATTACAGTTTTGTCTTTTTATCACTTAATAATTCAAAATCTAACAATTTTTCGTATGCGCATAAAAATTTGTAAAAGTTAATAAATTTAATAAAAAATCTGTTAAATATTTCATTTATATTAGTTTAAAACATTGATTATAGTTATAATTAATAAAATCTTTATAGCCAAAAAAGGGTTATACGATCCAAAATTATTTATCCATTCAAAAATCTAGTTCATCAATGAATAATTACCTTGAAAATGATGCAAAGTTTGAGTGCGGCAAAGCATTTTAGACAAAGTTATGGTGTTTTTAGTCAAGTTTGTTAAAAAAGAGAGCGAATGCATTTTATTAAAAAACAGAATAACCGTATACTTGCATTCAAACAATAGTATTCAACATATACTATAAACAATATACAATGTGTAATATATACTATATAAGTACTTATAAACTTAGCTTTGTCTTCAAAAAGTACACATTTACTTTAATATTCATCCTGGAAAGCCAATAATATATTTGTTTTGTATAAAAGTTTCATGTATTAATCAAATTAATAACAGGTAAAACTGATTACACCTACTGTTTTGTGTTTGTAAGCAGCTTAAAAATAGAAAAGTATCAGTAACTAACAATAGACAGTATATTTTAGTGTTATTGAGAAATAACAATGTCCTATATTATATGAAAGCAAGTATAAAATTATTCTGCTTTTTCATAAAATGCATTCGATCTCTTTTTTTAACAAATTCGACAAAATACCATAACTTTGTCTAAAATGCCCTGCCGCACTTAAATTTTTACGTGCAGTTTTTACTGATTCCATACATTAAAACAAAATTCTATTTTTAACTGGTTCACTTCCGATGAAATCTCCTATATGTATATATATATATGGGGTATTCCACGTGAAGTGGTCCGATCAAAATTTTAAAATGCACCAAATTTTGGGTACACTTTGCAAATGTTTTTCAGAATAAAGAAAAAAATTTTTAGGTACTGTAATCTATTTGCTCAAAAGTTATTCTAACCTCAAAAAGTGAATTTTTCCATATTTTTTTCAAAACCAGCTGGGTTTACCGCTATATAACTCAAAATCTATCAACTTTTACTATAGAACATTATATGTAACATTCGTTGCTAATTATATCTAGAATTTATCCTTCTGGGTTAGAATTTCTAATCTCAAGGTCAATGTTACATAAACTACATGTCAATATTCAACTTAAAAAAAGTGCAAGTGCGCCACCTTTGATTTTTTCATCCAAAAGTCTAAAAGAAAGCTTGGAGCAATACCTTTCAAATGGTCTGTAGCATTTTTATGGCCTTCAATTCTGTAAAAAGTTATGACAATTTAAAGAAACACGAAATTTTTTTAAAAATTTAAATGGGAATTACCATGTTAATTTTTGTGAATTTTTTGTCTGGTTTTGAAAAAAATATGGAAAAATTCACTTTTTGAGGTTAGAATAACTTTTGAGCAAATAGATTCCAGTACCTAAAAATTTTTTTCTTTATTCTGAAAAACATTTGCAAAGTGTACCCAAAATTTGGTGCATTTTAAAATTTTGATCGGACCACTTCACGTGGAATACCCCATATATATATGAGCTATTTCAGGTCAGAGGGTATGATGAAAATTTTAAATCGCACTAAATTTTGAGAACAGGCTGTTAATATCTTCCAGAAAATAGAAAAAAAATTTTATGTGTTGAAAATAATTTGACAAAGAGTTATTCCACCATGAAAAATGGAAATTTTTCAATTTTTTAGAAAATTGCTATTTTTAAAGCCATTTATCTCAAATTCTATTGATTTTTTTGAAAAAACATTATAAACAACTTTTATTCAAAATAATCTTTAGAACTAATTTACCCGGGTTACAAATCTTAATTTTAAAATCTCGAAGAGATAGGACACCCGGAAATATAAAAATATGATTATCAAAAAAAGGCGACCACGCCACAATTGATTTTGATCTAACACAGCTCAAAAGATCGCATTTTTCGAGAACTTTCGAATGGTGGTGGTTAGGTTATTGGCAAAGACCGCTGGTGAAAGTTATGTCTTATAAACCTCATAGAATGACTAATTTTCATGTATTTTAAGGCATAACTATCACCAGCGATCTTGGTCAATAATCTAACCAACGCCATTCGAAAGTTCTTGAAAGATGCGATCTTTTGAGCTGTGTTAGATCAAAATCAATTGTGCCGTGGTTGCCTTTTTTGATAATTATTATTACCAGAGGTCCTATCTCTTTGAGATTTTAAAATTAAGAATTGTAACATGGGAATATAAGTTCTACAGTATAAAATTTTCGTTACAATTATTAATATACTTATATAAAATAAATTAACAATTTATATATTTACATTATATTTATTTATATTTCCTACGACTGTTATACAATAAATAGTTATTGATTTCTATCCGCACAATTGATTTTATCCAAATTTACATTAATAAATTAATAACATCTCCATAGGTTGTTTCGTTACCTTATATGGAATAAATAATTCGTCGCGCTCTTTCTGCGTCATCACCTTATTGACGTGGTCGACTCCTTATTCTCACCGATGACCTCCGTGACTCCATGCCGGGGATGAGATATCCACGGCTCTCTCTTATCTCGATTAGTTTGGTACTTCTATTTTATGCCGTTAGTGAAATATCCAATTCCTATACTGGCCAACGATTTGGGATTGCACAGTCGATCCTCGGATGAGATGGGGCACGCTCGGTAGACCATCACAGAACAAGTCACTGCCTTCTGAGACATCGGATTTAAAGGCCTGACACCTTTACCCCTACATTCTTATCAACTATTGCGCATCATTATTAGGCTATAATCTAAGTAACGACTATGAGTCGTTAACGTTACAAAAGATTATAGTAAACCGAAGTTGTATGTAATGTTTTTTCAAAAAAATCAATAAGTTTAAGATAAATGGCTTTGAAAATAGCAATTTTTTAAAAAATTGTATAATTTCCATTTTTTATGGTGGAATAACTGTCAGTCAAATTATTTTTAACACCTAATAATTTTTTTCTAATTTCTGGAAGACATTTCCAGCCTGTTCACAAAATTTGGTGCGATTTAAAATTTCCATCATACATCTTGACGTAAAATAGCCCATATATATTGTAACAGGGTGGATTCTACTTATCAGATGGGTTTTAATTATCCTGTGCATATCCTTAATGCACAGGAAACACTCTTGCTATTACGATTGGCTACGTTACCAACCAGCCGATCGGTCGACGTGGTCGCCTGTCGGCTCGGTGGGAGCTCGTCTCGAGCTCCGTACGATGTCGTCTGCCCTGTGTACAGCGTGTGTACTTACCTCAGTACACACACTCCTCGTATAATAAATACTATTCTTCGTTGATACCCGTGCTCGGCTACTCAGGCGTGTGTCGTGCGGATTGCAATACACGACACTCGTGGGGCATGGCGGTATTCGCCTTTAAGATAGGGTCTAATCGCGGGTTTAGTTAATGAATACTCGCATTTAAATTAAGAACACAGTTTATTACAGAAGAAGAATAATGAAAATAGAATATTCGTGCTTATATTGAAGTGAACCAAGACAATGCTAAATCTTGACTCAATTTGAATACGATTAACATATAAACAGTCGCGAAAATACAAAGATGCATGTATGAGTGTGCGTACGCCGCAAAATACGCATCGAGACGCGGTGTCTCGATCTACACCGGGAATGCGGGTGATTTGCCAGGTACGGATTACCAGGCTTCGCAAGCAATCTAACGCGGATATAGTCACGCCGGAGTGAGAAGCACTCCGGTATGTTGTACGCGCGATTACATGATAGAGAGAGAGACACAACGAGAGCGACTAACCTCTCGCGCAAAGAGAATGGTGCGTCGGGGTAGCGCGCATATTCCGACGCCGACCGCGGATCGCGTCGCGAAAACAAACCGGCGCACGCCTGGCCAGGACTTACTTATTCGACCGTGTTTTGGAGGTTGAAATGGGTCGATCAGAGGCCGGATTAGAGAAGAAAGTTGTACGACGTTGCCACGCGAGACTAATGCAACTGGTGAACGAGCGAAGCGGCCGAGGCGCCTGAATGTATCTAATGCGTATAGCAGAAGCAAAGCTTGCAAGAGAGAAAGTATTGCAAAATATATTTCACCCAATTGATTGTATGAATAAAATGTACAATCTAGAAAATAATGTTTATATAACTTTGAATTAGACCGCAGTTTAATAAATTCTTTACTACTATTATTAATTCATTTACTAAATCTATGATATGCGTGCGTTATAAATATGAGATAATTACAGTTTTTAATCTCTTTGTATTTATAGTAATTTATTGAAACTTTTATGACGAATATTAAGACAATAAAATTTTGAATGGAATTAAGTGTTAGGTACAATATAGCCAATTAATAGGTTTACCATAAAAATATATCACCATATATTGGAAATATATTGGATAATTTTGGAAGTATATTGGCAATAATATTGCTAGTATAATAATTTCTAGTCCATGTAAAATAAAATTTATCTCAGTTCTCGATGAGGGCTAAGGAAAGTCTAAATAAAGTCTGGTTGAAGTCTGACAATAGTCTATATGTCTTTAATATGTTTTACAATGCTTCGAGAAATTTACATTTACAAAAAAAATATATTCTGATTTTATCGATATAATTAAGTTTATTAGCATTATTTCGTTATTAATGATCAAAATTATGAGAAATCATAGATTTTTGCCGTTTCGACTAAACATAATTTTTCACTTTGTATAGACGCACGATTATTATCGCAAGTAATTACAATACAACAAAAGTTAAGAATTGGTAACACGTAAGTGAATATCAAATAATTAAAACAGAAGTACCGCAAGAACAATACTTGGGCCTTTACTTTTTATATTATATGTAAATGATTTATTAACTAAAATGCCAGTAAACACAATAATATCTTATGCTGATGATACTGCTGTTATAGTAACCGGAGAAACATGGAAAGAAGTAGAAATCAAAATGAATACATATTTAGTAGATGTAGATGTCTCTACTTGGTTAAGACTAAATAAATTAACTTTAAATGTTCAAAAAACAGTGTATATTACTTATGGCAATTATATAGATAGTGTACCAGACAATATAGATATTAAAATTGACAATGAACTACTCAATAAAGTAACTAAAACAAAATATTTAGGAATAATTTTTGATCCAAATATGAAATAGAGTGATCATATTGAGTATCTTATAAGCAGGGCTAGATATCTCTAAAAGATTGATAGATAAGTGGAAATGAACAATTCAACTTTTACTTTTTTTTTAAAGCGACGTTTAGTTAGCTTGGTACGCTAACCTCGTCATGCTAATTTATTGAATCACAAGTGAACAATTAATAAGTCGAATACAAAACCAATATGAAAAAACTACCATTATTAAAATAAATAAAAATTACCTTTAGATGTTAAAAACCTTGATTTATTACATTGTCAAAATAATAAAGACTAGATATGAAAACATATCCAGCCAGTCAAACGTTTATGAGACAATTAAGAAATTAAAATTAAACTGCTATATAAATCAGTATACAAACTGTGACGGTCCTGTTTTGTCGCATAATAAATTATAAAATTGAAATTATGTCTTTAAATTTCATTTTTATTAATTCACCACTCCGTGCTAGGTAAGGAAACGTTCCCATCCAATAACCGAGTGACGAATGAACATTTCATCGTTAATACTTGTAAAGGATGAGCGTTGCCCATAATTGTAGTCCCGTTTTAACCCAGTAACGTAGGTCGAAGAGAAACCAAATTCTCTTGTCACGCGTTACCACGTGAGTTATAACAGTTTAATAATTTAAGTCTAAAGATCCCAATATCCATTCAATGACGTAGTTCGAAGAGAAAACAAATTCTCTTCTCGCGCGTCACCTTATGAATGGTACTGCGATTCCTTTAGACTTAATAGACTAACTATCCCCACAAGTGTTAATTATTTATACTTTGTTGTGTACTTTGTTTTGCGTTATAAATATATTAGTTATTATATTGTTTAATTATAATAGAAACGGTATAAGTTTTACAATATGCTTAATCTATACGCAAGTCTTGGTTTATTGTAAAACTTATAATCTCATTGAAAATTGGCCTAATGTCAATTTTCACTGTAAATTGTTGTAAACAATAATTTTAAATTTAGTATCTTATTATTATTACACATGAAATATTTAAATAGATTTTAATAATTTATAACAATTGTTTTATATAGTAATTATTAGCATCTTTGTCAGTTTTGGTCGTATCGCAATGATATTCAGAACAAAACTGGCAAATGTATAAAAAAGATTTATAAAATTATAAATTTTACAATTTTCGACTTTTTAATGTTTAAACTAATTCTTTAAACATTAAATGTGAAATAAAAAAAATCTGCCCTCGCCGGGAATCGAACCCCGTCATAGCGCGTGGCAGTCAGAGACTTTACCGCAAAGCTATCTCATTCCCTTATACGGGATAGTTTGGCATGTCTACATTAGCTAATCGTTAGTGTTAGCTTATGTAGTTATATTCTTTACGCTATTTAACTGAAATACACATTTAAATTTCTGTGTATCGCGTTTGGGATGTCACAAAACATTATACGAAAACTAAGGCTTTAAATTTCTCAGAATTGATCAGTAGCATCTATACTGCAACTATACTGCCGGCGCATACCCATATCTACAACCGGTGAGTATGTATACGTGCGCGCTATACTCTACTCGCGCGCTCTCTCCCATAATCCCACCGACGGTCGCTCACTCGAACTCTTCGCGCGCGCAACACTCTCGCTGCTTGAGTGATCCCCCCTTCCTGCGCACCTCGCGTAGTGCTGCACGATCGTCGCCGTCGGTGCCGCGTTCCCCGGTATACGAGTGTAAGGTGGGGAGCACCCTGGCTCTCTTAACTAGTTGCACAAAATTCGGGCGCGCGCGCACCCGTGCGCCATCTCAACCGTCGTCGTCTGCTGAGCACGTGTAACGGTTGAGGTTAGAACGCCGCCTAGCCTCCCGCCGTATTGGCATCAGCAGCGGATACCCCAGATATCGTGAGACGACCTGGGCTCGGTTCTTGGCTCACGATACCTCTAGGCCGTGGTCTGGCTCGTTGTCCGCGTGGTACCGTGGGGCAACGGTCGCGTTATTTCTCCTCTCCGTCGCTACAACATACCCGTACCGTGGATATCAATATTTCATATTAAGTGCAACGGTGCACTTCGATCCGCCGGTAAGGGATTTGCTACCTGCGACACGATCGCGAGCTAAACGTTTTAATTTATGTATACACATGACTTGTAAATACAAGTCATGTGCATTAACTGTGCCTTGTACATTTTTACAACGTCACGACACTATTACAAATGCTATTACTTTCCACGATTTTAAAAATATTCCTCTCAATGATCTTTATTGTTTGATTTCGCTGTGTGATTTGTCACCTTTTCATGTTGCTGAAATTGACATTGAGCTTGCGCTGGGATGTCTCTGTGGTAATATATCAACGGTTGTGGACTTACTTGCTCCTGTTAAAACCATCAAACCGAAAAGATCTGGACCGCCTTATGTTAACGCACAGCTATCGCAGATGCAGCGCAAACGTAACGCACATTTTAGACGATACTCATGTATGAAGGACCCAAAGTTACTTGAAGAATTTCTTCATATTAGAAGACATACAGAAGATAAAACTGAGGCAACGAAAACAGTGTATTATCAAAGTTGTATATCTAAGGCTCTTGATAATGACACTGTTTGGAAAGAGTTGCGAAATTTGGGATTTTTTCCTGGGCGAGTGGTTGACTTAAATGGTTTTACACTCGAGGAGTTGAACCGGCAGTTTGCTGGTGTGTCCTTTAGTGATGAGAGCCGTCATGTAATAATTCAACAGGCTACAATCGCATGTTTCTCCTTTAAAGAGATTAATATGAATAATGGTGTCTTGGCGATCTCACATTTTTCCTCGCAGGCTTGTGGCCGACTGAATACCGCAAAGTGTTATAGTCGGGTCCTTGCCTGGTATTGGCAATTTTCTTGTCAAAATATTGAACTCTTCTTTTTCGATAAACATTTTCCCTAATCTCTGGCAAAAGGCTCATGTTATTCCCTTGAAAAAGTGCAAAACACCATCATCGCCTTTTGATTTCAGACCAATTGCACTCTTATGTTTCCTTTCTACGGTTTTAGAGAAAATTGCCTTAAAACAGTTGCAGGAGTTTCTGTAGTCACGCTCACTTATGGACCCAATGTACACCGGTTTTAGACCATACCACTCAACAGAAATCGCTTTGCTTAAGTTGACAGAAGACATACGTACAGAGATTGACATAAAACTTGTTACAATACTCCTGTTGCTCAACTTTAGAAAAGCATTTGACACGACATCTCCTACATCGTTTACTTGACCGTCTAAGGCAAATGGGGCTCTCTAGGTCTGCCTTATTGTGGTTAAACTCTTACTTTTCGTCTCATATGCAGGCTGTTGTTTCATCCGGTAACTTTTCTTCCTGAATTACAACAAACGTGGGAGTACCACAAGAGTGTGTCCTGGAACCACTACTCTTTTGCCTATACATTAATGACTTACGTGACGAACTTCATCCTGCAGGTGTCCAGCATGTTTTGTATGCAGATAATCTGCAGGTTTACTCGCACTCCCATACTCTGATCTATAGCTGAGCTTCGAAGAGTCGCAATTGAAATACGGGATTGGGCTGTGCGCGTCTCACTCAAACTTAACGCCTCCAAGACTCAAGCTATGTTGTTTGGTTATCGTAAATTCTTTTCGGACTTCTACAACCATGGTAGTCGTGGCATTGACTTGGATGATGGCATGTACATCCCGTTTATGGAGAGAGTTCTGAGCCTTCGTGTGGTTTTCGATTCGTAGGTATCTTGGAAGTCACACGTAGATAATATCACAAAAAAAAGTAAATAAAGTGTTGTATAGTCTGCGTTTTTCAGCAGGTACACTACCCAGGCTCTCAGAAAGCGACCCGCCGAGGCACTGTTGCTTCCCCATACAGACTATTGTTCATTAGTCATGCTGGATGCTTTGCAGGAGATTAGAAATCGATTGCAGATCTTACAAAATACTTTTGTGCGTTACATTTGCGGTATTAAAAGGAAAGATCATGTAATGCCCTACATGTACTCTCTAGGCTGGCTGGGCACAGATTCTAGGAGACAGAATTTTATGTATATGGGTGAAAATCATCTAACGTGAACATTTGACGTTGTGATATGCAAGAAAACAAAATGAAAAAAATTATATATTTTTGGTTTCTCTGGACCAATTACAGTTTCTAGAGTACCTGTTTTCAGTGGGCATACAGGATCAGTTGATTTACTCAACGTATTGAAGATTTTTAATTTTTACATTCCAGGGGAATTACATATATTTTGATATATAAAACATAAACATCTTGAATACATCCCTAATACAAAATCTCACGTGAGATCTCAAGTAAGATTTCATGCCAAAATCTCATGTGATATTTCAATTGGAGAGGTGTTTAAATTTGCTAAATATAAAAAAATCAATTTCTCACGTGAGATTTTGTAATAGGGATAGAAAGTTTTAATAAACATATTTTATGGAGTATACATTGAATATAACTATACCTAATTGATAATAACAATAAAAAAAATTAATTAACAAATTCTTCCATTTATAAAATATATGCAATGTTTCCATATAATCAATTTAACATAATTTTTATATTTGTAATATAAATTATATATTTATATTATTTCTTTTAGTAGTGAC
>CM047428.1:51848797-52044617 GCA_026168455.1 Theocolax elegans | reverse complement strand
GTCAATTTCGGTATCTTCGTGTATTTTGCGAAAAAAACTCCAAAAACGTAACCACTCTTTGGGTTCACCATTGAATTTTTTACATTCGACTTTCGGTAACTTGAATTTACGGGAATTATTTACCACGTCGTTGCTTGAATTGGCGTTCGTTGGGTTTCGCGGAACTGAGGGGGGCGGTGGCGTCAACAACATCGCGGTACGCCTCTTGACCGTTTCGAATTTTGTTTTGTACTCGTCCGATCCTTCTAAATCTTTGTTTAAATTTTCGTCAGAGACGTCCGCTTCTAACATGCAATCCAGAATCTTGTTATTAACTTCTTCCATCTCTCGCATTCTGCCTTCGAGAACAGCGAGTGTAGCTTGTGCAGAAATCGAATCTGGTATGCGTTTCTCTAACTCGATATTCAAAAGTCCGAGTGTTCTTGAAAACGCTGTTCGGTGTGTAGCTCTGATTCTCTTGAGTTTATCCATTTTAACGTTATGTTTTTACTGTTATCAAACTTGTAGCACGACCTCTCACCCACGTAAAAATTCACAATTTGTGCTGTCACGGTCGCCAATATTTTACGTTTAGGATGAGGACTAATTAGTCTAAGGCTTCAAAAAAACAATTCACATGTAAAATATTGATTATATTAAACAGTAAAATATGACAAAGTTAAAGTGTTTCGTGCGCCTCTCGGGAAGGCTCGAAGCGTTCTATTCGTTCGAACGTGTCGCGTACATTCTTCCAAAAATTGCGTGTTTTTGCCACTAGAGGCGTTACTAAAGATAATTTTACATTTTAGTCATCTATACTATTTTTTACATATAAGACAAAATAAAATAATAAAACAGTAATTAATAATGTTATAAAATTATTACAAAAATTATAAATGATAATTCCATGTTATTAACAATATACCTAAGAGAAAGAAAAAATTGTTATTTATTTTTTCTACAACCATCGTTCTTTTGAATAATATGACTAATTTAAATGAATAACATATTGCATATACATGTTTATATCAAGGGCCACAAAATATTTTACGGTATGATTTCATAAGTAAGATTTAAATGATGGCTTTTAATGTTTCTAATGAGGCCTGCATATATTACAACAACGATTAATTATAACTTGTTTCTGCCGTTAAACTAAGTACCAGCACCTTATACCAATTTTATGATACAAAATTAAGTAAATATGGTAAATTACAAATCAGAAATAAGTCAGAAATACGTTTTAAACATTATAATGTTTTATTTCAACATTTTTTTAACGATAATCTACTATCATCAGTGCACAAGAGGATGTTAGTAAATCAGATTTAATATCTCGTAGAACACTTAGCCAACGGTGGTGCAAGTATTATTTTATTTAAAGAGAATAAAAAAGAGAGAAAGTTTTTTTATTAGTTTTGCAGAAATTAATTTTGACAAATGAATATTATTATATTATTTTATAAAATTGTTTATCTATTGCCGTAAGACATGGCAAAAATAGACATTGTTTACTGAAAGAGAATAAATAAGAGAGAAATTACTGTTCAATAGTTTTACAGAAATTAATAACATTATTAAAAAATTGGTTTTTTTTTTGCTGTAAGACATGTCAGGACTAGAAACGAAAAGTAAATTTGTAGGATATAATTCTGAAAAAATATTCAATTTAAGAGATATTTTATTTTTAAAACTATTTCAGTACTTTCAATTGCAGAAACTTTTTATGGAGTTTAAGGATAGTATATAAATGTTTAATTAAAAACAAATTTTTTGTATGGAAAAAAATACTTGTCGATACCGATATGATTTCAGTACTTTCAATTGCAGAAACTTTTTATGGAGTTTAAGGAAAGTATATAAATGTTTAATTAAAAACAAATTTATGGTATGGAAAAAAATACTTGTCGATATCAATTTGATTTCAGGACTTTCAAATGCAGAAACTTTCTACGGAGTTAACGCAAAAAATATACAAATGATTAATTAAAAGCAAATTTACGGTATAGTAAAAATACTTATCGATTATTCCACTCTGAATGCAGTACTATGAATCTTAATCTAATGTTAACAACAGAGGTCATTGTTTTATACACGGAGAGAAATAATTAGTAAATATTACAAAGCAGTTTGGTAAAAAT
Organism: Theocolax elegans; assembly: GCA_026168455.1. NCBI lineage: Eukaryota > Metazoa > Arthropoda > Insecta > Hymenoptera > Cerocephalidae > Theocolax > Theocolax elegans. The sequence continues at coordinate 52,042,497 of CM047428.1, read as the reverse complement.
TCCTAAACTCTCAAGTAATGTGGTAACAAACTGCGAATCTCGTAATTTTTACTAGACTAAATTGTAATTTTAATTTTTTTTTTAACATCAGAAAAAAAATTTTATTTTTCCCATATTATTTATTTTTGAATTTATGTATATTATTCGAGTGTTATGGATATTTTAAATATTTAAATGAAATTTAATTAGTGAAAAAAATTCTGGATGTCATCGGGATCGAACCTGCGAAGTTTGGGTTGAGAATCCAAGTCCTTACCATTGCGCCACCGCGTCACTTGCATGTGTTTCATCGAATCGTCCTTTTAAAGTAAACAAACGAACGACGCGATTCCAATAAAAATTTTAACCTAAAGATCGCAACTTTATCGCTTCTTTTCGGTATCTCGTGCTGTACTGTTGTTTATAGAATTTCGTAAACAGTATAGGAATAAATCAGAGTTAATAAAATTTACAAGCTTAATTGTAAAATTTAGTACGTTAACTCCACAAATTTTACTACATTTAGAGTAAATTTTACTACATTTACTGTAAATTTTACTTAGCAGTTTGGTAATTTTTTCGGTTTTTTCGGTCTGTGACCATATTACTTGGGAGTTTAGGAATTTTTACCAAACTGCTTTGTAATATTTACTAAATATTTCTCTCCGTGTTTGGACACTTACGGGTGGTATCGGTGAAGAACCTACAAAATTAAATCCTAGGCATAAGTTAAATGCACATAGAGCATATGCACTTAGATGTAAGTTTAGTCCTGATATAGTACACTTCTTGTTACTACTCCAGCAGATAAGACCGCCAAAGTTTGGAAGACTTTTCCGAGGTGCAAGTTCTACAGCACGAAGCTAAACGATGGGTTTGGGATGTAGCTTTCAGTGCTGATTCGCAATACATTTTTACTGCTTCGTCGGATGGTGTTGCAAGATTATGGAATATAGCAACAGGAACTGTGAAGAGAGAATATCAAGGACACCAAAAAGTAGTTTCTGCTCTTGCCTTCAGAGATGAAGTGCTTCCAACAAGTTAAAAACAATAGACTGTGCATTATTAGTTCATTGAAGAATGTTGATGAACAATTTTAGTATAATATATTTGTTAAGAAAGTGTAGACATTACAATTAGACATAGAAAAATTTTGTAAATAAATATCCTTATTTCCTTTCTTAGAATTTAATAAATAATTGTTTATTCAATTATTTTGGATGAAAAATATTACAATGTTATTATGAATAAAATTATAAAAAAATGTAAATAAAAACAGTTACGTGTTCGAACGAAATGAATTATTAATAAAATTCCTATTAAATCGTAATTGTACTGAATGAAATAAAAATTAATTTAAATTAATTGGATATAGAAATTTTAATTGTAAATATCAAAAATCAATTGTATAAAAATATATACTTGGTAATTATAAAAATGTATAAATTATTGATCATTATTGATCAATTAAACACATTATTTTTGTGCACTGTGCAACAATAATGGCTAAATATATTTTAATTATTGATTATAATATTTTTGTATATTGTACAAAAATAATGTGTTTAATTATTGGATGCACATTCCATCATATACTTAATATATTGGTGTTTTGCAACCATAATTAAATAATATTAACAACCCCTATGGAAATATTAAATGTACAGAAACGTACCAAAACGTACGAAAATGTACAAAACCGTACAGAAATGTACAAAAATGTACGAAACTGTACATAAATGTTGAAATTCGGACACATTGTACGGTTTCGTACATTTCTGTACATTTTTGTACTGTTTTGTACATTTTCGTGTGTTTTGATACGTTTTTGTACGTTTTGGTACGTTTTGGTACGTTTTGGTACGTATTCGTACATTTTAGTACATTTTTGTACCTTTTCCTATGTTTGCTTACGTTTTCGTACATTATCCTACATTTTCTTACATTTAATAAATTTCTATAATATATTTAATTTAAATTAGATATATTATGGAAATTTATTAAATGTAAGCAAATGTAGGATAATGTACGAAAATGTAAGGAAACATAGGAAAATGTACAAAAATGTAAGGAAATACAATTTTTTTAATTATGAGAACGTCTTAGGTTTCTGGTACTACTACTACTACTGCTATTATGATTATTGGTATTTAAAAATTATCATTTGTAGTTGGTTGAAATAATTTATTAGTTTGCACATGAAGTGGTGTACTTTTTGTGATAGGTTGCTTGATTCTTTTGTTAATTATACTATGTGGTCTTTTAATGGTATTTATTTTTGTAATTGATTTCCTTTTCATGTCAATAGTCTTATTTGAATTAATAACTAGCTTGCTAGCTAATTGCTGTTTTTGCGGTTTACCTTTTGTATTAACTTTATTAATTTCATCTGTTTTATCCATTTCACTATTTGATTCTCCTTTGGATGTGTTGACTTGCTTTAATTGTTCTACCCTTTTTTTATTCACAATATGAATAGCAGCGCTTATTGCACTATTATCACCAGTAACATTTTTTTCATTTGCATTCTTCTCTAATGTAAAGTTTAGTTTTGTTTGTCTCATTGAATCTTGAAGTTTTTTTTTTCTTTTTCTTGTTAGTTTTCTGTGTTTGTTTAACATTCATATTTGTTTGAGAATTTCCTTGACTATACTGTTCAGTCGAGTCATCATTTTTACCTTATGACTTTTTGTTAGTTTGTAATTTATTAACAGTTGCTTTTTTAATTTTAGTATATGAAGGTTTCTTCACCGCTTGTTTTGTTTGTTTCTTTTTTGAGTGCTCATCTGGCTAATACCATCGTCTGAGCTTTCAAAATCTGATAAATCCTAAAAGAGAAGTAAATGAATAAATAATTTTTTTTCCGTTTTAAAGTCTTTAGTTTAAAAATACTTACACTTAAATTTAATATTGTATCATATTTTTCCAACTTCCATTCCATAAGTGCATTATCTTGTTCAATTATTTGAATAAATGCTTCTTTTAATGTTAAAGTTTTAAAACATTTGAAAAAAGATTCTAAATGCTGCTTTATATTAGTATTGTCAATATCATCTGCAACTTATTTAAAGATATTTATAATTATTTCGGGAGGGTGCAAGATTTTTTAAACATTAAATAATAATATAAATCGTTATTTGATTTTTATATATTGGATCCCTCGATGGCAACCATTGACGTCGATTCAGTCTTGTAGTTGAAGCAGCAAAAGGATTCAATAAAATAAAATATAATAAAGAAAAATGAAAAATATAAGATCAAATAAAATCAAATCATAATAAAATTCATGCATTTTATATAAGTTTTATGATTATAAAGGAATTAATTAATATTGAATTATAAAACAAAAATTTATATCTCATGCGGATATTCAACGTCGTTGGAATTTGGTCTCTCTCCTCCGATGCGGGTTCTTCCGGTTGCATTTTTTCAAAGAAATATATATATTTAAATTTTATTTATCAAGGACTTGCATATGTAGGATATGAGAGGGTGAATTAATGCATGCAAAAATAAAAACAATAGAAATTAAGTTTGTTGGCCCTTGGCTCTTTTTCCAATTTATTAAAAAAAACATTCAAGTTACAGTTGAATTATCAATTGAGCATATATATATATATATATATATATATTTCCCCAACGGGTGTTATGCAGCCCGACGTGTTACTGTCCAATAACCCTATCTCCCTTACACCCACTGGGAGTATGGCAGGTTTATGCAGCCCGGGCTGCATAACCCCGAAGGTCTCTCTCGCACGTGCTAAAGTAAGCATCTTCCCTCTCTTTCTTGGGCTGCATAAACCCTTATTGGGATAAATATATATATATATATATATATATATATATATATATAACGAACGAATTTCGCGTTATATATCGTCGTTCCCCGATAAGAAGGTGCTACCTCGGAATCCGGTTATAAAAGGTGCTACCTCGGAATCCGGTTATAAAAGGTGCTACCTCGGAGCCCGGTTGTAAAAGGTGCTACCTCGGAGTCCGGTTATAAAAGGTGCTACCTCGGAGTCCGGTTATAAAAGGTGCTACCTTGGAGTCCGGTTATAAAAGGTGATAACTCAGGAGCGAAATTTCAGTCTATGATTTTAAGTTGGTACTACTGCAAGTGTAAGCTCAGCAATAAGATTGACAATTGTTTTTGGCAATTTTATAAAAGATTATTTTTATTTATCTATTAGTTATTTATTATTATTTAGTAGTACCTATGCGTATATCGTCAAAAAATTTAAATAAACGTAATTCAGGTAAAGTTATTATTTAGTTTGAGTATATTTTAAACTGTTTCTATTTATATTTTAATCTCCAAAATAAGAAAATTACGTCGACATATATATGTACTAAACTTTGATAATTTCTTATATAGATTCAATAGATAATCATTGATAAATTATAAAATTATAAATTATACTACTGCAAAAGTTAAAAAACTAATTATGATGAGTAGTAACTGCAGAAAATACATGGTAAATAATAATTAAGTATGTTTAAATGATAAAAATGTAAGCTAAATGCGTAAATTTTAATAATTTCTCGGCAAACTGTCATTTTTCGCAATTTTAATTATAATTTGACTAATGTAATTTAACACTGATACCTCTTAAACAATTTTAAAGCATGTCAACTATTCAATTTTGGCGGTTGTATTCGAATCATTTTGTACCTTATTCCATTTCTCTCCCTTGTTTAACTCTAGCGAAAAAATCTCACTCCGTAAAACAGAACCTTCGGCAGTTGTGTCGAAATGTATTATAAAAATTGAGTTATTTAAAATCAACAATTGTCTACAGTGTATATTTCATCTATTTTGTTTTAATTATAATTATTATAAACATTATGTTACGGTATTAAGTTTTACGATATATTGTTAAATTCCGCATTAAAAATAAGAGTACAACGTTAAATAATAGATAAATAAAAATAATCTTTTATAAAATTACCAAAAAACAATTGTCAATATTATTGCTGAGCTAAACCGGCAGTAGTACCAACTTAAAATCATAGACGAAAAATTCGTTCCTGAGTTATCACCTTTTACAACCGGACTCCGAGGTAGCACCTTTTATAACCGGACTCCGAGGTAGCACCTTTTATAACCGGGCTCCGAGGTAGCACCTTTTATAACCGGATTCCGAGGTAGCACCTTTTATAACCGGGCTCCGAGGTAGCACCTTTTATAACCGGATTCCGAGGTAGCACCTTTTATAACCGGGCTCCGAGGTAGCACCTTTTATAACCGGATTCCGAGGTAGCACCTTTTATAATCGGATTCCGAGGTAGCACCTTCTTATCGGGGAACGACGATATATAATTATCATTCGCGAACAAAAAAAAAATTTTAATGTTATTACGCGAGTTTCCGAGTTAAGTACGAAAATGAGAATTATAAAAGAAAAAATTAATCGATTGAGTCTATTGACGAATCGCGATGCGGAAAAATAACGAACATTCATTTGTGTTCACTATTAAAATAAAAAATTTTAATACGCGACGATATTATGGAATCGCGACGCGGCAGATAAAATACTCCGGATTCCTAATTTGATATCTAAAACAGGTGTTGCAGAACCTTAAGTTTCACCCAGCCTAGCCTCAGGCATCGTCGTCATCCTTACGGATGGGGCGCGCTTAAGGGTAAGAGTCGAAACTCTTTTACCTGCTAAAAAAAAAGAATTTTTCGCAGTCCCATGTAAAACATGGGACCACTCGGGGCCTGTCGCCGCTAGGGCTACCAAGCTCCTAAAAGGAAAGGATTAGGAATAGAGGGTTCTGTTGTGCAGCATACTTACTACTGCAAATGTACTTAGGACTTCCGAGGATCTTTGATTTATCGGGCGTACTGCTTGAAAGCTCGTGCGTAACTGATTGAAAGTTCCTGCGTAACTCCATGAATGAATGAATGAGAGTCTCTCGATACTCCTGCTCCTGAGTAAATTATCTCGCCGTACTAGATGAAAGACGAGATAATCTGATGCGCGAAGGGTTTATCCTAATTACGCATATATTAGGTACGCGCACCTAGATTTTCAAAGATATTTTATCAATTTGTAACTTTCATTGATAATTTATGATAAAGAAAGCAATTTATTTATTCATTAAACGAGGAGTGTTAATCTTGATTTTATTAATGCAATATTAAAAATAAACTGTTTAATTTATTAATATTCTAATAATAATAGAAAGAAGATTAGATAATTAATACTCATACACGTGTTCTCGGTCTCCTCTTTGTGCGGATCTTCGTCGTCGCGCACGAACTTGGAGACCCCGCGTTGCGGTAAGGGGAAACATACATAGGCGTAGAGTATTGAAATATATGATTTTTCTCATTTCACACATTTTATTTATTTATTTATTATTATTATTTTATTTGATGAAAATGGGATTGTTGCACATCAAAGCTATTTAAGTCAAATTTACTTCAGTAGGATTTTCTTTTGTTAAGTCATAAAATACATAAACAATTATGTTAAAGTAGATATTAGTTTCAAAATCTTTGCATTTCAGAAATGTTATAAAACAATAGTATAAGAATAATGCACATCCACAGAACAATTACAAACATCTTCCAAATAAGATTTCAAATCATCATATTGTTTTTTTTGTTTGTGATACGTGTCTAAGTGTAACTTAAGATTTCTTACAAATATTATTGGAGTATTTACAATATTATCCAAAAAGTTGTTTCTTTAACTACTTGATGCAAATCTATGGCCAATGGAATATCCAAAACTCCAAATGTTCCCTTATTATTTTCATTAAAAATTTGAACAGTATATGTTTTTATATGATCGTCATCATCATATATTGCAAATTGAAAAATACATTCATCCTTATTAAACTTAATGCAATGAATTCCATTATTACGTTACTTAACATCTGAGTTTTGTTCGCTAGTTTTTATTTATTCCATTTGTTCATTGTAATTAAGTTCCATTTCATTAAATATTCTATCTCTCTTCGGACTTTTTCGCTTTTATCGTTTATTCACTCATTTAGTAGTGAGATGCTATTTTTCTTTACACCTAAATACTTGTTTTATCTGTAACACTTTTTGCACGCTGTAATGTACACGCAAGTTGACGTTTGACTTGATTATCTCTCACTTCACTCTATCTCTTTTTCTCTCCCGTGTAAGTAAATGTGATCTCCTGTACCTATATGTTACGTGATATTTTTGAAGATACGGGAATGTCATATTATATATATATATATATCCAAAGGCCCCCCGATTAATTTTAGAATTTGAAAATTTAAAATAACAGTTACTTTATACTTTGATATAAAACTATAACCAAACAAAATGCATGTCAACAGAGAGTACTGAGCTGACAGTAGCAGTATAATATAGCGCCCTCTTGCTGCCACATATAAACTAAATGTTCTGCCAATCGTTGGGACCACTGTACGTGTTCTATGACCGGCTAACGCGCAACGCTGTCTTTCTATCTCACACATCTCCCATATCGCTATCTCTTTTTGCTTTCTATAGACATATATATACATAGGGAGACGAAAAAAGGGAAGAAGCAAAAATCGAGAAAAGGAATTCAGCAAGCAATATCTTTGGCATCGATTTTCTTGAATATGCGTGAATGAATTCGGACAAAACTTGTAGTACAGTGAGGGTTAGCAATAAGGAAAGTAATGCGTGGCCAATAGCACAAAATAAATAAGTAATATTGAAGTGGTTAAAAAGTAAAAATTTGGGGGGGCTTATTAGCTGTATATAATGGCTCTTGCGCCTATACTTGCGTCAGGCGCTATCGCGCCTTTTGAATCAAAGTAAACGTGTACATTGGCTAGAAATCTGCGGATAAACTCCTAAGGGTACTAGAAAAAGTATCTAAAAGTTATAAAAATGTAGAGGCTTGGTTAATTAATTATTGTTAATTAAGCCCGCAAAAATCGCTGGATTTCGGATATTTTTTCTATTAAATGTAAAAATAATTCAAAGTAAAAGTGTACATTAGCTAGAAATCTGTAAATATATTCCTAAGAGTGTCATAAGAAGTATCCAAAAGTTGCAAGAAAAATAAAAGGCTTGGTCGATTAATTATTGTTAATAAAGCCTGCAAAAAACGCTGGATTTCGGGAATTTCTTCTCTTAAACGCAAAAATAATTCAAAGTGACCGTGTAGGTTGTCTAGAAATCTGTAAATATATTCTTAAGAGTGTTAAAAGAAGTATCCAATAATTGCACGAAAAATGAAAGGCTTGATTAATTAATTATTGTTAATAAGGCCCGCGTAAGGCTAATTTAGAGATTTTTCAGCTATAATCGTGAAATTAATTCAAACCGAGACTGTACATTGGCTAGGAATCTGTAAATATACTCCTAAGAGTGTCATAAGAAGTATCCAAAAGTTGCAAGAAAAATAAAAGGCTTGGTCGATTAATTATTGTTATTAAGCCTGCAAAAATCGCTGGATTTCGGGGATTTTTTCTCTTAAACGTAAAAATAATTCAAAGTAAAGGTGGACATTTGCTACAAATCTGCGAATATACTCCTAAGAGAGTTAAAAGAAGTATCCAAAAATTGCAAGGAAAACAAAAGGCTTGGTTAATTATTTATTGTTAATTAAGCCCGCTAATGTCGGCAATTTAGAGATTTGTCAGCTATAATCGTGAAAAACATTCAAAGTAAACTTGTACATTGGCTAGAAATCTAAAAATATATTCCTACAAGTGATAAAAGAAGTATCAAAAAGTTGCAAGAAAAATAAAAGGCTTGGTTAATCTAATATTGTTACTTAATCCCGCTAAAGTTGGCCAATTTAGAGAATTTTAAGCTATAAGCGTGAAAATAATTCAAACGGAGACTGTATATTGGCTAGAAACCTGTAAATATACTCCTCAGAAAAAGTATCTAAAAGTTACAAAAATGTAGAGGCTTGGTTAATTAATTATTGTTAATTAAGCCCGCAAAAATCGCTGGATTTCGGAGATTTTTTCTATTAAACGTAAAAATAATTCAAAGTAAAGGTGGACATTTGCTACAAATCTGCGAATATACTCCTAAGAGAGTTAAAAGAAGTATCCAAAAATTGCAAGGAAAACAAAAGGCTTGGTTAATTATTTTATTGTTAATTAAGCCCGCTAATGTCGGCAATTTAGAGATTTGTCAGCTATAATCGTGAAAAACATTCAAAGTAAACTTGTACATTGGCTAGAAATCTAAAAATATATTCCTACAAGTGATAAAAGAAGTATCAAAAAGTTGCAAGAAAAATAAAAGGCTTGGTTAATCTAATATTGTTACTTAATCCCGCTAAAGTTGGCCAATTTAGAGAATTTTAAGCTATAAGCGTGAAAATAATTCAAACGGAGACTGTATATTGGCTAGAAACCTGTAAATATACTCCTCAGAAAAAGTATCTAAAAGTTACAAAAATGTAGAGGCTTGGTTAATTAATTATTGTTAATTAAGCCCGCAAAAATCGCTGGATTTCGGAGATTTTTTCTATTAAACGTAAAAATAATTCAAAGTAAAGGTGGACATTTGCTACAAATCTGCGAATATACTCCTGAGTTAAAAGAAGTATCCAAAAATTTCAAGAAAAATGAAAGGCTTGGTTAATTAATTATTGTTAATTAAGCCCGCAAAAATCGCGGAATTTCGGTGATATTCTCTCTTAAACGTAAAAATAATTCAAAGTAACCGTGTAGGTTGGCTAGAAATCTGAAAATATATTCCTAAGAGTGTCATAAGAAGTATCCAAAAAATGCGCGAAAAATGAAAGTCTTGGTTAATTAATTATTGTTAATTAAGCACGCTAAAGTCGGCTAATTTAGAGATTTTTCTGCTATAATCGTGAAAATAATTCAAACGGAGGCTGTATATTGGCTAGAAACCTGTAAATATACTCCTCAGAGTACTAGAAAAAGTATCTTAAAGTTACAAGGAATGTAGAGGCTTGGTTAATTAATTATTGTTAATAAAGCCTGCAAAAGTCGCTGGATTTCGGGGATTTTTTCTCTTAAACGTAAAAATAATTCAAAGTAACCGTGTAGGTTGGCTAGAAATCTGTAAATGTATTTGTAAGAGTGTTAAACGAAGTATCCAAAAGTTGCAAGAAAAATGAAATGCTTGATTAATTAATTATTGTTAATTAAGCCTGCAAAAATCGCTGGATTTTGGGGGATTTTTTCTCTTAAACGTAAAAATAATTCAAAGTAACCGTGTACATTGGCTAGAAATCTGTAAATATATTCCTAAAAGTGTCATAAGAAGTATCCAAAAGTTGCAAGAAAAATAAAAGGCTTGGTTAATCAATTATTGTTAATTAATCCCGCTAAAGTCGGCTAATTTAGAGATTTTTCAGCTGTAAGCGTAAAAATAATTCGAACGGAAACTGTACATTGGCTAGATACCTAACAATACACTCCTAAGAATACTAGAAAGAGTATCTAAAAGTTACAGGAAATGTAGAGGCTTGGTTAATTAATTATTGTTAATTAGGCCTGCAAAAGTCGCTGGATTTTGGGGATTATATCACTTAAACGTAAAAATAAATCAAAGTAAACGTGTACATTGGTTAGAAATCCGTAAATATATTCCTAAGAGTGTTAAAAGAAGTATCCAAAAGTTACAAGGAATGTAGAGACTTGGTTAATTAATTATTGTTAATTAAGCCTGGAAAAATCGCTGGATTTCGGAGATTTTTTCTATTAATCGTCAAAATAATTCAAAGTAAACGTGTACATTGACTAGAAATATGAAAATATATTCCTAAGAGTGTTAAAAAAAGTATCCAAAAGTTGCAAGAAAAATAAAAGGCTTGGTTAATCAATTATTGTTAATTAAGCCCGCTAATGTCGGCTAATTTAGATATTTTTCAGATATAATCGTGAAAATAATTCGAACGGAGATTGTACATTGGCTACACTGAAAAAAAAATAAAGCAGATGCCGCTGTAAACAGCGAAGAGACTTCTACTTTTGATAACAAAAGTAATTTGTGCTAGGCTACAAAGCAGTTTCTGCTTGGGTCTCCGGTATATTCGCATTTTGCTTCCGAGTAAGACATAACCTTGCTTTTTAACTGTACGTTTTTCGTATATATTATTGACTGTATACTTGTAAAAGTTAATTGCAATAATTAAACATATAATAATTGCCTTTACTTTCAACTATCTAAAATGTTTACCCTTTTTTTGTTTTTTAACAATTTTGAAATACATATATATTCTAGGTCTATCTCTTTCTTAATGTCGAGTATGTATTGCTTGATAGGCCCAAGCAGAAACTGCTTGGCTTCTAAAGGAATAACAACTTTGTCTCATTTACCGGAGTCACTACGGTAGATATTGCTTGGCTCTCAAGCAAATTATGCTTTATTTTTTTTTCAGTGTAGAAACCTGTAAATATACTCCTAAGGGTACTAGAAAAAGTATCTAAAAGTTACAAAAATGTAGAAGCTTGGTTAATGAATTATTGTTAATTAAGCCTGCAAATTCGCTGGATTTCGGGGATTTTTTCTCTTAAACGTAAAAATAATTCAAATTAATCGTGTACATTGGCTAGAAACCTGCGAATATACTGCTAAGGGTACTAGAAAAAGTATCTAAAAGTTACAAGAAATTTAGAGGCTTGGTTAATTAGTTAATGTTAATTAAGCCTGCAAACTCCCTCTGGGGGTTGCAGCACCTTGTCGTTGGTGAGGGAGCCTGGCCCGCAGGGGCGTCGGGACCATGGGCGTTTGTATGGGTCCCTATAAACGGGCTACCCTGGATGAATGTTTATGGGCAAATGTAGGAGATACCTAACGGCTCTCCTGGGTTGAATGTGAATGAATGAGTGGGGTTCCTAAAGCGAATGAGTGAGTACATCTAGGATCCCTATAAACGGGCTCTCCAGGTATGATTGAATGGATCCCTATAAACGGGCTCTCCAAGCATGAAAGGGGGTGGAAGGCAGGAACCCCAAAGAAAGAATGAAAGGATCCTTATAAACGGGCTCTCCTATGTAAGAAGGAATGAAAGGATTGAATGGGGTCTCGAGGTCTCTGTGGGCACACCAAGAAGCAACCCACCGTCTCTGTGGACGGTGCGCAGAGCGGGGATGCGACACTCATAACACGATCCAACACTACACTATACACAAACAAATACAGCACACAACACACTTATGACCGATACCCAGATTGACTCACAAGGGATCCAAATGCCGAACTGGAACACAGACCAGGGACTCTCTCCCGAGGGTACGCCGGATAAAACTGGGTGCGACACTCCCCAGGCCGCCAGATAGTACAGGAGCCCGGGTCGGTCTAGCCAACCAGGCCTGGCTGCTCTATCAGCTGGTGTATAATCTCCAATTAGGTAACAGTGCCGGATGGCGTCCGGTTAGGGCCATGTTGCATAGTTGGGGGGGGGGGCTCCGAGGAGGCCACGGGGGAGTAGAAACTGGTCAAGTGGGAAGGGGAGGCAACGGTTTCCGGGTGAGATCGAAATGGGAGGAGGCTCACAAACGATACATAGACACCGAGGAGGTAAAGGTTTGGGACGACAATTAGTGAAATAATTATTTTGTTGCAAACCTACCGTTGAAATAATTTAATTAAATTTGTGTTTGTTGTGTAGTGTAAATTATAAAGGAAATTTTTTTTTTTTTTTTGTGTTTTGGGCTTGGAAAAGCAAAATAATAAATAGTGTCTTGGTGTGTGTGAATCACAAGACACTGTATTTATCTTTATATTTATTTTAAAATTAATTATTTAGGCTCGTTAGTGAGATAAATAATTTAATTTTTTTCTTTGTCTTTTCTTCCTTTATAATTTGTTGTTCTGTATTTATTAATAGATCGAAACTTTAATTATTTCATTTTCCATAACAAAATAAATTCTTTTCGCCAGTAAGGAATCTTTTGGATTATAACTGGTGAGAGGGATATTTTGGGAAATCGTTAAATTTACCATTACTGGTAAATTACCGACGATATTGAAATAATTTAAAGATTTCTTTTTGTTAATAATTAATTATTTTTGCTTGCAGAAGCAATTGTATAGAGTCTTGGTGCGTGTGAGTCACAAGACACTATTATAAACATTAATTATTTAGACTTGTGAGCAAGTTAAATAATTAATTTTAATTTGGTGCAAGTGTTAAGTGTGTGATTTGTCACAACTTTAACCAACAAAATATAATTATTTTGTCCTTCTAAGGACGAAATAAATTCCTTGTAAAGAAAATCTTTTGGATTTTAATTAAGTGAATTAATTTTGTTGGTACACTAGTCGGTGCATTTTTACAATTTATTGTAATTAAACCGACACCAAATTTTTTTTTACTCGTTGGGAGTAATAATTATTTTATTGTGGTGAGTCCAATAAAATAATTTCCAATTGAAAATTGGATACTTCCGAAGTATTTGAAACACTAGGGATTTCATCTGAAATCCCGGTTGAGAGTACTTCTCCCGACGTAACACGTCGGCTGCTGCTGGTCAAAAAAATAATGGCCAGCAGCTATGAAGCCCGAATGGCCCAGCTTATGCGTGAATCACGCATAGCTAGGGATATTCGTCGGGAAACGAAGAAGCTTCCGATTGAGGCAGTGTATGCCCAGTTGGAGCATCTGAGTTTAAACGCAAATGGCGAAGAGGCGGAGTGCCGCGAACGCCTTTTGCGTCACCGGATAAGATGTGTAGACATTAATCTGGAAATACCATGGTTCCCTGAATACGATGAGAATGTAAGGGCAGAGCCTGCACATAAACCTCTAGTATGTCAGGAACTGTGGGAAATTAGGAAACCTCGTTCCAGGAAAGGGAGTGTGGTCCCATCAGGAACGGAAGTTTCCTGCGAGTCCGAAATGTCGGATCGCGAAAGGGTTGCTAGTGACAGAGCACCTATCCCTGAAGAAGATGGAGCTCTGTCACCAAGTGGTCTGTCTAGAAACTCGCCAATGAGTACTGCACAGAGCCCGAGGTTGGCATCAACAGGTGCTTTACCTAAACGGTTTGGTGAGGTACTGGCAGCTAACATGACCACGACTGCAATCCCTTATGTTCCTGTTTCGGTGGCTGCAACCTCGTGCACAACCACTACGTCGACGGTTACGACCGTGACGACTGCTCAACTCGGAGGTTTTTATGCACCCGCACATTACCTCCCAATTGAAGAGCAGAGAAACAGTGGACATCTTGGCACTAGAGAGAGTGAAGTGCCAACACAACATTTTGACTTGGGTTCGCAGACGGAAGCCGACCGTCGTACGTCACGAGGATACACCTCTAGACAATACGACAACAGGCAACCTGAAGCTAATACAACCGAACGTCAATTTGTTGATGATAGGAATGGATACGACCTTCCTAATGACGTCAGTGTTCAATCTTACGAAAAACCGAGATTTGAACAGAGACGTCGTGAGACCTCTTCTAAGACTTGTGAAGGACAAGATAGAAGAGAGAGGCGTGAGTACACGACTCCAAACAGAAATTCACGACACCATCGTTCTGTGAGTAGAGCCTCAAGCAACGATGAACGTCGTGAAAGCTGTACGGAGAGACGTACTCATAAACGTCAGTCCAACCGTAAACTCGACGACCGAGCACAGACGGAAATTCCGGAGCAAGGTCACAAAGAGAGGTCGGACAGACGTAGAGAAACGCCTCGAGAGAAACGTGCGGTGGCCACTTGCGATCAGTGCACTCAGACGGATTCGTCCGATGGGTATCAGTCTGATCGCGAACCTGCTCGTAGGAGATCCGATTCTCGTAGGGCGGCTGAAGGCCGACAAGAGAATAGGAATCCTTCTACCAGCAGGCGTAGGAGTTCCCGGACGGATAATAGAGACGACCGTCGGGAAAGAGAGTCCTACGAAGCCAGGCCAAGGTATCGTGAAGACGATAACCGAACGCACGAACGGACAGGGTGCGCACGAGAGCTGCGTATCTGGAACATGTCCTTTGATGGTGAGACCAAAAAGGACGCGGAAGAATTTCTGAACCGTTTGCACGACTTCAGAAATGACAACGAGTTCTCAGATCGCAGGATGTTCAGTGCCCTGCCCAATGTGTTCTCAAAATCAGCACTGTTCTGGTATAGAACAGTTCAGCCATCTCTTCGAGATTGGCGTGATTTTGAGATCGAGTTCCTAAATGAGTATGGCCGTATAATAAATGACGAAGATTTACTCATGGAACTTCGATCAAGAACACAAAATGAGGGAGAAAAGGCTACGACGTTCTTGAACTGTTTCAGAGCGATCGTAAATAAGTTTAAAAGCCCTCCCTCATTAGAACAACAGGTGAAGATGGCCTACTCGCAGATGAGGCCAGATTACCGTAGGTACATACCAGTACGTCAAATCAGGAATTTCTCTGATTTGACAAGCTACGGTAAAGAGTACGAGCAGCATTTAACATGGGACACGAAATTTTCCAGTTCCAACGTTAAGCGCGAGAAGCTCGTACCAGAAGCTTTCCCGAAACAGAGTGGTGGAGCACGAGTTTCGGGCAAAGTGGCGACTGTTACCGAAAAGAGTAAGGATGAGTCTTCTCATGCGGATAAACAGTCGTCGAAGAAAACTATTAAGAAGAAGAACAAGAAAAGTGCGAAAAACTCGTCAAACTCTTCTTCAAGCGAATACGAAGCAGCCGCTGTCTACGGTACTTCCAACGTCGCTAATAGTTTTCAGAAACGATACGGCAAATCGAATAACGGAGTGAGTGCCTCCAATTCGAAATCCTTATCGTATGTGCCTGGTTCTCAACAGTCACCTGGGCAACAAAAACAGAGCTCGGGCAAAAGAGAGAGACGTGTTTTGACGAATTCTCAACTGCCCCAGCAAAACGTTTTTGTCCCACAAATGGCACAAAACCTGGTGAGGTATGTGCAACCACAGGCGACGGCAGTAAATCCAACGAACCTGAGTACCAACTTTGTCGGCGTGTGTTTCACATGCCAAAAAGTCGGTCATAGGTCGTCGGATTGCCCGAGCCGAACATGCTACCGATGCGGAAACATTGGGCACTCCGCTGAGCAGTGCTCTACCGAATTGGTAGCAAAGGAGTGCCAGCTGTGTGGAACTAGTGGCGTTACACTCCAAACATGTCCTAACTGCGTCAGGTTCCTCCAAAACGTGGGAAACCTGAACGCAGGGCACCCGAGCTGCCCCGGGCGCCCTGCACTGCAGTAAGTAAACCGCATGGTTTACAAGGGCAAGAGTTTAAGGTTGGAGAACCCTCTAAACTCTTTAAGAAGTCTAGCAAATCATTTGCTGACTTCTCTCAAGTCCTTAACGGAGATCAAATTCCCTCTCAGACCGAAGTTGGTGTCGAAAGTAAGTCTGAGTGTAAGGATTCTAATCGTTCTGGGGATTCGACAGATGGAAAAGTTCTTAGAACACAACCTGTCAATCCCACCCGAGCTTTGCAAGGTAAAACAGAACAAGGAACCTTATTAGACCAACAAAAGCGTGAGGCTAAAGTTTGGTCTAAGGAACTCCAAAGGCAAATATACTCTGATAGCAGAGATATTATTGGTGAAGAAAGCGTAAAGAGATCGTTATCTCAGCCGCTTAGCACCATCGGAGTGAACGACCTTGGTTGTTGCTCATCGTCACCCCGTTGTGACACACCTAGTAATGAGGACAAGAAGCCCTTGGTGGAGAAGGAAATTGTCCTCAACAACGAGCCCTTGGTGGAGAAGGTAGTTGTCGATGGTGTGCATAACATGAACCGTACAAGCTCGTTGCCGAGAAGTACAGTTCAGGGGGGGGCAGATGCCGTACCAAGTACGTCTAAAATGACGCACACGGCATCGACTCCTAACGACGATAGTCAAACCGATCAGATAATTGCTGGAATCCAATCGGATAACCGGCTATTCTTTTTGGTACGACTCGGTGGAAAGGACTTTAAAGCACTTTTCGATCCTGGCGCCATGGTCTCTCTTGTACGATCAGATGTTGTCGATCAGTACAAGTTTAAATGGAGACCTGTCAAGGTTATCGTGAAAGGTGTGGCTGGACCAGCTCTTAAAGTCCTTGGCCTAATTGACATCCTATTCTGTGTAGAAGGCCTTGATGGCAATATCCAACTGAGAATTGTAGAGAATATTGAGCATTCCATCATTCTCGGTATGGATTTTCTACAACATTGGAATATGGAAGTCAAACTAGGCGAAGCTATTTGGCGTATTGGCGAGAGTGATTGGAGACACTTCGTCAGAGATACATCTCATGACATCGATTCGAGGATTTCCGCTGAATGTGCTGGTATAATTGAGATACAGGACGACCAGCGGAAACAAGTCAAAGAGTTAGTTGAAAGCCTACTCTTGCCCTCGGGAGACGTCCACGGCTTTACGACGTTAACGGAGCACCACATAGAGGTTGATCCTGGTGCAAGACCGGTTCGTCATAAGCCAAGACGTATGTCTCCCAAGGTCCTCGAATTTGCCCAGAGTGAGGTCAAAAAGATGTTTGACAAGGGCATTATTGAACCGAGTGCGAGTGATTGGTCAGCTGCTCCGGTCATCGTCCGCAAGGACGAAGGAAGTTATCGCTTCTGTATCGATTTTCGAGACCTTAATGCAGTCACAAAACGTGATTCTTATCCAATTCCTAATATGGATACCATATTGGATAAGCTGCATAATGCAAGGTATATATCGAAAATTGATCTTAAGAAAGCGTACTTCCAAATATTAATGGCCGAGGCGAGCCGGCATTATACTGCATTTGCTGTACCAGGGTCGGGGCTGTGGCAGTTCACGAGAATGCCTTTTGGCCTCATGAATGCTCCTATGACCTTTGCACGGCTTATAGATGCAATTTTCGGGCCTAAGGTGGAACCTCATGTGTTTGGTTATTTAGACGACTTGATCGTCATTACCGAAACTTTTGAGGACCATCTGAAATGGCTCGAATACGTACTAAGGACGTTGAATGACGCTGGACTCGAAGTGAATCGAGAGAAGTGTGAGTTCTGTTGTTCCAGCGTAAAGTTCCTTGGGTACAAATTGGACGCGGACGGCTTGAGGCCTGACGAGGAACGAGTCGCTCCAGTCCTTAATTACCCTACTCCTCGTAATGTCAAACAGCTGAGATCCTTTCTCGGGATGGTAGGCTGGTACTCTCGATTCATTAATCGAGAAGCTGACATTAAAGCTCCCCTTACCAAGTTGCTGCGTAAAGACCAGGCTTGGGATTGGGGCGAGGAGCAGGAGGAGGCGTTCTGTCAGCTTAGAGTTGCGTTAGCTGAAGCGCCTGTACTAGCCCGTCCAGACTTTTCTAAGCCATTTACCGTCCAAAGTGACGCTAGTGACTTAGCAATAGGTGCGGTGTTGACGCAGCTGGACGACGAGGGATTCGAGCATCCGATTGTCTACGTCAGCCGATTATTAAATCGCGCTGAACGTAATTACATGACAACGGAAAAAGAATGCTTGGCCCTCATATGGGCTATTAAGAGATTGAGACCATATATTGAGGCCTATCGATTCACGGCTGTGACCGACCATAGTGCTCTCAAATGGCTCAAAAATCTCAGAGAGCCGTCGGGTAGGTTGGCACGATGGATACTTGAAATGCAGCAATGGGACTTTGAAATAGTGCATAAGAAAGGAGCCTTGCACTATGTCCCGGACGCGCTTTCTCGTGCCGTCAACCCAGACCCCGACGAAGAAGAGATTGCCTCGTTCGAAGTAATTACAGACCCATGGTATATTGCTAGGTTAAACGATGTACGCTCATGCCCTCAGAAATTTCCGGAGTGGAAAATTGAGGATGATATGCTATATCGTTTTACAAGTGATAAACTCTTGGACTCTGTAACAGAACGAGAAGAAGGCTGGCGCCTTGTTCTACCCTTAGAGCAGAGGAACCGAGTCTTAGTAGATTCTCATTTCCACCCATCCATGGGTCATATGGGAGTCGAAAAGACTTACGAACGTGTTGCGAGAGACTATTATTGGCCAGGTATCTACCACGATACCCGCCAATTTGTTTTACAGTGTCTGATCTGTCAGAGCTATAAGACGTCTCAAGCAGGTCCTCAAGGCTTGATGGGTAAACGTAACATTGAGAGACCCTGGGCTGTTGTGGCAGCAGACGTAATGGAGCTTCCACGTAGTAAAAGTCAATACAAATACATCATAGTATTTCAAGACTTGTTTACAAGGTGGATAGAGCTCAAACCATTACGTACGGCGACCGGTAAGTCGGTGTCGAAAGCATTCGAGGAACTCGTAGTCTTCCGTTGGGAAACGCCAGATTTCCTAATAACGGATAATGGGACGGAGTTCATCAACGGCATCATGTCGCGAATGCTGGAGGAGTATGGCATAAAACATGTCAGAACCCCTCCTTACCGACCACAAGCCAACCCAGTGAAGAGAACAAATAGAACGTTAAAAACGATGATTGCGACGTTTGTGGATTCGGATCATCGTGGGTGGGACACACATTTGCACGAATTTCGTCATGCAATAAACACGGCAATGCAGTCGAGTACCAAAGTCTCACCCGCGTTCTTAAACTTCGGGCGTCATCCACAACCTGTGAAGAGTCTCCGCAGGGAAGTGGAAAAACGGGAATTTAAGATCCTGGACAATCCCGAAGTATGGCTAGATCTTCTTAAAAGACTTGATGCTCTACGCGACTTGGTCAAGAAATACATTGTCGAGGAGCAAAGACGTCAAGAAAAGACCTACAATAGAAACAGACGTATTGCCTCGTTTCAGGTCGGAGATCTAGTCATGAGGAAGTGCCGAACGCTTTCCCAAGGTGCGAAGGGCATATCTGCTAAGCTTGCACCAAAGTATGACGGACCCTTCGAAGTTAAAGAAGTACTATCTCCAGTAATTCTGAGACTAGAAGAGTCCGGTCGGAAACGGACCGAGGTACACATATCTGATGTAAAAAGATATGTACCACCTCGGGTTGTCAAGTAAAGCAGTAAGGGTTGCGTATCGGTTTGCATGAGAACAGTTATCGAAGGTTGGGCCTGGTAACTGTATGCCATGCATTGAGAGAGTGATATTTGAGAATACTTGTGTGTGAGTGAATGGGCAATTCTCCCTTATTCGTAATTTATATTTTAATTATGACTAATAAGCTTCTGTTTTATTTCAGCTCCCAGATGGACCCAAACGGCGAGTTGATCGCCCTGACGGAGCAGATGCTCCAACAAAGAGCGATCGAGCGCGACGAAGAAGGCCACCGCCGGTTTGAGAAGGAGGCGGCCAGAAATCGTCGCGCAATATCGCCGGACGCCCGAGACCTGGAGGCAGGAGACGGCGTCACTCCATCTCCACCTCAGCTCATACTGTTGGGGGAAAGTCCACCGACTTTGGAGACCACTAACGAGGTAACTCCGGTGTCTCCCGAAGGCTTCGAGGTACCTGCAGATGACCCGCTCGCTGGATGTGCCCAGTCGGTGCGGGACATCGACCAGGTGCTAGTGGAGTTGGAAGGGACACCACGTGCCTCAACGGTGGACCTCACTTCGTCGGCTGAGTCAACCCCAGTGGAGCGGATGGAAGTGGATGTGCCTGCGGTATTAGTACCGGGGCCATCCGCCAACATCTACCCCGCAGAATATGCTGAGGAGCTGCGTGAGGCAGAACGGGAGCAGCAGAAGTCCGTCGCCGCAAATCGCCCACGCCGCAAGAAGAAGAAATCTAGCGGCAACAGGCAATTGACGATGGACGACTACGAATCAGGAGTCCCCGCCCCACCCCGAGCAACTGATTCGGCCGTTCTCGGAAGCAGGGACACCTGTCGTAGGTCCATCACGAGCAGGGAAACTCGATGTTGGGGTCGAGTCCCTGCCCAAGCAGGCGAAGACTGGGTCATCTACATCCGGCCCGGTCATTACTAGGGGAATTGTCCTCCGACGATTGGTAGCAATACCATTCGATCGGTCGGTAGATCCCCCTAAAAACGCCTGCTACAATTGCTGGGCAAGCGACCACAGTCACCGGGAGTGTGCGATTTCGCAAAAGACATACTGTCTTAATTGCGGACGCCGAGGGGTGACTGTGAGGGAGTGCCCCAGATGTTCGGAGCCGCATGATTTGTGGGTCCGAGAACGGGGCTACTCCCCCTTCGCGCCATCTAACCCCGTTGCACCGGCCGCTAAGGTCCCTGTCTCGCCACAGGCACCGAAGCGACCAACGCCACGGGCAGGTCCGAAGGAGTCGAAGAAGCGACGGGTGGAGACGCCCACCCGCAAGGAAGGCGCTAGGAAGGGCTCGTGTGTGAAGCCTTCCAGCAACAAACCTTCCTATGCGGAAGTGGTGGTGGGTCGCCGTGTGGAAGAGGCGACTCGCCGCCAGGCCGCTGCATTTGGCTTGGATTCCACGGGGCCCTTCGAGCAAGTGAAGGCAGCCCTAAGTGCGGTCGTCCAAGCCAAAGCGGACCAGAAGTCGAGGGAGTACAGAGAAAGCCTGAACGCTCCCTCGACCAGCGACCAAGCAGCGGAAGCAGGAAGGCAGGGACGCGAAGAGAGCGGGGCTCAGCCAGTCCCTGTCCAACGAGTCAGTGGAAAGGGTAAGACCAAGACCTCTGTTCCGAAACCTCGTGGGGAGCAGTCGCAGAAGGCTCGGCCTAGCGACTTGCGACGGCCCACCCCGATGGAAGTCGACGCTACGAGGATGGCTGGGCCATCTCGTCAGCCGACACCAAAGTCGGGAAGTGGGTCTAAACCCCGTACATCTTCGGAGGTATCGGCTTCTTCAGCTGGGTCGACAGCACAATCCAGCAACGAGGCGGACATTCTCAGGGAATGTCGTATGTTGCTGGAGGCTGCTGCCAATCTCCCAGCTGATGTGGCACGAGATGTAGGACAGGAGGTGGTCCGTATCCTCAAGGACCGCATCCCTTCCCGCCACTGATTGAAGAGAGAAGAGGACAGCGCGCGGTCGCGAATAGATTGTGCCTTCTTTCGACTCGGCCTTCCCGAGGGAAGTAGAGTCTAGGGGGGGGCTTTGTGACGGAAATCGTCACACAATCTTTTCGCGGCAAACGAAGCATTTAAATTCTGTTAAATGTAAGTCGTCGGAGCCTTTGGTATGTCAAGGCCAACCGACGACATTTGTTTACGTCGATCGAAGTGTACAATTACGCGCGCAATGGTACGTAGGGATGAGAGCGCGAGTGTGTGTGTGTTCCCCACTCTCATCCCTTTTTCGAAAATTAGGCGATTGCCTAAGTAGTATGTCCCGATCCGCCGATCGAGGCGGACAAACATTTTTCCGGTGCCGAATATAGTGTTTACGGCTAATAAGGCGCGTGAGGCGCAACAAAGCCATCGGTTACCCGGAACATCCTCGTGAGTGAGCCGCGAGTGACGTGGTGAGTGTGAGCAAGGACGGGAAGTGTTGTGTGAGTGCGGACGCGGTTCGCGAGGCACTCGCCGCGGCACAGGGCCGCCTTCCACCACCGCAGCCGACGTCGTCCTCCGTTGCCCAGGAGGACACAGGGACAAGGATCGGCTGGGCCATCCACGGGGCGCACCCCGGTAAGTCCTCTTGTATTACCGCGCGTTCCCCCCCTTTCCCCGAGTGTATGTGTGTGAGTACATCGGGAGTGTATTCGGGTACGCCGGTACCCGAATAGCGGAGTTCAGGAAGGAGTCAACCGCAGGCGAGGATCTCGATCCGGTTGACTCCCGGACTTCCGCCCGCGCGAAGCAATATTTGTCGCGGCACACGGCCTGGATGGCCATCTTGTTAAAATAAATTAATAAATGTTTTATTCATTTTTATTTTAATTATTTGTGTGTTTCTTTTATTCTCCCCGCTCCCGCCGACATCCTTTAAATTTATAATTCGTGTCGAGGCAAGGAGGATTGCCCGAATCCTCCATACCGATCGTCCCAGCGAACTCGCGTTCCTGGCGACAGCCCGCAGTTCGAATAAATAAATAAATAATTGTGTGCGCGGTATTGGGCAACGCGGCCCAACGGTTTACGTTACGGTTTAATTTACGTAATTACGTTAATTAATTAATTTAATCGGGTACGCGAATACCACGTAACAATTGACAGTGTGAAAGCACTGGAAGAAACAGCGGCCAAACTGACAAATGCGATTAAGGAAGCATACCACTCAAATTGCACTCCTCGGTTAGTAAAACAAAAAGGAGCTTGCAAATGGTGGAATAAGAAACTGGAGAAATTAAAATATATTACCAGGAAAAGGCATAAGACAGCCAAAAGGGAAGTCGGAGGAGGAATGGCTCAGGTACAGGAAAGCCAGGGATAATTACAGATGTGAGGTCAGACAAGCCCAACAAACGGGCTGGGAAAACTTCTGCAGTAAGATCCACGGAATTAAAGAGATATCCAGACTGGATAAAATCCTGTCCAGAAATCCCGAAGCTATTCTTGGCACAATAAGAATGGAAAACGGTAAATGCGCTACCACCGAGAAAGAAATCTTGGAGCGCTTAATGGAGGTTCACTTTCCCGATTTTAGGGAAGATGAGAGCAGTATCATGGTAACTAACGTAATAGATACTGAAGCAGACACTGAGACTGATGATAGGGAGGAGCTGGGTTGTGTAGTTTGCCCGATGAAAATTGGGTGGGCGATATCGTCCTTTGAACCTTACAAATCACCAGGACCAGATGGAATATTCCCAGTACTGCTACAGAAAGCAGGTGAGGTAATAATTAAGCCCTTGACAAGTCTAATCAAGGCTAGTCTGGAATTAGCTCACATCCCTTCAGGATGGAGGGAAAAGTCGTATTCATTCCTAAGCCTGGAAAGACAGGATATACATCAGCCAAGGACTTTAGACCTATTAGTCTGACATCGTTTTTGCTGAAAACAGTCGAAAGACTGGTCGATAGATCTATCCGTGACACTGTCTTGAGGGATAACCCGTTACAGGCAGGACAACACGCATATATGGCGGGACGCTCTGCTGAAACGGCCCTAAACGAGACAGTGGAATATATCAAGAAACAAACCCAAAACAAGGGGTATGCAATAGGAACCTTCATGGATATAGAAGGTGCTTTCAATCATACGTCCATTAAGGTTATTAGAGAGGCCATGTGTGAACATAAGTTCCCACAAAGGCTTACGAGATGGATAACGAGAATGTTGTCGAATAGGCAACTCACGGTCACCAAAGGGGATGAAACTCTGACAGGGGTGGTAAACAGAGGATGCCCCCAGGGAGGAGTGCTGTCCCCGCTTATATGGTGTATTGTAGTTGATTCTCTCATAAAGAGAATAGCTGCAAAAGGACTCAAGGTAGTAGGTTACGCGGACGATATTTTAGTTCTTATGCGGGGACCGCACCTGGATACTCTACAAGACCTGATGCAGAATGCACTAACAATAGTGGAAAAATGGTGTAAAGATACGGGACTTACAGTCAACCCTTCGAAAACAGAAGTGGTAGTCTTTACCACCAGATACAAGTGGCAGAGAGAATGTCACCTAAAACTGAATAACAGGAAACTTGAGTTCAGTGATAAAGTCAAATATCTTGGGGTTGTATTGGATAGTAAGTTATCATGGAAACACCACCTAGATAAGGTTTATAAAAAGACTATTGCTAACCTATGGCAATGTAGGAGAGCAATAGGAGCAAACTGGGGGCTTAAACCTAGTACTTTTTTGTGGGCTTTTCAGAGTATTATCAGGCCAAGATTTACATACGCAGCCATGATATGGTGGAAAAGAGCCACACAGAATACTGCCAAAAGGAAATTGGACAGAATTAACGGACTTTTAATGAGATGTGCCACGGGAGTTAGAAGATCTACACCAGTGGCAGCTCTATGTGCAATCTCAGGAATCGAACCCTTACACATTACTTTAAAAGTAGAAGCCACTAAGGCGGCAGTAAGGTTAAGAGATCGGTCAAAAGAAATGTGCCGGGAGCTCACCAACATGATTGAGAAAAGGGCGTTAAATGTGCCAACAGATAGGATGGACAAAGTCTTCCTTTTCGATAAAAGATATAGAGTAAGTCTATTCCTGGAAGAAGAATGGAAGAAGAAGCATAACCTAAAACCGACGGAAGGAGATATCTGGTACACAGATGGATCCAAAAATTCTAAAGGTTCGGGTGCAGGAATATACCATAGGAACACTGGAAAGGGAACATTTGTTCCTCTAGGTAAGCTTCCAACGGTAAAACAAACTGAGCTGATAGCCATCTTAGAATGCGCTGATAAGGCGTTACACCTGGCTAATGGTAAGGAGGTGGTTATATACTCAGATAGCAGGAATGTCCTGAAAGATCTTGACGGAGTTTGTACTAACTCTAAACTGGTAAGTAACTGCGTCGAAACTTTGAACAAGTTGTGCGAGAAGGCAAGCAGTGTTACCTTACAGTGGGTTCCAGGACACTGCGGGGTTAAGGGTAACATAGCTGCCGACAACTTGGCTAAACTGGCTTCCAAACAACATTTTATAGGACCAGAACCGACTGTGGGTCTTACACAAGACCAGGTAAAATGCAACCTGGCAAAATGGGCCCAGGAACTGCATGAAAAAGATTGGGAGGCAGTCAAAAGTTGTAGACAAACCAAACTCCTCCTAAACAATTTAAAGCCAAATTGGGCCTTTCAATTTAGGGGTCTTAAGAGGAAAGATGCCAAGGTCTTCATTGAGATAGTAACTGGACATGGAGACCTTGGTTATCACCAATACAAACAGGGACTGGTAAATAATCCCTAGTGTAGGAAATGTGGGAAGGTAAAGGAAACCCCACTACATATCATGTGTGAATGCAAAAATCTAGGGAATGACAGGCTAGAAATAACTGGACTTCAAACTCTAGAGATCACGGAACTATCTGGAAAGGATGTGGCTGAAATTCTCTCCATATGGAACAGAATTAAGGTCTGCCTAGACAGGGAGTAAAGGCGACCTAGTCTCAAATAGGTCGAACTCTTAAAGGAGGGTCGCAAAGGGCATCCCAGGCGACAGGGGGCATACAATAGGTGGTCCCCACCTCAATTAACTAATAATAATAAAGCTTGCAAAAGTCGCTGGATTTCGGGGATTTTTTCTCTTAAACGTAAAAATAATTCAAAGTAAAGGTGCACATTTGCTACAAATCTGCGAATCTACTTCTAAGAGTACTAGAAAAAGTATCTGAAAGTTACAAGTAATGTAGAGACATGATTAATTAATTATTGTTAATTAAGCCTGGAAAAATCGCTGGATTTCGGAGATTTTTTCTATTAATCGTCAAAATAATTCAAAGTAAACTTGTACATTGGCTAGAACCCGCGTAAAAAAATTTAAGTTCATATGAAGTTTGTATAAACTTTACGTTTGTCGAAACTTCATATGACGTTGGCTAGCAGGACTGAGCCGAACTTGGTAAATATTGATTACACATTTGTAGAAAGTTTGTATCAACATAAAATAATGTCCTGGGTAAGTTTAAAAATAGTTTTTTGATTGTGCAAAATTTGAATCAATAAAAAAATTAAAAAATATAAATTCTGGACCCAAGATTCGAACCTCTCGCGTAAAAAAATTAAAGTTTATATGAACTTTATATAAACTTTAGGTTTCGCTAAACTTGATATGGGGTTGGCCAACGAGACTGAGCCGAATTTGTGTAACTGACTGTTCAAGTTTGGTGAAAGTGTATCAAAAGTTCATCTGAAATTGATATAAAGTTTTTATAAGGTTTTGTTACAATTACTGACAAATAAAAGAACGTTTATACTAAGTTTAGCCGAACTCAATATCAACGTGATATAAAGTTCAAGTATATAAAGTAATATAATGTTGATATCAACATACCCAAAGAAAAATTTCAAAAATCTTCTTTAACTGATATCATTAAGTATACATCGGTTAGAAAAATGGATATTTGAGATGTAACCAAAAAATTCGAACCTGCCACTGAAAAGTGTTGTCCATTTCGTTAGTCTTGAAGACATAACCTGAAAGAAGAAAATTAAGAAAACCACAAAGTATCTATGTTTACATATTAAAATATTAATTAAAACATAATTAAAAACGTAAAGTTTTCAATTTAAATAGAAAAAACTTATCTGATGCAGCGGTCCAAAATGAATCTTCGTGTGTCGTATTTTCTATCCTGACATCGTTGTCCGGATTACGCCTTACGTACACCAATCGCGCAACGATGCTCTATCAACTCGTTTACACACTAAACAACGACTCACGATTATTACAATTGCACAAACAATACAATTTATCAATCGTTCAGATTCGCAAAATATAACCTGGTCCGCTGAACCTTTTCGCGCTGCTCTCGCGAGTGAACTGACGCTATGGTTAGTTGCCAAAACAACATTGTTTTGTTTTTTTTTCATCGGCTAATTTATCGATATCTAACCGATTCGTCAGTACCGTTGCGAATGCGGCGCGAGAAGGACCAGCAGATAAGGTTATTTTTTCAAATCTGACAGTTCAATAACTGCAGTTGTAATAATCGTGAGTCGCCGTTTAGTGTGTAAACGAGTTGACAGAGCATCGATGCGCGACCGGTGTACATATTAAGGCGTAATCCGGACAACGATGTCAGGATAGAAAATACGACACACGAAGATTCATTTTGGACCGCTGCATCAGATAAGTTTTTTCTATTAAAATTGAAAATTTTACGTTTTTAATTATGTTTTAATTAATATTTTAATATGTAAACATAGATACTTTGTGGTTTTCTTAATTTTCTTCTTTCAGGTTATGTCTTCAAGACTAACGAAATGGACAACACTTTTCAGTGGCAGGTTCGAATTTTTTGGTTACATCTCAAATATCCATTTCTCTAACCGATGTATACTTAATGATATCAATTAAAGAAGATTTTTGAAATTTTTCTTTGGGTATGTTGATATCAACATTATATTACTTTATATACTTGAACTTTATATCACGTTGATATTGAGTTCGGCTAAACTTAGTATAAACGTTCTTTTATTTGTCAGTAATTGTAACAAAACCTTATAAAAACTTTATATCAATTTCAGATGAACTTTTGATACACTTTCACCAAACTTGAACAGTCAGTTACACAAATTCGGCTCAGTCTCGTTGGCCAACCCCATATCAAGTTTAGCGAAACCTAAAGTTTATATAAAGTTCATATAAACTTTAATTTTTTTACGCGAGAGGTTCGAATCTTGGGTCCAGAATTTATTTTTTTTAGTTTTTTTATTGATTCAAATTTTGCACGATCAAAAAAACTATTTTTAAACATACCCAGGACATTATTTTATGTTGATATAAACTTTCTACAAATGTGTAATCAATATTTACCAAGTTCGGCTCAGTCCTGCTAGCCAACGTCATATGAAGTTTAGACAAACGTAAAGTTTATACAAACTTCATATAAGCTTAAATTTTTTTACGCGGGAAATCTGTAAATATATTCCTAAGAGTGTCATAAGAAGTATCCAAAAGATGCAAGAAAAATAAAAGGCTTGGTTAATCAATTATTGTTAATTTAGCCCGCTAAAGTCGGCTAATTTAGAGATTTTTCAGCTATAATCGTGAAAATCATTCAAAGTAAACGTGTACATTGGCTAGAAATCTGTAAATATATTCCTAAGAGTGTTAAAAGAAGTATCCAAAAGTTACAAGAAAAATATAAGGAATGGTTAATTAATTATTGTTAATTATGCCTGCAATAATCTCTGGATTTTGGGGGATTTTTTCTCTTAAACGTAAAAATAATTCAAAGTAATTATGTACATTGGTTAGAAATCTGCGAATATACTCCTAAGGGTACTAGAAAAAGTATCTAAAAGTTACAAGAAATGTAGAGGCTTGGTTAATTAATTATTGTTAATTGAGCCTGCAAAAGTCGCTGGATTTTGGGGATTATATTTCTTAAACGTAAAAATAAATCAAAGTAAACGTGTACATTGGCCAGAAATCTGTAAATATATTACTAAGAGTGTTAAAAGAAGTATCCAAAAATTGCAAGAAAATTAAAAGGCTAGGTTAATTATTTATTGTTATTTAAGCCCGCTAATGTCGGCAAATTTAGAGATTTTTCAGCTATAATCGTGAAAATCATTCAAAGTAAACGTGTACATTGGCTAGAAATCTGTAAATATATTCCTAAGAGTGTTAAAAGAAGTATCCAAAAGTTACAAGGAATGTAGAGATATGGTTAATTTTATTGTTAATTATGCCTGCAAAAATCGCTGGATTTCGGGGATTTTTTCTCTTAAACGTAAAAATAATTCAACGTAATCGTGTACATTGGCTAGAAATCTGCGAATATTCTGCTAAAAGTACTAGAAAAAGTATCTGTTAATATTTATATTGTTTCCTCGCATTTTGTAAACGCGCCCGAAATCCCCACTTAGTCGTACCCTTTAGCGCGCGTGTTCGATTGCGATGAATGCTTAAGCAATTATGTCTTTACTTTAGTGATTCCCGACCCACCGATCGGATGAGACTGTCCATTGAATTGAGACTTGTATACCGTTCGACATAACCTAGCGACGCCTGTATTTTGTTTAATAAAGTGCAGAAGAATAAATTGCCCTGTTTATTTAATCCTTTTTAATAGGTTATGGGCCCAGGCTACGGATTGTTATAAGTGTTTTGTTTTCCGCGAGAGGACGATTTAGTTACAGATAGACTTCTTGTATAGTGTGTGAACGCGTACGAAAATGTCGAGCGAGGTCCAAACACATCATATGTATAAATTCGACGGCACCAATTACCATATTTGGAAATACCAGATGAAAGCCGTGTTAGTTGCAAATAATTTATTTGGTATGGTATATGGTTCAAAGGTATATCCTGGAAATACCGCCACAATCGCTGAAAAAGAAAAATGGATACAAGACGATGCGAAGGCGAGACATCATCTAACCATAGCCATGATCCCAAGTCAAATTGAAAATTGCATAACTTGTGAAACAGCAAAACAAATTTGGGAAAAAATGAAATTAATTTACGAGCAAAGTTCGGTGGCAAATAAATTAGGATTACTGCAAAAATTTTATGCGTGTCGGATGGAATCAAATGAGCCCGTAGTTCAGTTTACAACCGAGGTACAAAATATGGCTCGAGAGTTAAGGGACGTCGACGAAGCGATTTCGGACCTCGCCATAATATCAAAGATTCTTGGAAGTTTACCCTCTAAGTACGGAGCCTTTATAACTGCTTGGGACAGTGTAGATATAGATAAACAGACGCTTGATGTGCTACAAGAAAGGCTCATAAAAGAAGAAAAAAGACTGTTTACGTACGACGATGAAACTGCGGCTTTTGCGGCAATGTATAATACTCGAAAAACAAATCAAAATCATAATATGAAAGAGCACAAGCATCAGACTAATAAGTACAATAATAAAACCGAAGGGCAGTCATCTAGTCGAAGTTTCAATTGTTTTCATTGCGGTAGGCGGGGGCACTATGCGAGACAGTGTCGGATGAAGAAGCGTCATTCGAAAGGTAAACAAACTAGTGAACAGGGTGAGCTTGTTGGTGGTTTTGTTGCCACGATCAACACACGCGACTCGCCGAGTGTGTGTTGCTCTGTCATCGCCGATGACGAATACAATAAAGTTATTCGGCTTGATATGGAAGACTGCTGGCTTACCGACAGTGGGGCATCAGGGCACCTGTCTTATCGACGTGAATGGTTCCAGGATTTTCGAGCGGTCAACGGTGGAAACGTTATACTGGGCGACGACAATGTCTGCGGTATAGAGGGTATAGGCATGATTCTAATCGAGAGGTATGTCGATGGCGAATGGAGACCTGGAAAAATCGAAAACGCTATTTACGTACCTGGTTTAAAGAAAAATCTTCTTTCGGTTGGAGCGTGCACCTCAAAAGGTTTTAAATTATTGTTTGAAAATAATCGTGTTGAATTTTACAGAAATGGTGAATTATTCGCGGCAGGTCTAAAGCAACAAAACGAAACATATCGGATGTTAATCAGAGTGACAGTCCCGATGGAAGCAAACATATCAAACATCGATCTTCGATTGCTGCATGAACGTTTTGGACATGTCAACAGAGGAAAACTCCGTGAGATGGTCGCTAAGGGCATCGTGGAAGGGGTGAAAGTCAGTGACTCTAATTTCTCTTGTGACGCATGTCATACAGGAAAAACGCATAAATTGCCTTTCAACAAATCAACAGCTAGTCGAGAGACGGTACCAGGCGAGTATTTTCACTCTGATGTGTGTGGGCCTATGTCGGTCGAATCGCTTAGCGGAGCAAAGTATTTTTTAACTTTCAAGGATGACGCTTCGGGTTATAGGTTTGTTTACTTTCTTCGACATAAATCTGACGTGTTTGACAAATTCCAGGAATTCGAACGTCATGTTTTCAACAAGTTCAATAGACCTATAAAAATTATACGCTGCGATAATGGCCGTGAATACTGTAACAAGCAAATGAATAACTTGCTCAAATCAAGGGGAATAGAGTTGCAGACGACGGCACCACATACTCCTGAACAGAATGGCAGATTTGAGAGGGACAATCGTACGATTGTCGAAAGTGCTCGTACGATGCTGATACACGCCAACGCTCCGCGCTATTTATGGGCTGAGGCAGTCAATACAGCCGTTTATGTTTTGAATATGACCACGACCACAAGAAACTTGGATAAAACGCCTTTTGAAGTATGGTTAAATAGAAAACCTGACATTAGTCACTTGAGAATTTTCGGATCAAAAGTGTTTGTTCATATACCAAAACTGTTCAGAGGAAAACTTGACCCGAAAGCAAATAGAGCAATGCTAGTTGGATACCAGGGAAACTCAAGTAACTACCGAGTGTTTGATTCTTCAACAAGAAATATCATTGTTTCAAGAGACGTGGTTTTCGTCGAGAATGAAATGGCTGATGTCGGCAAAAACAAAGAAAATTTATGGTATCCGTTTTTCTTAACCGATTCGAGTTGTAAAAGTGTTCCAGAAAATAAGAAAACTATAAATACCAGCGAAATTTTAAATGACCAACGATTAGAAGAGAATGTGGCTGACAACAATGATAACTCATTTCGGTTGGAAGACGTATTTCATGATGCAGAATCTGATGACCAACCTCCGGCCAAGATTCGACAAAAATCAGCTATACCTGTTAGTGATCGAAAGCTTAGAGATAGATCTTTATTAAAATCACCATCAAGGTTTGAGGTTAACCTGACTGAGTTGTGTGAGCCCGAGTCATATCAGCAAGCCATTACAGGTCCGGATGCAGATAACTGGAAGCTTGCTATTCAAGAAGAACTCCTGTCACATGAGAAAAATAAAACGTGGTCCATAGTAGAAAAACCAGACGGGAAATCCCCTATTGATTCCAGGTGGGTTTTTAAAATGCAAGAGACAAAAGCTGGAAAACCTGGGAAATTCAAGGCTCGTCTCTGTGCTAGAGGTTTCCGACAGCAGGAAGGAACGGACTACAAGGAACTGTGCTAGAGGTTTCCGACAGCAGGAAAGAACGGACTACAAGGAAATCTTCTCACCTGTTGTTAGGTACGAAGCAATTCGTACAATGCTTGCACTGGCGGCATATGAAGATATGGAGATTATCCAGTTTGACGTGAGAACAGCGTTTCTTTATGGTATTCTACAGGAGGAGGTGCATACGAAAATCCCGCAGGGAGTTCAAGTGCCTGGTGATAATAAAAACTACGTGTGCAAATTAAATAAAGCGTTATATGGCCTAAAACAGGCATCCAGGTGCTGGAACACTACTTTTAAGAATTTTCTTGCGGATTTTTCTTTCAATTGTTGTAATGCGGAACACTCTATCTTTGTAGGTTTGGTTGAGAATGTGAGAGTATATATTTTACTATTTGTAGATGACGGTTTGATTGTATCATATGACTCGAAAACTGTAAATAATGTTGTATGTATTTTAAAGAAACGTTTTGAGATTACAATGTGTGAAGTGGGTGTGTTTGTCGGTGTGCAAATTGAAAGAAAGCGAGAGAACAGAAGCATTTTCCTACATCAGAGAGACTATATTAATAAAATTTTAAAACGTTTTAATATGATGGATGCAAATACAGTTAGCACTCCTATGGAAAAAGGCATAGACCTGTCTGTGGTGCAGGGAGATGGTTATGTTCATGTAAATTTTCCGTATCGACAACTTGTCGGTTCTTTAATGTTTGTGTGCACCACGACTCGACCAGACATCGTTTTTCCAGTAAATCTGTTAAGTAGATATTTAGACAAATTCGACAAAAGACATTGTGAAGCTGCGAAACGAATTTTAAGGTATCTAAAAGGTACTATCGATTGTGGTATAGTGTTTGGAAAGAGCGGGAGTACGGCTCTGAATTTCGTAGGTTATTGTGATTCTGATTTTGCAAGTGACTGTCAAACTAGAAAATCAACATCGGGGTATATTTTTCATCTGAATAGTGGTCCAATCTCGTGGTGTACGCAGAGACAATCGGTGGTGGCTTTGAGTAGTACCGAAGCCGAGTACATGGCTGCAGCTGCGGCTGCACGTGAAGCCATATGGCTCCGAGAGTTGTTGAATGATGTTGGATATGGATGTGCTACAGCTACACGCCTTAATATAGATAATCAAAGTGCCATTCAGTTGATTAAGAATCCAGTTTACCATAAACGCACTAAGCACATCGATGTCCAGCATCATTTCATTAGAGAGAAATACGAACGCGGCGTGATTGACGTTGCTTACATTACTACAAAAAGGCAACTAGCCGATATTTTCACAAAAGCTTTAGCGCGAGAACAGCACGAGACTTTATGTGCGGAAATAGGACTTTTAAGTTTTGATCACTATCTAATGCAATGTTTAAAGAAAGATTGACGAATGATAAATTTTTTTATTATTAACTATTGATTATAGTTCAGCAATAATTTTTGCGATAAATTTAAATTGTTTAAGTAGCGTTTGGAATGCTCGTCTAGCGGGAGTGTTAATATTTATATTGTTTCCTCGCATTTTGTAAACGCGCCCGAAATCCCCACTTAGGCGTACCCTTTAGCGTGCGTGTTCGATTGCGATGAATGCTTAAGCAATTATGTTTTTACTTTAGTGATTCCCGACCCACCGATCGGATGAGACTGTCCATTGAATTGAGACTTGTATACCGTTCGACATAACCTCGCGACGCCTGTATTTTGTTTAATAAAGTGCAGAAGAATAAATTGCCCTGTTTATTTAATCCTTTTTAATAGTATCTACAAGTTACAAGAAATTTAGAGGCTTGGTTAATTAATTATAGTTAATTAAGCCTGCAAAAGTCGCTGGATTTCGGGGATTATATCTCTTAAACGTAAAAATAATTCAAAGTAAATGTGTACATTGGCTAGAAATCTGTAAATATATTCCTAAGAGTGTCATAAGAAGTATCCAACAGTTGCAAGAAAAATAAAAGGCTTGGTTAATCAATTATTGTTAATTTAGCCCGCTAAAGTCGGCTAATTTAGAGATTTTTCAGCTATAAGCGGGAAAATAATTCGAACAGAAACTGTACATTGGATAGATACCTAACAATACACTCCTAAGAATACTAGAAAAAGTATCTAAAAGTTACAAGGAATGTAGAGACTTGGTTAATTAATTATTGTAATTAAGCCTGCAAAAAACGCTGGATTTCGGGGATTTTTTCTCTTAAACGTAAAAATAATTCAAAGTAACCGTGTAGGTTGGCTAGAATTCTGTAAATGTATTTCTAAGAGTGTTAAACGAAGTATCCAAAAGTTGCAAGAAAAATGAAATGCTTGATTAATTAATTATTGTTAATTAAGCCTGCAAAAAACGCTGGAATTGGGGGATTTTTTCTCTTAAACGTAAAAATAATTCAAAGTAATCATGTACATTGGCTAGAAATCTGCGAATATACTTCTAAGGGTACTAGAAAAAGTATCTAAAAGTTACAAGAAATGTAGAGGCTTGGTTAATTAATTATTGTTAATTAAG
Source organism: Theocolax elegans (assembly GCA_026168455.1). Lineage (NCBI taxonomy): Eukaryota > Metazoa > Arthropoda > Insecta > Hymenoptera > Cerocephalidae > Theocolax > Theocolax elegans. The sequence goes on along the minus strand of CM047428.1, from coordinate 52,007,657 downwards.
CCTGCAAAAGTCGCTGGATTTTGGGGATTATATTTCTTAAACGTAAAAATAAATCAAAGTTAACGTGTACATTGGCTAGAAATCTGTAAATATATTACTAAGAGTGTTAAAAGAAGTATCCAAAAATTGCAAGAAAAATAAATGGCTAGGTTAATTATTTATTGTTATTTAAGCCCGCTAATGTCGGCAAATTTAGAGATTTTTCAGCTATAATCGTGAAAATCATTCAAAGTAAACGTGTACATTGGCTAGAAATCTGTAAATATATTCCTAAGAGTTGCAACGTACTTTTGTTATTATTTATGTGGAGGTTTAGAATAGCCAATTCAAAAAATGAAGATAGATTAAATCTTGTACTAATTTATATAACGTCAAATTTTATTTAATGTTTGGAGATTCAGTAAGTTGTTTAACTATCAATACGGATTCTATATCACTTACGAACGTTTGTGATTCAACGTTCAATATTCCCTCGGTGGCAACCATCTCCTTTACTGCGTCATCCATGTGCAATCGAAAAAGTTGAAAATAAAAAGAATAATTAAGATATATAAGATTTAATTAAATAAAGTCATAAAAAAAGAAAAAAATTCATGCATTTATAATACGCTTAATGATTATAGTGATTTAAATTAATATTGAATAAAAAATAATATCTCATGCGGAAAAATCGACGTTGTTCAGAATTGGTCCATTTCCTCCGATGCGGGTTCTTCCGGTTGCATTTTTTTTTAGAAAAATATAATATTTTGAATTTTATTTGTTAAAGGACTTGCATATTTAGGATATGAGAGGGTTAATTAATGCATGCAAAATAAAAACAATAAGAATTAAATTTGTTGGCCCTTGGCTCTTTTTCGTAATTTATTAAAACATGTAATCAAAATACATCTTAGTTTTGTGAGTAACCTAATATAATATGTTTAATTATTCGCGACGTTTCGACGTAAAATTTCTCACGTAATTACGCGAGTTCCCGAAATAAACGAAAAATGGAAATTCGGAAGAAAAACAAAGGAAATTAATTTGTTGAATCTGTTAGTGGATTCGCGACGCAAAAAATATAATAACGAACAATCCCTTGTGTTCATCATTTAAATAAAAAAATTTTAATACGCGACGTTATCACGTAATTCGCGACGCGGAAGATAAAATTTCGCCGAATTCCTGGATGCCGATCTGTAAAATAGGTATTGCAGAACCTTAAGGTTCACCCAGCCTAGCCTCGGGCATCGGCGTCATCCTTACGGATGGGGCACACTCAAGGTTAAGAGTCGAAACTCTTTTACCTGCTTAAACAAAAAGAACTTTTCGCAGTTCCATGCGAAGCATGGAACCACTCGGGGCCTGTCGCCGCTAGGGCTACCCAGCTCCTAAAGGAAAGGATTAAAGGTAAAACTCTTTGTCGTGCAGCATACTTACTGCTGCAACGAAACTTAGGACTTCCTTCGAATTCTTAGTCTTTGACTATCTGCGTTGAACGCTCCGGCGTGACTCCTTGAGGGTTAATGCGTGACTGCTCAAAGTTTGTGCGTAACTGATTGAAAAGATGAATGAGAGAGCGTCGATACTCCTGCTCCCGAGTAAATTATCTCGCCGTACTAGATAAGAGACGAGATAATCTGATGCGCGAAGGGATTATCCTAATTACGCATATATTAGGTACGCGCACCTAGACTTTCAAAGATTTTTATCAATTTGTACTTTTTCATTAATAATTACTATGATAAGGGAAACAATTTATTTATCCATTTAACGATGAGTGTTAATCTTGATTTTATTAGTGCAATATATAAAAAAAGCTTTTAATTTATTAATATTCTAATAATAATAGAAAAAAGATTAAATAAGTAATGCTCAGACACGTGTTCTCGGTCTCCTCTTTGTGCGGATCTTCGTCGTCGCGCACGAACTTGGAGACCCCGCGCTGCGGTAAGGGGAAACATACATAGGCGTAGAGTGCCGAAATATATGATTTTTCTTATTTCACGCATTTTGCTTATTTATTTATTATTATGATCTTATTTGATAAAATGGGATTGTTGCATAGCCCCCCTAAATAAATAATAAAATCGTGAAATCAGATTAAAAAAAACTTTATTCAATACTGTCCCATTTGGACGGGTGTAAACTTAATATATCTTCGTCTGGCGAAGATGTGGAAGACGAAACAGCGGCCTTCTTGATCACAATACCGGGAAACTTCTTATAATATTCCCTTCGGAATAATCAGACGTGTTTCGGCTATACTAGATCTATTACTTATTTTATTCCTCTGACATGAATCACAAACTTTTATTACCTTACTGATCGTACGTTTTAATTTTGGGCATGTGAAATCTTCACTGATCATCTTATAACACTTGAGGGGACCGATGTGTCCATATAATTCATGTGTTTCGTGAATAAGCTCGAGCGCGATTTCATGTGTTAAAACGTATCTAGATCCGTATTTACTTGTTTTAATCAGACCTCTCGACTCTAATTTATAATTATTAACTTTTTTACCAGAATTTAACGTTTTTATTATTTTATTTAACCGCATATCGTTTTCTTGATATTCGCGTAGGTTTTTTAACATTTTGGATAGAATTGACGAAGGTTTACTGGCAAGCAAACAGGCTATTAACGCTTCGCTCTCGGCAAATTTCTCTTCGATGATTGGGATACGACTCATAGCATCAGCTAACACGTTCCTTTTACCAGGAATATGTTGCGGGATTATATCGTAATCCTGGATTGCTAACATCCATCTACGCAGACGGCTACTTAAAAATCTACACGTTAATAAATACTCGAGAGACTTATGGTCAGTCTTAACAAACACTGTACTCGCTTTTACATATGTTTTAAATTTTTCAAGCGCCCAAACGATCGCTAATAGTTCGATTTCCGTAGTAAAGTAGTTTAACTCTGCGCCTTTTAATGTCCGAGATGCTAAACTGACAATGTTTTCATTTCCGTCATTGTCGATCTGACACAACGCTGATCCTAATGCTATAGAACTCGCGTCGGTATACAAGATATATGGTTTTTTTCGAACGGGATGGTACAGAATCATTTGTTTCGAAAATAAACGTTTGGTTTTATCAAATGCTAATTGATGGTCTGCCCCCCACTTCCATCTGATTCCCTTTTTTAAAAGTTGTAACAAAGGGGCGACTTCATCCGAAAGTGCACTCGAGAATTTTGCGCAAAAATTTATTAAACCTAAAAATCCTTTTAATTGTTTCGTATTTCGAGGAACTGGAAATTCATCTATAGCGCGAGTTTTATCTGGATCAATCATGATTCCTTTTGTGGTTACAATATGACCAAGAAATTTTAACTCTTCACAACAAAATTTTATTTTATCAAAATTTAAGGTTAAATTATTTCTTTTTACGCGGATGAAAATTTCCTTTAGTAGTTCGAAATGTTCATTATGTGACTGTGACACGCAAACCCAGTCATCAACAAAATCGAAAATACAATTAAAATGAGTAACTATTTGTTCGGTCGCGCGCTTTAATGCCGCTCCGCTAACCTTAAGTCCGAACGGTACGACTTTATAATGATATGTTTTTCCGCGGTGCATAAATGCAGTAAATTGCCGCGAATCCTTATCTAAGGCTACTTGCCAGAAACTCGCGGTTAAGTCGATAGCGGACATAACCTTCGCTGATTCGAAATTTTTTAATATTTCATCGATCGGTTCCGGACCGTCGTGATCGTTATGCAAACGTTTGTTTAATTCGCGTGCATCTAAACATATTCGTATCGACCCGTTCTTCTTTATCACCGGCACGATCGGGTTTATATATTGACTTACCGATCTCTCAATGATATCGAATTTTAACATTCTCTCGATCTCCATGTCTACCTTATCGAGAAGATTTATTGATACCGGATATATTTTTGAGCAGAATGGTTCAAAGTTATCTATTCTTAACGCATATTCAAAATTAATTATACGTCCCGGTATTTTTCGGAAAATCTCTTTAAAATCAATAATTAAATGACGAAGGGATGTAGCCTGGCTCTGTGTTAGATTTGGAGTCTCAGCTACCTTTTTATCGACTTCGTTTATTGTTAATTCTATTTCATTCGAGGTTGAATCATTTTGAGCATCATAATCGATGAATTTATCGGAATATGCAATTTCCCGAACGCAGAATCCGTTTCCTCTTATCTCTTGTGGATCAAGATAATTTATGCTATGAACTAATTCAAAAGGGTTAGGAAAAGAAACGATCAATCTATTCGTATCGATAACGACCTTAAGATGATGCTGCACGTCAATACCTATAATGCATTGTCGTACAAGATGCGGGATTATCATGAAATTAATTTCGGTTTTGAGCGAACCTATTTCTACATGTGCCCGAAATTGCTTTTTCAAATTAACGGATTTTTCGCCAGTAAAGCCTACAGCTTGCAATCCTACAATCGGTAATGTAGGGCATTTTTTAAACGTATCAATATTGTTGTCGTAGAATTCGCCCGATACGCAGGTTATTTTACTACCTGTATCGATTAATGCCGTAGTTTCAATTCCTTCGATTTTTAAATTGATTTCGGGGCATTTTACGGATACCTGTCGGCTATCTTTTTCATCCTCTTCTAAAAGAAAATCTCGACAGTTATCAAAAACGGAGTTTACTTCGCAACACGATGAATTAAACCGTTGAACTCTTGAATCGGATTCGCATTTTGTAGATTGGAGTTCCTCGACGGCATTTTCCAGCACATGATTATCGACGCGTATTATTGGCGGACTATCATAGGGTCGAATGACGGAGTTGACGTCACAATCTGACGTATCGTTCACGATTTCATCTGAATTACCGGATTCATCTGATGTGTTATTATTATTATTTCCGTTGGTTAAAATTCTATTTCTACGACGATTACGTTTTCGCTGTAATGTATTTTCCGCTTTTTCTGTTGCATCAAGCTCTATACGCTGAGTTATTCTTTTTAAATTAAAATCCGAGGCTCTCGATGCAACTTTTACTCGTTTCCCGAATCATCTTCTTCTATTACGTCTAAATTTATTTCGTTAATCTGCGGTTTATTTGAATTATTACCATGATTTTGATTATTGCTCAGATTTGGATTACTCGAATTATTAGAATTAAAATTGGAATTGTACCGATGTGGACCATTCCTCTGTGACGACGCGTTATTACTGTAACGACTTTCATAGGAGTTAGATAATGGAGTGGACGATCTAAAATTACTTTCACGGAAGTTACTTTGTTGTGCGCTACGGTTAGGCGAATCGCTTCTACGGTCCCGAAAACGTGAATTATCGCGAGATTCGTTAAAAGGTACATAACGCGATATATTTCTCGTCGCATTTATTTGACCTGCTTGATCTAAGGAGTCTAAAAGCGCAACGAAATCCGTTATACGTGCTATACGTTGTATGATCGTCGTTTGCTGAATTTGTTCGTCAAAATGGCGCGCCAAACGACGAATAATTGTTTTTTCGGTAGGAGCGTCATCCAACATAATTACATTGTTGTATAATCTGTATACATATTCGCTACGGCTTAAGTTTTCGCGAGCATTATAAAAACCGAACTCCAATTCGTGACGGATTTGATCTTGAACGTTCTCGTTCCAATATCTATCTAAAAATCGTACTCGGAAATCGTTAATTGTATTAATTTGCGGCTCAACGTGTTCCCACCAATCTTTCGCTGGGCCTCTCAATGATTGCTCGATCATAAAATGCGCGGTACGTTCATCAACGTTGAACATTTCGAAATACGCGAGTAAATTTCGTATATAGCGCATCGGCCTTTCATATGCGGCAGCGGAAAACGTTGGCAACTCGTATTTTATCTTCGCAAACGCATTTTCGCGTTGCGGGACAGAATGAGAAACATTCCGGACTTGTGGAGGCTGTGGAATTTGTTGTGCATGGATCGGATTGGGATTTACTTGGCGCATATTTCTCAATTGATTTTGGTAATCATCGAGACGTACATCGTATTGACCCATTCGCCTATTCATTTCGCGCGATCGGCGGTCGACTTCGGTTATTTCTTCCGACATAGTTGCGATTTCGTTCATGTTTGCCGTAATCGCACGACCTTGCCGATTAACGAGGGTCGATATCTCGCCCGTTTGATGCCGTAATCTATCATAGTTTTGCTCTAAGCCGTGTAATTGTTGTTCATGCCTATTTGTTTTATCCCGAATATTATGATTCCGGTTTCTGAGTTCTAACATTATATCCCTAATTTCGCGTTGGAAATTTGATTTATTTCCTAAATCTAAAAATGTCTCACTGCGTGTACGCTCCGGGTTAGGTGACGAACTACGAATCGCGTTTAAATTTGGTAGCGAACCGATTTGGGGGTCACCTAATTCACTTAAAGGCGGGAGGACATTAGCGCAAGCTTCTTCCCTTGGGAATTCGAAATTATCAACCCTAGCTTGATTTCGGGCCGAACGACGCGTAGGTTGTTTGGGGATAGCCCCCCGGCCTCGACCACGTTGATTATTAGACATTTTTATTGGTTAGTAGACACAAAATGAACAATTGTAGGGAATTTGTTATTACATATAGGTTTCACACACCTAAGCGTATCTTGTACGCTGTCCAACTCGACGGCAAGTGCGGTTAGTCCGTCCCAAAATTTTTCCATTCGCCGTGAAGTTCGAACCTCGCATCGTTTGACTACCTTAAAATTCGCTTCGATGCGTTCAAGGTTTTCCCTTAATACTCCCCGAAATTTCTCCCAACTTTGGCAAATCTTAATTAGACGCTCGCCGGTCTCTACAACGGCTGCCGATATATCCCGAATATCTCTTTCGATTTGCGCGACTCTACCTTGTAAATCGGTAACGTTATTATTTAATTCGGTTAATATTCCATTTTCCTCTAAATCAATTATCTGGGCATCTGTTGCTTTTTTAACCGATTTCCGGATGTAGTTTGACACGGTTAATCGTTGGCTCCTCACTACAATGAATTTATTAGTTACTAGGTTTTGTTAGTGTCATATTAATAAACATTAAAACATGACATCAAAACTACTAAACCAAGGCCAACAAAAAGAAAAGTACAAACAAAAACTTTGTCCGTTTCTTCAATTTTCCTTTACTGATTTTATCCTCTCAGAACCTCAAATGCAAGTCCCACCAGGGGTACCATTTTATGCAACGTACTTTTGTTATTATTTATGTGGAGGTTTAGAATAGCCAATTCAAAAAATGAAGATAGATTAAATCTTGTACTAATTTATATAACGTCAAATTTTATTTAATGTTTGGAGATTCAGTAAGTTGTTTAACTATCAATACGGATTCTATATCACTTACGAACGTTTGTGATTCAACGTTCAATATTCCCTCGGTGGCAACCATCTCCTTTACTGCGTCATCCATGTGCAATCGAAAAAGTTGAAAATAAAAAGAATAATTAAGATATATAAGATTTAATTAAATAAAGTCATAAAAAAAGAAAAAAATTCATGCATTTATAATACGCTTAATGATTATAGTGATTTAAATTAATATTGAATAAAAAATAATATCTCATGCGGAAAAATCGACGTTGTTCAGAATTGGTCCATTTCCTCCGATGCGGGTTCTTCCGGTTGCATTTTTTTTTTTAGAAAAATATAATATTTTGAATTTTATTTGTTAAAGGACTTGCATATTTAGGATATGAGAGGGTTAATTAATGCATGCAAAATAAAAACAATAAGAATTAAATTTGTTGGCCCTTGGCTCTTTTTCGTAATTTATTAAAACATGTAATCAAAATACATCTTAGTTTTGTGAGTAACCTAATATAATATGTTTAATTATTCGCGACGTTTCGACGTAAAATTTCTCACGTAATTACGCGAGTTCCCGAAATAAACGAAAAATGGAAATTCGGAAGAAAAACAAAGGAAATTAATTTGTTGAATCTGTTAGTGGATTCGCGACGCAAAAAATATAATAACGAACAATCCCTTGTGTTCATCATTTAAATAAAAAATTTTAATACGCGACGTTATCACGTAATTCGCGACGCGGAAGATAAAATTTCGCCGAATTCCTGGATGCCGATCTGTAAAATAGGTATTGCAGAACCTTAAGGTTCACCCAGCCTAGCCTCGGGCATCGGCGTCATCCTTACGGATGGGGCACACTCAAGGTTAAGAGTCGAAACTCTTTTACCTGCTTAAACAAAAAGAACTTTTCGCAGTTCCATGCGAAGCATGGAACCACTCGGGGCCTGTCGCCGCTAGGGCTACCCAGCTCCTAAAGGAAAGGATTAAAGGTAAAACTCTTTGTCGTGCAGCATACTTACTGCTGCAACGAAACTTAGGACTTCCTTCGAATTCTTAGTCTTTGACTATCTGCGTTGAACGCTCCGGCGTGACTCCTTGAGGGTTAATGCGTGACTGCTCAAAGTTTGTGCGTAACTGATTGAAAAGATGAATGAGAGAGCGTCGATACTCCTGCTCCCGAGTAAATTATCTCGCCGTACTAGATAAGAGACGAGATAATCTGATGCGCGAAGGGATTATCCTAATTACGCATATATTAGGTACGCGCACCTAGACTTTCAAAGATTTTTATCAATTTGTACTTTTTCATTAATAATTACTATGATAAGGGAAACAATTTATTTATCCATTTAACGATGAGTGTTAATCTTGATTTTATTAGTGCAATATATAAAAAAAGCTGTTTAATTTATTAATATTCTAATAATAATAGAAAAAAGATTAAATAAGTAATGCTCAGACACGTGTTCTCGGTCTCCTCTTTGTGCGGATCTTCGTCGTCGCGCACGAACTTGGAGACCCCGCGCTGCGGTAAGGGGAAACATACATAGGCGTAGAGTGCCGAAATATATGATTTTTCTTATTTCACGCATTTTGCTTATTTATTTATTATTATGATCTTATTTGATAAAATGGGATTGTTGCAGAGTGTTAAAAGAAGTATCCGAAAGTTACAAGGAATGTAGAGACTTGGTTAATTTTATTGTTATTTAAGCCTGCAAAAATCGCTGGATTTCGGGGATTTTTTCTCTTAAACGTAAAAATAATTCAAAGTAAACGTGTACATTGGCTAGAAATCAGCGATTATACTGCTAAGGGTTGTGATGGTGTCATCATTGGGGGGGGAGGGCACCTAAAAAGGAATAATAAATATTAGTAGGTGTTATTATTAATATATTATAATTGGAAGTACACTTACCTGGTTCGGAGGTTATCCAGGAACAGTATTGGGGATGCCGTCGAGGAGTTGTTGGTCGGCTGCTCTGGGGTTCTCTGCTGCAGGAGGCGGGGTTCCCGGGGTGATTCGGTAGATGGGTAGATAGTAGGGCTCTCCTCATATTATGGTAGGAAAAACTTAATCAAAACACACAGAAAAAAAAACCTCAGCAAAGCTGGTTTGGGGGAAATATAAAAAAAAAATGCTAAAGCTCTAATGCGAACCGTGTATACGTGTCGAACGTAAAGGGACCAGAATTTCACTCGTGCCAAATTAAGGGAATAATAAATAATAAATAAAAATAAAATTTTTCGCGCGTTATTAATAAACAATAAGTTCCGAAAAATCTCTCTCGTGGTAGTGGTGACAGTGGATTCCGTAAGGAATCCGCTTATTAATTTATTAACGCCGATTAAAATTTACTGTAGATTACAGTGGAAACCGGTCCACTGTAAATTCGACGGAATCTCCTCTGAGAGAGTCGGCCGTGCAGGGTTTTATTTTATTTCAATTTATATTTTCGACGTTTCCACCGGGAAAGGGTTAAGTATTTTAACCGAGAAATTAGTAACGTCGCATTGGCGCCCAACGTGAGGCATTGTTGAATTTTTATCTATTTTAAAATTCCTTGGCTCCGTTAATTGTGTTCGTAGGGTTTATTCGGGAAAAGGGAATTCCGTGTTGAATGGATTTTTATTTGAGAAGACGCACGGATTCGCCATTTTAATTTTAGTTGGCGTCGGTTTTGGTGGCCATTTTGTGACTGAAAATCGAAATTTTTTTTGATAGTAGTGTCCGTTTGACCAACGAGTTAGTGAGGACTTTGTGTGTGATCATTTATTTATTTATTTAATAAATATATGTTATTTTCCCTATTTTTGTTGTGACGACAAGCGCTTTTTGTGGGCTGCTGTCAATTTTTGTTGCTTTGAATCAGGATTGTAAAGAGAATCCTCAATCATTGCGGCGGTTATATTTAGTGCGTGTTGTGGTTTCACTCGTGCCGAGTACATCCCCAATTATATAAATTATTATTTTATTTATTATTTTGTGCGTGTATTTATTCTGTATTTCAGTGGGGACTATAATAATTTATTTTTCTTTTGGGTGGTGTAGTAGTTTTATCTGGAATTCGGGTCGATTTTGGGATTCGCGTTTTCAGGTTTAGAAAGAGTTTTTAGTAGCGGAGAAACTTAAGGGAATTTATTTATTTATTTTTATTCTTTCCAAGCATCCTTATTGGCAAAGGGCCAAATTGAGCAACCGGAGGTGATAACGTTTTGGAGGTATATTTTCCCTTATTTTGTTTTTTTTCCTTTTGTAGGAAGATTCAACGAAGGTAATCTCCAGAATAATATAATTGTTGAGGTTTTAATTAATCTGTAGGAGAGAGGAGAGAGGGAATATTAATAATAAAAACACTACCTTCTTTATACTCAGATTTATTCAATTTACACTTTAACTAAACAGACAAAAACTCAAGCTGTATAAAAGATTTATATTCGAACAAAATAAAAGAAACACGTCCGGCGTCCGCGATCGTTCAAGAACGAGTGAGAGACGAAGCGAGAGAGCTGCTCCCGCGCAACAGTGCCGCGCACGCTTGCTTCGCAGGCCCGAGAAGCCGAGAGCTCGAGAGCTCCTCGGTCGGGGAGGGGAGCCAGCCTCGCTACGAGTAGCTACACTGATTGTGCTCGCTCCTTAACATCCAACACTTCCTCCCGAGCAGATTCAGTCCAGCTGGTAGCCATCAATTACATCAGTTCTTAATTTTCTCTGAGGTATCTGAAAACAAACAAAGGGTTATTTTACGAAATTAATATTCAGGAGCAATTCAGTCAAGCGTGCATGTGACTCAAGAGGCAACGCTTTCGTGAATATATCAGCAATTTGTTTCTTAGTCGAAATCCAGCTTACTTTTACTAGATTTCTGGCAACACACTCTCTTACATAATCTCTTTTAACTTCGGTCATATGTCTTAACTTATTTGTACAACTGACTTGTGCACTAGCTCCAGCTGATTGGTTATCACACCAGAGTGTTATCGGCAAAAACGAATTTTCAATCAAAATCAAGCTTAAAGAATTATATAATGCCATTAACCCTTGGCAAGCTTCGCTCATTGCAACGTACTCTGCCTCGCAAGTAGATAAAGCTACATAAGATTGCTTATGAGTCTTCCAAGCAACTGTATCACCAAATAATTTAATTACAAACCCACTAGTTGTTAATGAGCCTTTGCAATCTGCAAAACTAGCGTCAGCATATCCTTCTAAATTATCTGATTTTCCTTCAAGCTTAATACCTAATTTTCTAGTATATTTTAAATAACGACATACTCGTTTTACCATTTTCCATTCCTCTTCTGTTGGGTTGTTTGGATGTCTACTCAAGACATTTACGGCATAAGCAACATCTGGCCGTACTGTATTTGCCAAATCCAGAAGAGATCCAACTATTTCTCTGTATGGTTCATTTGTCTTTGTATTCGCATCGTCCAGCTGATCTTCTTCTCTATCACGTCTCTCACGATTCATCACTTGCTTACTCACCATCGGCGTTCATTGAGGATGCATTTCGCTGTATCCAAAAAGTTTTAACATTTTATCTACATACTCCTTCAACGTAATTTCTATTGTTTTGTTATGTCTGTCTCTGTTTAGCTTGTAACGTGGTATTCGCGAACCCGGTATAATTAATTATTATTAATAATTAACATTAACCGTTGGGCCGCGTTGCCCAATACCGCGCACACAATTAATTTATTTGTTTATCGAACTGCGGCTGTCGCCAGGAACGCGAGTTCGCTACGAACGGTGTGGAGGATTCGGGCGATCCTCCTTGCCTCGACACGATATGAAAATTAAATGAATGCCGGCGGGAGCGGGGAGAATAAAATAAACACGCTTAATTAAAAATAAAATAAAAGAAATGTTTATTTTATATAAAATAATTAACAAAATGGCCACTCAGGCCGTGTGCCGCGACAATACAGAATACGCGCGGGCGGAAGTCCCGGGAAACCTGTCGGATCGAGATCCTCGCCTGCGACAGGATTCGCTCCCAGGAACCGCTGTTCGAGTACCGTCGTACCCGAACACACTCCCGAGGTACACACACACACACAAGGGAGGGGGAGGGTCACGATAGTAAATGTCACTTACCGGTGACGCTCCTCGGGGATGGCCCAGCCGATCCTCGGCGACTGGTCGACCTCCTTGACAAGGGGACGACCGGTGGTTGAAATGGTGAAGGCGGCCCTTGCCGCGGCGAGCGAGTCGCGATCCGCGGTATCACTCGCGCACGACCCCGTCCTTGATTCACACACACACACAAACACACACCAAACTATACGGGACACGCGTGTGTCCACCCGGGTCTCCGCACTTAGCTCTGCTCCGGAACAACCGTTCACAGAGCTTAATGCAAGAGGGGGGTGGGGCGCACTCTCGGCTCTCACGAGTAGTACGCGATCACGGTCAAAACAATAATCCGTCTTGATCGACGGATCATTACACACTGACTAGGCGATCGCCTAATTTCTCGAAAAAGGGATGGGAGTGGGGAAACTCACACACTCTTTCGCGCTCCCATCCCTACGTATAGTCACGCGCGTAATTGTACACTCGTAGAAAAGTAAACAAGTGTCGTCGGTTGGCCTTGACATACGAAAGGCTCCGACGACTTACAATTCGCGAATTTAAGTGCTCTATTCGTCGTGAATAGATTGTGTGACGATTTCCGTCACAAAGCCCCCCCCTAGACTCCACTTCCCTCGGGAAGGCCGAGTCGAAAGAAAGGCACAATCTATCCACGACTGCGCGCTCTACGTTTCTCTTCTTTTCTTCAATTGGAGGCTGCTTCAATGATTCTTCGTGCTTCGGATGATATTGACGTGGCATACAGTCACCAGGCCTAGCCTTCACTGACTGTTCTCACGTACGCCGATACGTTTTTCCTACCGCTTCACATGGCAACCCGAGGTGGTATATATCTCTTCACATCGGATATGTGTACCTCGGTCCGTTTCCGACTAGACTCTTCTAGTCTCAGAACTATTGGAGATAGTACTTCTTTAACTTCAAAGGGTCTGTCATACTTTGGTGCCAGTTTAGCAGACATGCCTTACGCACCTTAGGAAAGTGTACGGCCAATTTAAATCATAAGCCTTGAGGACCTGCTTGAGACATCTTATATTTCTGACATATCAGACACCGTAAGACAAATTGGTGGGTATCGTGGTAGATACCTGGCCAATAGTAATCTCTTGCAACGCGTTCGTAATTTTTTTCAATTCCCATGTGACCTATAGCTGGGTGGAAATGAGAATCTACTAGAACTCGGTTCCTCTGCTCTAAGGGTAGCACAAGACGCCAGCCTTCCTCTCGTTCTGTTACAGAGTCCAAGAGTTTATCACTTGTAAAACGATATAGCATATCATCCTCAATTTTCCACTCCGGAAATTTCTGAGGGCATGAGCGTACATCGTTTAATCTAGCAATATACCATGGGTCTGTAATTACTTCGAACGAAGCAATCTCTTCTTCGTCGGGGTCTGGGTTGACGGTACGAGAAAGCGCATCCGGGACATAGTGCAAGGCTCCTTTCTTATGCACTATTTCAAAGTCCCATTGCTGCATTTCAAGTATCCATCGTGCCAACCTACCCGACGGCTCCTTGAGATTTTTGAGCCATATGAGAGCACTATGGTCGGTCACAGCCGTGAATCGATAGGCCTCAATGTATGGTCTCAATCTCTTAATAGCCCATATGAGAGCCAAGCATTCTTTTTCCGTTGTCATGCAATTACGTTCAGCGCGATTTAATAATCGGCTGACGTAGACAATCGGATGCTCGAAACCCTCGTCGTCCAGTTGTGTCAACACCGCACCTATTGCTAAGTCACTAGCGTCACTTTGGACGGTAAATGGCTTAGAAAAGTCTGGACGGGCTAGTACAGGCGCTTCAGCTAACGCAACTCTAAGCTGACAGAACGCCTCCTCCTGCTCCTCGCCCCAATCCCAAGCCTGGTCTTTACGCAGCAACTTGGTAAGTGGAGCTTTAATGTCAGCTTCTCGATTAATGAATCGAGAGAACCAGCCTACCATCCCGAGAAAGGATCTCAGCTGTTTGACATTACGAGGAGTAGGGTAATTAAGGACTGGAGCGACTCGTTCTTCGTCAGACCTCAAGCCGTCCGCGTCCAATTTGTACCCAAGGAACGTTACGCTGGAACAACAGAACTCACACTTCTCTCGATTCACTTCGAGTCCAGCGTCGTTCAACGTTCTTAGTACGTATTCGAGCCATTTTAGATGGTCCTCAAAAGTTTCGGTAATGACGATCAATTCGTCTAGATAACCAAACACATGAGGTTCCACCTTAGGCCCGAAAATTGCATCTATAAGCCGTGCAAAGGTCATAGGAGCATTCATGAGGCCAAAAGGCATTCTCGTGAACTGCCACAGCCCCGACCCTGGTACAGCAAATGCAGTATAATGCCGGCTCGCCTCGGCCATTAATGTTTGGAAGTACGCTTTCTTAAGATCAATTTTCGATATATACCTTGCATTATGCAGCTTATCCAATATGGTATCCATATTACGATTTGGATAAGAATCACGTTTTGTGACTGCATTAAGGTCTCGAAAATCGATACAGAAGCGATAACTTCCTTCGTCCTTGCGGACGATGACCGGAGCAGCTGACCAATCACTCGCACTCGGTTCAATAATGCCCTTGTCAAACATCTTTTTGACCTCACTCTGGGCAAATTCGAGGACCTTGGGAGACATACGTCTTGGCTTATGACGAACCGGTCTTGCACCAGGCTCAACCTCTATATGGTGCTCCGTTAACGTCGTAAAGCCGTGGACGTCTCCCGAGGGCAAGAGTAGGCTTTCAACTAACTCTTTGACTTGTTTCCGCTGGTTGTCCTGTATCTCAATTATACCAGCACATTCAGCGGAAATCCTCGAATCGATGTCATGAGCTGTATCTCTGACGAAGTGTCTACAATCACTCTCGCCAATACGCCAAATAGCTTCGCCTAATTTGACTTCCATATTCCAATGTTGTAGAAAATCCATACCGAGAATGATGGAATGCTCAATATTCTCTACAATTCTCAGTTGGATATTGCCATCAAGGCCTTCTACACAGAATAGAATGTCGATAAGGCCAAGGACTTTAAGTGCTGGTCCAGCCATACCTTTCACGATAACCTTGACAGGTCTCCATTTAAACTTGTACTGTTCGACAACATCTGATCGTACAAGAGAGACCATGGCGCCAGGATCGAAAAGTGCTTTAAAGTCCTTTCCACCGAGTCGTACCAAAAAGAATAGCCGGTTATCCGATTGGATTCCAGCAATTATCTGGTCGGTCTGACTATCGTCGTTCGGAGTCGATGCCGTGTGCGTCATTTTAGACGTACTTGGTACGGCATCTGCCCCCCCTGAACTGTACTTCTCGGCAACGAGTTTGTACGGTTCATGTTATGCACACCATCGACAACTACCTTCTCCACCAAGGGCTCGTTGTTGAGGACAATTTCCTTCTCCACCAAGGGCTTCTTGTCCTCTTTACTAGGTGTGTCACAACGGGGTGGCGATGAGCAACAACCAAGGTCGTTTACTCCGATGGTGCTAAGCGGCTGAGATAACGATCTCTTTACGCTTTCTTCACCAATAATATCTCTGCTATCAGAGTATATTTGCCTTTGGAGTTCCTTAGACCAATCTTTAGCCTCACGCTTTTGTTGGTCTAATAAGATTCCTTGTTTTGTTTTACCTTGCAAAGCTCGGGTGGGATTGACAGGTTGTGCTCTAAGAACTTTTCCATCTGTCGAATCCCCAGAACGTTTAGGATCCTTACACTCAGAATTACTTTCAACACCAACTTCGGTCTGAGTGGGAATTTGATCTCCGTTAAGGACTTTAGAGAAGTCAGCAAATGATTTGCTAGACTTCTTCAAGAGTTTAGAGGGTTCTCCAAACTTAAACTCTTGTCCTTGTAAACCATGCGGTTTACTTACTGCAGTGCAGGGCGCCCGGGGCAGCTCGGGTGCCCTGCGTTCAGGTTTCCCACGTTTTGGAGGAATCTGACGCAGTTAGGACATGATTGGAGTGTAACGCCACTAGTTCCACACAGCTGGCACTCCTTTGCTACCAATTCGGTAGAGCACTGCTCAGCGGAGTGCCCAATGTTTCCGCATCGGTAGCATGTTCGGCTCGGGCAATCCGACGACCTACGACCGACTTTTTGGCATGTGAAACACACGCCGACAAAGTTGGTGCTCAGGTTCGTTGGATTTACTGCGGTCGCCTGTGGTTGCACATACCTCACCAGGTTTTGTGCCATTTGTGGGACAAAAACATTTTGCCGGGGCAGTTGAGAATTCGTCAAAGCACGTCTTTCTCTTTTGCCCGAGCTCTGTTTTTGTTGCCCAGGTGACTGTTGAGAAACAGGCACGTACGATACGGATTTCGAATTGGGGGCACTCACTCCATTATTCGACTCGCCGTATCGTTTCTGAAAACTATTAGCGACGTTGGAAGTACCGTATACAGCGGCTGCTTCGTATTCGCTCGAAGAAGAGTTTGGCGAGTTTTTCGCACTTTTCTTGCTCTTCATCTTAATAGTTTTCTTAGACGACTGTTTATCCGAATGAGAAGACTCATCCTTACTCTTTTCGGTAACAGTCGCCACTTTACCGGAAACTCGTGCTCCACCACTCTGTTTCGGGAAAGCTTCTGGTACGAGCTTCTCGCGCTTAACGTTGGAACTGGAAAATTTCGTGTCCCATGTTAAATGCTGCTCGTACTCTTTACCGTAGCTTGTCAAATCAGAGAAATTCCTGATTTGTCGTACTGGTATGTACCTACGGTAATCTGGCCTCATCTGCGAGTAGGCCATCTTCACTTGTTGTTCTAATGAGGGAGGGCATTTAAACTTATTTACGATCGCTTTGAAGCAATTCAAGAACGTCGTAGCCTTTTCTCCCTCATTTTGTGTTCTTGATCGAAGTTCCATGAGTAAATCTTCGTCATTTATTATACGGCCATACTCATTTAGGAACTCGATCTCAAAATCACGCCAATCTCGAAGAGATGGCTGAACTGTTCTATACCAGAACAGAGCTGATTTTGAGAACACATTGGGCAGAGCACTGAACATCCTGCGATCCGAGAACTCGTTGTCATTTCTGAAGTCGTTCAAACGGTTCAGAAACTCTTCCGCGTCCTTTTTGGTCTCACCATCAAAGGACATGTTCCAGATTCGCAGCTCTCGTGCGCACCCTGTCCGATCGTGCTTTCGGTTATCGTCTTCACGATACCGTGGCCTGGCCTCGTAGGACTCTCTTTCCCGACGGTCGTCTCTATTATCCGTCCGGGAACTCCTACGCCTGCTGGTAGAAGGATTCCTATTCTCTTGTCGGCCTTCAGCCGCCCTACGAGAATCGGATCTCCCACGAGCAGGTTCGCGATCAGACTGATACCCATCGGACGAATCCGTCTGAGTATACTGATCGCAAGTAGCCACCGCACGTTTCTCTCGAGGCGTTTCTCTACGTCTGTCCGACCTCTCTCTGTGACCTTGCTCCGGAATTTCCGGCTGTGCTCGGTCGTCGAGTTTACGGTTGGACTGACGTTTATGAGTACGTCTCTCCGTACAGCTTTCACGACGTTCATCGTTCCTTGAAGCTCTACTCACAGAACGATGGTGTCGTGAATTTCTGTTTGGAGTCGTGTACTCACGCCTCTCTCTTCTATCTTGTCCCTCATAAGTCTTAGAAGAGATCTCACGACGTCTCTGTTCAAATCTCGGTTTTTCGTAAGATTGAACACTGACGTCATTAGGAAGGTCATATCCATTCCTATCATCAACAAATTGACGTTCGGTTGTATTAGCCTCGGGTTGCCTGTTGTCGTATTGTCTAGAGGTGTATCCTCGTGACGTACGACGGTCGGCTTCCGTCTGCGAACCCAAGTCAAAATGTTGTGTTGGCACTTCGCTCTCTCTAGTGCCAAGATGTCCGCTGTTTCTCTGCTCTTCAATTGGAAGGTAATGTGCGGGTGCTTAAAACCTCCGAGTTGAGCAGTCGTCACGGTCATAACCGTCGACGTAGTGGTTGTGCATGATGTTGCAGCCACCGAAACAGGAACATAAAAGATTGCAGTCGTGGTCATGTTTGCTCCCAGTACCTCACCAAACCGTTTAGGTATAGCACCTGTTGATGCCAACCTCGGGCTTTGTGCGGTACTCATTGGCGAGTTTCTATACTGACCACTTGGTGACAGAGTTCCATCTTCTTCAGGAATGGGTGCTCTGTCACTAGCAACCCTTTCGCGATCCGACATTTCGGACTCGCAGGAAACTTCCGTTCCTGATGGGACCACACTCCCTTTCCTAGAACAAGGTTTCCTAATTTCCCAAAGTTCCTGACATACTAGAGGTTTATGTGCAGGCTCTGCCCTTACATTCTCATCGTATTCAGGGAACCATGGTATTTCCAGATTAATGTCTACACATCTTATCCGGTGACGCAAAAGGCGTTCGCGGCACTCCGCCTCTTCGCCATTTGCATTTAAACTCAGATGCTCCAATTGGGCATACACTGCCTCAATCGGAAGCTTCTTCGTTTCCCGACGAATATCCCTAGCTATGCGTGATTCACGCATAAGCTGGGCCATTCGGGCTTCATAGCTGCTGGCCATTATTTTTTTGACCAGCAGCAGCCGACGTGTTACGTCGGGAGAAGTACTCTCAACCGGGATTTCAGATGAAATCCCTACTGTTTCAAATACTTCGGAAGTATCCAATTTTCAATTGGAAATTATTTTATTGGACTCACCACAATAAAATAATTATTACTCCCAACGAGTAAAAAAAAAAATTTGCAACAAGTCTAAACAATTAACACGAGTTATAAAAAAAAATTTTCTCACACTCAAAAATTTACAAAAATATATTACAAGTATCGTGAACAGTAATACTCAATAAATACAAAATATTAAATTAAGTAATTACTGTCAGACAATTCTAATACAACAATAATTTTAATTATTTTACTCACACACGAGTTTAAATAATTAATATTACAACTATTGTAACTTTGCGGCTGATTCAGACAAAGTTACTTACTGTTAATTATTTAACTTGCAAACAAGTCTAAATAATTAACAATAGTTGTAAAATATTTTTTATATACGCACAAATAAAAAAAAATGTTACATATATTATAAATAATTAGTAATAAATAAAATACAATTTTCAATTATATTACTATATTTCAATATATTTGGGTCAGGGAGGGGAGAAGAGCAATAAAAAATTTGGATCTCGAACACGCAATAACAATAATTAATTCGCCGCGTCCCGTATATAAAGAAAAATTAAATTATATAAAATTTTCTTTAAAAAGGGAGGGGGTGGGGCAACTACCTCTCCCGAAAGGATCTAATTTTAAAACACTCTCACACAAAAAAATATAAATTAGATCCCGCGCGGGAACGAATTTATTTTATTAGAATTAGATAAAATAATTCGCCGCAGTGGTTTCACTCGGCGAAACCATCTGCGAAGACTTTATACACACGAAGGGGCTAGGCGATCGCGCTATCTCTCTCACTCACACACCTATAGCCCGCCTAGCACCTACTCCGATTCCCCGCGACTAGGGATTCTCTCTCTCTCACTCCCACTCGCGGGCGCAATCGGAGAGAGCCGATGATGATCGACTCTCGCGAAGTCTTTCCCGTGCGCTGTTCGGGGGGGATTCTCGCTGCCCGCGATCCGCGGCGCAAGCTACTCTCTCCCTACTTTGCTGCTCCTATACAAGCTAGCAAAGATCTCCCGTTAAGCTTGCTATCGAGAGAGACCGATCTCGGTGAGATCGGGCGCTTCCGGCTAAACACGGTCGCGCGCGAACTCTCTCTCGATATACCGGTGTGTACCTCTCCTCGGATACCCGAGCAAGAGGGGGAATACTCCGGTATAGAGACGCGTCTCACACGCCGTCTCTCGCGCTCTCTCTCTCCCACTCTAATTCTATAACTCGTAATACTCTCTCTCTCTCTCTCAAAACTCAACCCGCTCACGTTTCGCCGCGACACTGCTCGCGCG
Source organism: Theocolax elegans (assembly GCA_026168455.1). Classification (NCBI taxonomy): domain Eukaryota; kingdom Metazoa; phylum Arthropoda; class Insecta; order Hymenoptera; family Cerocephalidae; genus Theocolax; species Theocolax elegans. The sequence goes on along the minus strand of CM047428.1, from coordinate 51,987,313 downwards.
CGAAAAGATGGCCGACAATTATTCTTTAATTTAAATTTAACATCGGTGAGGACGAAACCGAACGTCCTGTCACGGTTGCCATTTGTGACGTGGTATTCGCGTGCCCGGGTGAAATTAATTATTATTAATAATTAAAATTAACCGTTGGGCCGCGTTGCCGTATACCGCGCACACAATTAATTTATTTTCCGAACTGCGGGCTGTCGCCAGGAACGCGAGTTCGCTGGGACGTACGGTATGGAGGATTCGGGCAATCCTCCTTGCCTCGCCACGATTACTTTAAATTAATAGGATGTCGGCGGGAGCGGGGAGAATAAAATAAACACTCTATTAATTAAAATAAAAAGAAATAAAACATTTATTTTAATTTACATTAACAATTGGCCATCCAGGCCTCGTGCCGCGACAATGCTACTTTCGCGCGGCGGAAGTATCGGGAGCCAACCGGATCGAGATCCTCGCCTGCGGTTGACTCCTTCCTGATCTCCGCTATTCGGGTACCGGCGTACCCGAACACACTCCCGATGTACACACATACATACACTCGGGTAAGGGGGGGAACGCGCGGTAATATAAGATGACTTACCGGGGTGCGCCCCGTGGATGGCCCAGCCGATCCGTGTCCCTTTTTGTCCTCCTGGGCAACGGAGGACGACGTCGGCTGCGGTGGTGGAAGGCGGCCCTTGCCGCGGCGAGCGAGTCGCGATCCGCGGTATCACTCGCGCACGACCCCGTCCTTGATTCACACACACACACAAACACACACCAAACTATACGGGACACGCGTGTGTCCACCCGGGTCTCCGCACTTAGCTCTGCTCCGGAACAACCGTTCACAGAGCTTAATGCAGGAGGGGGGTGGGGCGCACTCTCGGCTCTCACGAGTAGTACGCGATCACGGTCAAAACAATAATCCGTCTTGATCGACGGATCATTACACACTGACTAGGCGATCGCCTAATTTCTCGCAAAAGGGATGGGAGTGGGGAAACTCACACACTCTTTCGCGCTCCCGTCCCTACGTATAGTCACGCGCGTAATTGTACACTCGTAGAAAAGTAAACAAGTGTCGTCGGTTGGCCTTGACATACGAAAGGCTCCGACGACTTACAATTCGCGAATTTAAGTACTCTATTCGTCGTGAATAGATTGTGTGACGATTTCCGTCACAAGCTCTATACCTAAAAACACTTTAGGTTCGCCAAGATCAGACATTTCGAATTCCAACTTAAGTTTCAAAGCAATTTCATCCATCTTAGATTTACAATTACTTGTCAAAAGAATATCATCTACGTACAACAATAGGATTAAAAGTTTATCCTTTTCTCTCCAGCTAAACATACAAGGTTCTGAAGCATGAGATTGGCATCCAAGATTGACTGCTACTTCGGAAATTTTCTCATGCCATCGTTTGGGACTTATTTTTAGACCATACAATGCTCTCTGAATTTTACAAACTTTGCTTCGTCGAACTTCTGAACAGTCAATTCCTTCAGGTATTTCCATGTAGATTTCACTATCTATGGTCCCATTAAGAAAAGCTGTTTTCACATCAAGCTGTTTTATCTCAAAATCAAATTTATTTGCAATCGCCAATACTGATCTAATCAATGGCAAACGAGAGACAGGAGCATAAGTTTCGTTCAATTCATACATGTTTTTATCCTTAAATCCACGTATAACAAGTCGAGCTTTATATTTAATTTTATCTTCAATTCCAGCTTTAGTCTTTAACACCCATCTAGAGTCTATGATGTTTGGTCTTTTTCCAACTACATTTTGAGGTCTATCTACTAATGTCCAAACTTTATTCTTTTCCATTGAGTCAAGTTCTTCTTTAACTGCCTTTTTCCATTTGAGCTTATCTTGAGATGACATAGCCTCTTTATAAGAGTTTGGATCTCCTCGTATACTTGCATTTAATTCACGCAGTTCATTGTCTTCCAACAGATTTAAATCAGATTCCAGCTGTTGAGACTCTGTTTGCTGCTCAATTTCTTTTTCCTTTCTTGGACGACCTCTTTTCCGTTTTACTCCCTCCGTTTTTGATATTGGAGTAGTCTCGTCTTCATCAAACTTAGTAAACCAGTTATCTTGGTTTATTTCTTCCAGCGGATTTGCCCAATTTTTAATGCTTCTCTTACTGTATTTATCTCCAAAGACGATTTTCTCGTTGAATCGAACATCTCTGCTTTCGTAGTATTTCCCGTCTTCGGGTTTTAAAAATAAATAGCCAGTTGGTCTATATCCAATAAAATCTACTCGCTTTCCAAGCGGATTAAATTTAGGACCAACCTTTCTCTGAACCTTGATGTAAGCTATACTAGCAAATCGTTTCAACTGTTCTACATTTACTTTTAAATTCGGATTGAATTTTTTGCAAAGGGGAGATCATTTCATTCGAGCTGTGAGGAGTCCTATTATAAACATAAGTAGCTGTATTCAAGGCTAAGTCCCACATGTTCTCAGGCAGACGTGCGTCAAAAATCAAAGCTCGAACTTTCTTTTGAATTGTTTGATTAAAACGTTCAGCTACGCCATTATGTTGTGGGGTGTCAGGGGTGGCCTGATCCAATTCAGCTCCGTACTTATCCAATACTTCCAATGTATAACCTCCTGTAAATTCTGTACCTTGATCACATCGCAGATAACAGAATTTGGCATCATAGCCAAGCATGTTCTTCGAGCTTTTAATAAACGATTCCAAGCAATATCCGGTTTTACTCTTACTTTTCATGGGATAAGCCATAGCAAGTCGTGAAAAGTCATCGATAAATACGGATATGAACCTATATCCTTTTGGATGGGAAGTCGGGCTGATTGGATTCATCGTATCAGCATGAACAATCTGAAGTGGTTGAGTCATCCTTTGTCTCATGGAATTAAAAGGTAATTTATTAAGTTTAGACATCATACAAATTTCGCAAGTTAATAAAGAATCATCGAACTTAACATTTTTTAAGCCTTTAACCTCTGGAAACTGTTTTTGAAATTCTATTATATATTTTACTGAGGCATGCCCCAAGCGAACATGCCATAACATGGCTTGATTCAAATTAAACTTAGAAATAATCTCACAATGATCAGTATTATCATCCAAATTTTCTAATTTACTTACATCAATCAATTCATTAATTTTTCTATCACGTAAAGTATCTTCAAAGTTAGAGTAGCTAGAGCATTGCTCGTTGCCCTGTGAATTAGTTATTTCGTTTAAATTTTCAACTTCATTAAATTTATTAACATCCGTTTCCATTATATCTTCAAGCATGTTTTGTTCATGTTCTACTGATACAATTTCGTTTAGGTTTTATCTTCAAGCTTAGTTTCTTTATTTGTTTGTGTATCTTCATACACTCGCCTTCTTGTGGTGACATAAGCAATTACTTTGTTAAATTTAGAATATTTATTCCTCTTATCAATCAAGTTATTCGACTCCAATTCAATTATCCAATGCGGTTGTTTGTAAATACCGGAAACAAAAATTTCTTTTGACACCGGATCGAAAATGTCTATGCGCTGATTATCAAGATATACGGTTAACCCTTCATTCACAAATTTCCGCAATGATAATAAATTTTCAGAAAGTGATTGCGCACAGATTACATTATTCAAGCTTACAAATTTATTATTAGTACATCCAACTATATCACCTATCCCTTCGGATTTTATAATCGCGGATTCATCACTATTCGCGCATTTGATATCAGGTCGAATATTACTATCAAGAGTCTTAAAAATCAATTTCGAATTTGCCATGTGCTCAGTAGCACCAGAGTCTGCCAGAAATCTAATAAGCCGACTATTTTCAGAATTATTTGTATCGTCGAGCTGAGTGTTTGTGAATAAACTCACAGACTCACCGGTTTTAACTTTATTTTCCGCAGTTGAGGCTTTTCCCCTACCTCGATTATGCCATCTGCCTCGACCGCGGTCTCGACCTCGGCCTCTATCAGCCTTAAAGTATTTCGCTTTTGTATCGCCTACAGGACCGTCACTGTTTCGGCGTTTTAAAAGGAGTTGAATTTGAAAATTCATACCTTCTCTGACGCTCATTTTCACGGAGGATTTCTTCCAGCTGTTTCTCCGTGTAAGGGCAATCGGCCCTCACATGACCTGCGTACCTCTTGCAGCGGAAGCACATTTTTTGGCTTCTCGTGCACTCACTGCTGTGGTGACCCTTATTACCGCAGTTGTAGCATGTCATGCTGGGGTTTGACACCACGTAAGCCTTTACTCCAGCTGTACTGTCCTTCTGCCCGGCCGGTTTATCACTTCGAGCTGCTTCCTGCTGAACAATATAATCTTTTAATTGATCAATCGTTAATAATTTTCCGGTCGCATTTTTATTTATAAATTCAGTTTCCCTCACTCGATGGAGATTAGTTACGATTGCTTCGAAAAATGCATCTCTTACTTCAATTTCAGAGAGTTCAGGAGTATCAGGTAGTTTACTGTATTTTCGAACTACATCATCGAATCTATCCCAAAATATAGACGCCTTTTCCTGATTTGGATTATATCTAAGGCTGTGCAGCCTTTTTCTCAAGCTTGTCGTCGTCAAGGTCGTCTCATTTTCTTTAATATGTTTTATTTTATCAACCAGTTCAACAGGGTCACGAATATGAATTATTTTTGAATGATAAGAATTATCTATACGATTTATAAGAATATCTCGAACTCTTACGGTATCCTTTTTAACCCTTTCAACATTTAATCTTCGAGCTGAATCTATAGTAGGATCAATGATATAAAGCAAATCACAAACAGTAAGTTCCGAGTTTACATAATCCATAAAAGAATCCATATCTAAGTTGTTTGTCAATTTATATTCTCTTCGAACGATATTTTCCCTACCATTTACCTCTATTTGAATTTTATCTTTAATCAAGCTTGAATCGTTATTTAAATTTCTCTTATTTAATTCCTGTTGAACTACTTGAGAAATATAAGTCGAACTGATTTTATCCAACATCTCTTCATCCGTTGGATTCTTATTAGCATCAGAATTCATTACCTTATCAGATGCTGTGGCTTGGGCAGACTTCTTAACATCCAGCTGATAACTTTCTTCCTCATCTACCCAGTTCCGAACCTTATTCTCCATCTAGCTAAGCCTTTCATCTGTGCTATATTTGTGCTTTATAAGCTCGCCAGCCACATCATCTTGCCCTTTGTAGGTTGACTGCACGAGCGAGTCAAAATCTGACTTGATATTTCTTTTAAAATTTTCATTTTCAGCCTCCAGCTTTTGAACTCGTTTCATCAAATCTGAAAATTCAAAATCAAAATCAGCATTTGAATTATTTAAATTATTTTTTACGTCAACATTTTCAAATGTTGAATCAATAGGATTATTTTCTCCTTTTGAATCAAAATCAAGCTTTGTTGTCCTCAATCGCTGACGAATTTTATACAGATCCAAATCCAGTTTAACCTTTTGTTCTGATTTTACAACTGGGGTGGATTTATTACCTTGTAATTTCGAGCTTAGTTGACTAATCAAGCTATCATCCTTTTCGTTGTCATCGAGCTTTCCGGCCGTTTTGTCGTCAGGCTTATCAGAGAACTCCAGCTGTGAGGACCGAGTCTCCCCATGTTGGTTTGGGGATGACTCCTCGACCGAAGTCACCTCTTCAGTCCTTGCACGTATGACTTCCCTCTTGACAGAAGCCAACGTCTCCTCCTCGATAGTTGAGTTGTCTGTAATTTATTTCACAAATAAATATTTATTCTCCTAATGAACACAATCAAGAAAACAATATTTTATCACAGCGGCGTTATTTAGTTTACGAGCAATCACTCAGTTTATGAACACAATAAAAAGAACGATGCTAAACACCTGATTTTAATTTTCAATAATTCCTGTGATTTCACAGCATACACAATGCATGTAGAACAACATACACTACACTGCGCGTGCCGACCAACACTTTAATTTGGATCTGTTTGCATGCAATTTCAGCTTTAATTTAATTTATTTAATTTAGTCAGGTGACATCCAATAATTACTCCAACTAAGTTAATGAAACTCGAGCTTTACCAATTTTATATGTTTCGCCTCCTGACAAATTTAGGTAGACGGTCTCATTCTCGTCCATCTGCACGAATATGGACTCGTCCGGATGTCGTTCCGTCAGTCCGAGCTCGTTGTCTTGCATGAGCAGGAATAGTCTCAGATTCCTCTTATCTGTTAAATTAATTTATTTCACAGTTAACTGTTTTCAAAATTTTCATCAAGCTAATTTTCTAGTGCACTTAATTTTAATTTTATTCCAGCGTATTTAGTCCAATAAATTTGAATTCATTTAATTTAATTTCATTTCATCTTATTTAATTTGAATTTATTCACGTATTTTACCTTCGAGCTAATGGCGGCCGGAAGTATAATTAATCTTCCTTAGCAACAATGCGCGCGGACTTGCTTTCTCCACCTACCAACATGCAGGAGCGAGAGAGAGAGAGAGAAACAAAAATGGCGCGCGTCCGCGCCAAAAACTCGTTTCCCTCCTTTTTCCGTCCGCTACGCGCCGCCATCTTAGATTTCTTAGAATTCACTTCCAACAAAATTTTTACTTGAGCTTGCTCTCAAAAGATTAAATAAAAAAAACGATATTGGACACACGGGTTTCCCGGTTAATTTCACTCAAGATTTATTATTTCATAATTATGCGTCGGACTTAAGAATTTTATTATTTTTAGAAGGAAGCTTGCCCATCACAAGCGATCGCGCACATTTCAAAACCATCAACCACTCACCTCTCGATTTTGGCATGCTAAATCCAACTTTCTTCATCTTCCTTCCTTCCAGCTTAATACTTTATAAAAAAAAATCCGGGTAACCCCTCGTGGTCTGTCCAGGAAAATCTCCTCCGTCGAGCTGAATAGAACCTACAAGTCGTTAAACACTCAGTAACGAGAAGAAAAACTCACTTCACTCGCGAGCACGGTTTTCTCTATCACTCTCAATCTACAGACACCTCAGCGCGCAGTGGAAGCGTGCTGGGTCCATAACCTGTTGAGGTTTTAATTAATCTGTAGGAGAGAGGAGAGAGGGAATATTAATAATAAAAACACTACCTTCTTTATACTCAGATTTATTCAATTTACACTTTAACTAAACAGACAAAAACTGAAGCTGTATAAAAGACTTATATTCGAACAAAATAAAAGAAACACGTCCGGCGTCCGCGATCGTTCAAGAACGAGTGAGAGACGAAGAGAGAGAGCTGCTCCCGCGCAACAGTGCCGCGCACGCTCGCTTCGCAGGCCCGAGAAGCCGAGAGCTCGAGAGCTCCTCGGTCGGGGAGGGGAGCCTCGCTACGAGTAGCTACACTGATTGTGCTCGCTCCTTAACATCCAACAATAATATTAATATTTTATTTTTATTTAGTATTTATTATATTCCCTTTATTTGGCACGAGTGAAATTCGGGTCCCTTTACGTCCGACACGTGTACACGGTTCGCGTTACAGCTTTAGCATTTTTTTTTATATTTCCCCCAAACCAGCTTTGCTGAGATTTTTTTTTCTTTAGTAGGGTTTATTTGTTATTTTTGTTCCTTTTAACATTTTTTTCGCGATGAACTCGTACAAAGATGCAATGAAAAGGTTATTAGGGGAAAATCGGAAAATGCAGAAAAAGAATATCACAATCAATGCGATGTCTCAAAAGGCGGGAACAGACGAATTAAAGTCGAGGGGACTTAGTGTAGTTGGGACTCTGGGTATATTAAAAGAGCGATTATTGAGAGCTGATATGAGGAAATTAGCACCAGAAGCAGGAATTCCCTGGTTTGCGGAAGTCGAGGAGAGTCCTCGTGAGTCACAGGATAATAATCCCGGGTCGAGTGCAATCCAGTCCATCACGGAGGCTTCTGATGAAGGTTCGGCGACTGATACGAGCAAAAGAGTAGGTAGACCCAAGAGGGTAACGAACAAGTCGAAGGTGACCGAAAAATCTGTCAGAGATATGAAGTCAACGAAGACCAGTGTTGCTCCACCAAGGGATTCTCGAACTATGATGTCCGTGGTCGGGGAATCATCCAATCCGTCGAGTCAGCCGATCCCATCTGTGTCTGGTGAATTTGTTCGGCCAAGAGATCCGACTCCAGTGCAGAGTGACGATGACGACTTGACCAGGATGAAATATTTGATTACGGATGTCGTTCGAGAGATCCTTGGGGAACAGCTAAAGATATCATTATCGGCTATCATAGACCAAAAGTTAGCTAATTTTAATGCAGCGCAAAAGTCGGGACCGTCGGGCGAAGAAACGAGTAGGGATTTTAGAGAGAATAGGGAGCGTAGGGTAGAAAGTGATGAGAACGAACTGGAAGTTCGTAATTATCGTGAAATGCGCGACTCGTTGTTAGAACAGTCGCGTAAGCGAAGAGAATCAATGATCACAATTCGGAAATTGGGAGACCAGGGGAAGTTGTGGACAGAAATTACTCCTGGTTCACAAAACGAGACTCCTCAGAACCAAATATTGTTACAATCCGTTCAATTAGGGTTTAGCAATGGAAATCGGCCAAAGAAGAGCGGAGAGAAGACGAATGGAGTTTCAGATACCGATTGCAGTTCGGAGGAGGAATTGTGTAAATCCAGGAGGAAATATAGACAAAAGACCAGAAAGGCTGCAGTAGGGCGAGTAGGGAGAAGGGACGAAGATTCTGATTCCGGTACGCGAGAATCGGATGGTTCCCCCAGTCGTAGGGTAACCAAGAACCGAACGGGCCGGAAAGAGGTAGTTGACACAAGAAAGAGTACAGAATGTGTCAAACTGCTTCAAGGCTGGCGCATTCAGTTTTCGGGTGAGGGGAAGGAGGGACCTGAAGAATATCTCGCGCAACTGGAGGATTGCTTCGAGAGTACGGCTTACTCGGATCGCGAGTTTTTGAGTGCGATTCCTTGTACTTTGTCTAAGATGGCTGTGCGGTGGTACCGGTCAGTAAAGGATCAGATTAATTCCTGGAAAGAGTTTAGAAAAGCGTTTAGACATCGTTTCCTGGGAATTCTGGACCGTGAGGACATTCTAATGGAACTAAGACGGCGTACTCAAACAAAAGGCGAAGGGATTGCGGAATATTTATCGTGTATACGATTAATAGTAGGGCACTTGAGGAAACCGCTTTCCGATAGTCAATTGGTTCCGGTGGTGGAAAATGAGTACTTAGACACATTAGATGATATTGAGAAGTGGGGACGTAAATTTGAGAGACGGAAGGAGTTGGATAGTCGCTATGTTCCGCCACCACCGAAAGAGAAAATGTGGATTCCAGAAGCTGCATTTAAGGGAGCCACTACGAAGGGTAAAGTGGCAACGGCGGAGGTAAAGAGTCCGGAGTTTGGAAATATGAAATCCAACCGGAAAGCGAAAGATGCGACTGTAGGGTCCGATAGGGATCGGGAGTCGCTTACCAAGAAAAGTGGATCGGAGGTAAAACCGTCATTAGCGGTTATGGCTACGCAGGAGAGGAAGGCGGAAAAGTTAGCTGGTAAACAGGTAACTTATGCCACGGTAGCGGCTTCTCCTCCGTCTCAAAATCAATACAGTGATATAAAGAAAAGTTTTCGTAGGGACAATCCGAAGCCGGTAGGCAATAGTAGTAGGGAATTCCATGGTCCCTGTTTTAATTGTCAGAGAGTTGGACATCGGAGTGCGGAATGCCCGGATAGGAAATGCTTTCGATGCCGGGAAACGGGCCATCATATAAAGGATTGCCCGTTGATGAAGGTGCCAGACATTCACTGTCAAGTCTGTGACAAGGTGGGTGTCACATTTAAAAATTGTCCGAATTGTAAAGAATTCCGGAATTTCTTGGGAAACGGGCAAGCGAGAGCACAGACAGGTCCTCTGACTCTCGACAAACATTAAAACGGACCGATATAGATAAAGTTATTAGGGACGTGTCTAATCAGGTGAAGTTAGTCGAGGAAATTATTAGGGACGTGTCTGATCGTAGTGCGGAGGGTAACAAACGAAAGCATGTTAGTACGGAAGGTGATAGGGAAACTCAGGTTAGTACGGAGGGGGTGCTCCCTGAGGTAGTGAGATTAGATCGCGATTCGGATTCATCTGTTCCTAATCCGATTAGTGAGGTAGACGTAGAGAAGTCAGAATCGATGGTGCGAGTTTCAGAGAAGGTTAGGTCAACTAGGAAATCAATTGATGGTGGCGGGACTCAGGTTAACGAGAAAAGATTTAGTAATCGGGAAGAGAATTTAGATTATTCAAGATTAAATATAATTAATCAGGGGGTTGATATTCTATTAGGGTTAGAATCAACGGAATCTAATATTACGAATTCGGAAATCTTTTCTCGTAACAAAGAGACACCAGATCCATCAATTGAGGAGGGAACTAGACAGGGAATCTCCATGATCAATGCAGATAATCGGAAATTTCTTAACGTCGAATTAGGAGGAATTACGTACAGGGCTTTGGTCGATTCCGGGTCTACGTTGTCTTTAGTTGGGTCTAAAATTGCGCAGCGGTACAAGAGTAGAATTAGAACTAATAATTCGGTACTTAGAAATTTTAGTGGTGGTACAATTAGTGCGGTGGGGACAATCGACATCATGTTAGAAGTTGACGGTCAGGTGGGCCAAATCCATTGCAACGTAGTCAGTGATTTAGACACTGACATGTTACTTGGGATGGATTTTGGCAAAGCCTTTGATTTCGATGTTCGATTGGAACGGAATCAATGGAGAGTTAGCGAAGGGAAATGGAGCACATTCGACGATAATGCTGAAAGGCAGTCGTCGAATATCCATGGTGAGTGCTCTGGTATATCCGAATTGCAGGATAATCAGAGGGCTCGAGTACAAGAATTGGTGCAGAGGCTGATTCCTGAGTATAATCCGGAGAAGTTGGGAATGACTGATTGGACGGAGCATTCTATTGACGTACAGAATGCCTCCCCAGTCAAGCATCGTACGAGGAGGATGTCTCCCAAGATGCTGGAGGTGGCTCAGGAAGAAATTAAGAAGATGCTGAAGTTAGGTGTTATTGAGAGATCAGCCAGTGATTGGAGTAGTGCACCAGTTCTTGTCCGCAAATCCGATGGTTCCATTCGATTCTGCATTGACTATCGGGACCTGAATGCGGTAACCAAACGAAATGCATATCCTTTGCCTCAAATAGATTCGATCCTGGATAAGATACGGAGAGTGAAATTCATAAGTAAGATCGACTTAAAGCAGGCTTATTTCCAAGTTAAGATGGCGTCTGCTAGTCGGAGGTATACTGCGTTTTCCGTGCCGGGACCGGGTCTATGGCAATTTAGAAGGATGCCATTTGGTCTTACCAATGCTCCAATGACCTTCCAACGGTTAATTGATGCAATATTTGGGCCTGAGTTTGAACCATTCGTGTTTGGGTATCTTGATGCTATTATAGTGGTGACTGAATCGTTCGAAGATCATTTGAAATACCTAGAACTAGTTCTTAAAAAGTTGTTAGATGCTGGATTGACTATGAATAGGGACAAATGCGAATTTTGTTGTAGTAGGGTTACATATTTAGGGTTTATCTTAGATAAGGATATACTTAGGACAGATCCAGATAAGGTAGCTCCGGTGGTTAACTATCCAGTATCTACAACGATTAAGGAATTGCGAAGGTTCTTTGGTATGGTAGCGTGGTACTCGAGGTTCATTGAGGACGAGGCTAGAATAAAGATACCGTTAGTGAGGCTATTGCGTAAGAGACAGGAATGGACATGGGGAGAGAAGCAGCAAGCTGCTTTCAATGAATTGAAACAAGCCTTGACTGCCGCTCCTGTTCTTGCTAGACCTGATTTCGGCAGGCCTTTCAAGGTTCAGTGCGATGCTAGCAACTTTGCCTTGGGGGCTGTGCTGACCCAGGATCAGGAGGACGGAGAACATCCCATCGTCTATATTAGTAGGGTCCTGACTGCTGCGGAGCGAAATTACACAACCACTGAAAAGGAGTGTTTGGCATTGCTCTGGGCAATCAAGAAGTTGAGGCCGTATCTTGAGGGTTACAAGTTTACGGCGATCACGGATCACAGCGCTCTCAGGTGGCTGAGAAATTTGAAAGAGCCGACGGGTAGACTTGCTCGTTGGGCCCTGAAGATGCAGCAATGGGATTTTGAGATAATTCATAGGAAAGGAGCCTTGAATCAAGTCCCAGATGTAGTAGCTGCTTTTAAAAAGATTGGAGATCCGTGGTACCTCAACATGCTGAGCAATGTTCAGCAGTTCCCTGATAGGTATCAGCAGTGGAAAGTGGAAGATGGAATGCTGTATAGATTCCGGAACGAACCACTGTTAGACCCAGTGACCAATAGAGAAGAGTCCTGGAAATTGGTAGTTCCGGAGGAGCAACGTGATCGGGTCATGAGTGATGCCCATTGCGTTACCTCCGCAGGTCATTTAGGGGTTGAAAAAACATATGATAAGGTCGCTAGGGAGTATTTCTGGAGAGGAATGTGGTACGACATTCATAAATTTGTAGTAGGGTGTGAAACTTGTCAAAAGTACAAAGTTTCTCAATCAAGGCCTCAGGGACTGATGAGTAGTAGGGTAGTAGAGAAACCGTGGGTTGTCGTTGCGGCGGATATGATGGAGTTTCCGGCCAGTAAAAATCAATGCAAATATCTGCTGGTATTTCAAGATTTATTTACTCGCTGGATAGAGTTGGAACCATTGAGATCTGCTGGTGGGAAAGCGGTAGCGAGAGCGTTCGAGGAGTTTTATTTCGGTGGGAAACTCCAGAATATTTGCTTACGGATGGTAAGGAGTTTGAGAATAAATATCTGAACGATATTTTAGTAGGATATGGAGTGAAGCAAATCACTGCACCTCCTTACCCTCCGCAAGCAAATCCTGTCGAACGTAGCAATCGCACGCTTAAAACGATGATTGCAACGTTTGTCGAAGTGGATCATCGGACTTGGGATCAACATCTTCATGAATTCCGACACTCTTTAAATACGGCAATTCAATCGTCGACCCGGGTGTCACCAGCGTTTTTAAATTACGGGAGGCACCCAAAACCAGTAAAGAGTTTACGTAGGGAGGTCAAAAAACCTCAACCAATTAGTAGGGTTGATGATTCTGTGTGGGCTGATAGGGTTCGTAGGTTAGATATAGTGAGGGATATAGTAGCTAAGAATTTAAAGAAATCGAGAGAGAAACAAGCTAGGGTATATAACCAGGGTCGGAAGGATACCAGATTTTTAGTGGGGGATAAAGTTTTAGTTAGGACGCATTTCCAATCACATGAAGGTAATAGGTTCTCAGCAAAGCTGGCTTCCAAATTTGAAGGTCCTTGCACCATTGCAGAGGTTAAATCCCCTAATACGTATATATTGAATATGAGTTCGAAATCGAAGGGTCGTGTTAATAAAGTACATGTGTCGGATTTAAAGAGGTATATTCCACCACGTACTAGTAGGGAGCATAGGTGACTTCATAGCGTCAGTAAGGGTCGAAGACGGAAGATTGAGAAAGAAGAATCATCTCGGTAAATCATGTGAGTAAACTTAATCCTTACGAGGTAAGTCAAAGTTTAGGGGGGGGGGGCAATGTGATGGTGTCATCACTGGGGGCACCTAAAAAGGAATAATAAATATTAGTAGGTGTTATTATTAATATATTATAATTGGAAGTACACTTACCTGGTTTGGAGGTTATTCAGGAACAGTATTGGGGATGCCGTCGAGGAGTTGTTGGTCGGCTGCTCCGGGGTTCTCTGCTGCAGGAGGCGGGGTTCCCGGGGTGATCGGCTACTCCAAGACACCAGCATCTGTAAAAGAAAAATATATAAATATTGGGTGTTGAATGGGGAAAAAGGATAAGAAAAATCAAAGATTGATTATTGAGGAAATGTAACTTGAAACAGGGTAACGGAGGAATTTGGTGAAATATTATATTAATACTTACCTATTTCGGGAGTTTGGCATCATTGTTTATTGCAAATATGCAATAAACAATGATGTAAACATTACCTTCGTGATCGTGCGGGAAGACCCTTGTAGAGCGTTGGTGGGGGGCAACCGTTGTTCGTCCTCGCACACGACATAAATACGCGAGTATACGTACGTGCACACACATTATACACGCGCACAACACCCGCGGAACGATTTATCGTCATTCCCGCCGGTGGGGATCCCGCGCACGCGGTGAACCGGTCGCGAATTAAGCACGTTGTTTACGTGCCGGTTCGAGCTCAGTTGCGTCCATCTTGAATCGATCGAGATTCAAGCGCGCGCAAAGTAACTAGGCGGTCCGCGCTTTCATCGACGTAGGGATATATGTATCGATACGTAGGGAGTTTCGGAACACGTGTAGTGGGGATCGTTCGGGTATATATGAGCAAATCCACGGAACCTTTGATTTTCATTTGAAAAATTTTTTTTTTTTTTTTTTGGGAGGCACATTGATTTTAATGGAGATTTCTACTTCTTTAGAGGTTAAATAGTAGGAAAATATGAGGGCCCCTATTTCTTTTCAAGACTTATCTAAGAAATTAACGATTAAAATATTAATGAGGGGTATCATAGGGTAAATTATAAAAAATCACTTCGTAAATAAACAGAACATTTTTTATTCTATAATTTATGTATATAACAACATAATTAAGTCTCTTATTTAACAAAAATTAAAATATCTAACAACAATTTTTCATATAAAAGGATGTTTTCAAGTGCCGTTACAGTACTGTAATTTTCTTTTCCTAGTAACAATGGTTTTTTTTGTTTGAGTACTTGTAACAGGAATTTCATTTTTTGCTCCATAAATCTTCCAACTTGAAGGTTTCAATTGGTAATGAGTACATGGCAAATTATTTGAAACATTCATTACATGATAAATAATTTTCTTTTCGCATACTTCTCTTTAATGGTAAACAAACTACTTGACTGAATGATATGTGTGTGTATGTGTGCGCGCGCGCGGGTGTGTGTGTGTGTGTGTGTGTGTGTGTGTGTGTGTTTTTTTTTTTTTTTTTTTTTTTTTTTTTTTTTTTTTCCGAAGAGGTGGAGAAATGCTTAATGCACCATGACTGGAGCCATGCGAGACTCCCCGTGTGTGGGACTCTCCTACCGAAGGATGTCGATAGGCATACCCACTAAAACTCCACCTCTTTTCTTACCTTTATTCCCCCGCGGAAACCGCCGCAAGGCATTACTTCGCGGGGGAAGGCACGGCTAGATTAGCCCACTACTGTTGCTATCGCAACTCCTGTCTCCTCTTCTCTTCTGATGAGACCCAGCCTGTCCACTACGGACGTACAGAGGGTCACTACCGCGTTCCATCCCTCCTGGGAGTCAAGCAGGCACGCCCCGATGCCCTCAGGGGTGAGGGGACCGCTCCAAGTGACTTGAAACTGGTCCCGTTCCTCCCTGAAACGAGGACACCATAAGAGGACGTGTTCCACGTCTTCGTCCACCCCTGGACAAGCCGGGCACTCTGCGCTGCCGTAGACCCCTATACGAAATAGGTAGCTACGGAAGCATCCGTGCCCGGTCAGCACCTGGGTAAGCTGGAAACTGACGAAGCCGTGTTTCCTGCTCGCCCACTCCTGGATCCGCGGGATTATGCGGTAGGTCCAGCGGCCGTCCCTGGCTGAGTCCCATCTCCGCTGCCACTCCTCTACGGTCCGCAATGACCATCGGTTATGGCAGCGATTCTCTTCTACGCGTCGCCCACCCTCACGGTGTCTTTCAGCTCTCTCGGCTGCCAGGAGGTCGAAGGGGGCGGTCCCCGCGATCACCGAGAGAGCAATGTCAGATACGGTTCGGTACGCCCGGGCCACCCTTAGCGCAGCTATCCTGCAGGCTCTCTGACACGGAGCACCAAAGCTCTTGTGCCTGTTCAGGGCATCAGCCCAGATAGGAGCTCCGTATAAAATTACGGAGCTCACCACCGAGGCAAGGAGAGACCTTCGCGGTTGCTGGGGTCCCCCGATGTTGGGCATGATGCCCGCCAGCGCACGGGCCACCCTTGCCGCCTTTGAGCCCGCGTTCGCGAGATGGTGTTTGAACGACAGCCGCGCGTCTAGTGTGACCCCTAAATACTTCAAGGTTTTCACCGACCGTATCCGTTCTTTACCTACCGTGAAGGTGGCGGTCCTCTCCTTTTTTGTGCGAGAGATGAGCACCGCCTCCGTTTTTTCCGCCGCCAGACTAAGTCCGTGGTCTCTCAACCAAGTGGCGACCACTTCTATAGAGACGTCTCCGAGATATTCGATCTCTTCGACACTCTTTGCGACCACCACTAGCGCCACGTCGTCCGCGAAAGCCACCATCGAGACACCCTCCGGAAGTTGCTGCCTAAGCAGGCCGTCATAGACAACGTTCCAGAGTAGGGGCCCAATGACCGAACCCTGCGGCACGCCTCCCGTGATGTTGTGGGAGTGCACACCGTCGTCGGTGTCGTAGAGCAGAGTACGGTCAGTCAGGTAACTCGAGGTGACCTCCCTGAGATAGAGTGGCACTTGGAAGTGCTGCAGGGACAGCATGATGTCGTCCCATCTGGCCGAGTTGAAGGCATTCCGGATGTCCAAGGTGATGATGGCACACATCCGCCTTGCACTCCGACCAGCATTGATGGCGTTTGTGGCTATGCCAACAACTCTGCCTACAGCATCCATGGTCGATCGACCCTTTCGGAAGCCGAACTGGTTGTCGGAGAGGTCTCCGGCCCGACCGATGGCCTCTGCAAGCCTGGCGCAGATCACCCGCTCCAGGAGCTTCCCAACTATATCCAGTAGACAGAGCGGGCGGTAAGATGATGGCTCCTCCGGGGGTTTGTTTCCCTTTGGTAGGAGTACCAGCCTCTGCGTCTTCCACTGGGCCGGGAAGCAACCTTCTCTTAGGCGTGCGTTGAATGCGTCCAGGAACAAGCCCGGAGCACTCATCGCCGCTGTCTTGAATGTGTGTGTGTGTGTGTGTGTGTGTGTGTGTGTGTGTGTGTGTGTGTGTGTGTGTGTGTGTGTGTGTGTGTGTGTGTGTGTGTGTGTGTGTGTGTGTGTGTGTGTGTGCGCGTATTTATATTAGCTTTTCTGTTGAAATAACCTATTTCGTATAGTCAATTTGGACTTCAGTTCAAAGGTATAAAATTTTATACTTTTATACAGCTTATATTATCTAAATTAACAAAAAATTCAATTGAGGTTTTACGTAGATGACTCAATAATCTACTAAAAAGTAAAGAGATATAGTTTATATATGCTTTTTTTGTGAATGTCGAGTGTGCCATGCGAAAATGAAAATTTGGAAGACTAGGGGCCCGAGATTTTGAAAAGTTTAAGGTAGAATTGCTAGTAAAGAAAAAGAGGCACAGCTAAGCACAAAAAAGAATAAGAATCCTTATTGCAAATCGAAAAAAGCAATATTAGTCACAATAGCTATAAACAAAACTTATCTTTGTATAATATCAAAATTCTAAAATTTCCTAAATTTACAAAAACTGACTTCCTCAAGAGTTGCGATTTTTATTTTTCTGTATCATGAAGGCACACTATTCTAACACTTTTAGTTTAATAGGGTAGATGGTGTAGGTTGCCAAAAAAAAATTTCTGTAACATTTGGTGAAGAATTATAATTTCTATAAGCTTAAAAAATAGAAGATGAGTACTACTTCCATCGTCAAATTTGCAAAAATGCAACTTTATGAAGCCTCTAACAAAAAGCTAATGAAAACAGCTTTAAAAAAATGATAAGGACCCTTCATCGAATTACTTTTTCTACCAGAAACCGTTGTTATAATGTTGCTAGGTCTGCTTATTTACTACTATATTACGTGTATAATATATAGAGGCGAATAAGAGATTCAAATCTCGCGCCAATGAGATTTTAGTGATATATTACTAAATATTTTATATTAAAGACGATGTGTCGTGTATGGAATTACTGTATAAAAGAGTATTATGACAGTAATTCCGTAATACACGAAGATTTACTGTAATAGTTGGGACAATGATAACTTATGCAAATGAGTTGTCAATTTTGATATTAGTAAGGACTATACGGTAGCGGGGGGGCACCTGTGACATGTAATTACATGGAGATAAGTCAAATAATGACTTATCTCCCGCAGGTGACACGAGAGAGATAAGGAAATGGGACAACAAGTGAGACAAGGAGAGAGTATTTAGATTTTTGGTTACGGAGGGTAGTTTCCGGAAAGGGAGTGAGTCTAGCATGAGTAGTCGAGTAGAGAGAGTGTGTCCTTGAGAGTAGAGTATCCTTAGTGATAGAGAGCAGTGTATTTTTCAGAGAGTCCATTATTGATAGTCATTGTGAGGATATATATATATATATTTTGAGAAAGTATTATTTGAGCAGCTATTCCTTGGATCAAAGATCAAGAATTGTTCAATAACTACTCATAGATATATATAGATATATACCTAGATATATTGGATTATTATTTTTATATATAATATTCTTGTATTCTTGATTTGTGCTCTCTTTTTCCTGGCACTTCCTACCGTTTATCCCCTGGGGGACTTTAACGGTGTTCACCTACCACCTACGTGTGGGTGCTTTATCCCTGCCTTAGAAACCCCACCATCTCGCATTCGCCCGGGGTTATGCCCGTGGATGAGGGAAACCTGTGAAGCAGGGAAAACCTCATCCGAGATGGCCGGTGTATTCGAAACATTCTTTTTGGGTGTCAAAGTCACATTGCGTAGGCCTTGACACCGAAACCGAATGTTTCACACCTCCCGCTCACGTTGTGAAGTGTGAAAAAACACCTAACCCGCCACGAAAGCCAAACCCATCCAAGTGCGAACCGCACTCAGTGCTGCTTAACTTCCGTGACCGGCCGAGGTGCGTCTCCGCCACTCCGCCACCGTGTCGGTATTTTTATATATAATATTTGAATTGATCTACTTAATTGGTAAGTAATTCAATAATTATTGTGGCGTTTAATATATCTATTAATTTACTGTTGGTCAAACGTGGTCGCGTGTATTCGGGAGTGATTTTTCGATCGTTGGGTTCGTGGGGTTTGTTAAATAATTACGTCGCGTTACGTTGGGTTTTTCGCGCGTTATTAATAAACAATAATTTCCGAAGAATCTCTCTCGTGGTAGTGGTGACAGTGGATTTCGTAAGGAATCCGCTTATTAATTTATTAACGCCGATTAAAATTTACTGTAGATTACAGTGGAAACCGGTCCACTGTAAATTCGACGGAATCTCCTCTGGAAGAGTCGGCCGTGCAGGGTTTTATTTTATTTCAATTTATATTTTCGACGTTTCCACCGGGAAACAGTTAAGTATTTTAACCGAGAAATTGGTAACGTCGCAGGGTACTAGAAAAAGTATCTAAAAATTACAAGAACTGTAGAGGCTTGGTTAATTAATTATTGTTAATTAAGCCTGCAAAAGTCGCTGGATTTCGGGGATTATTTCTCTTAAACGTAAAAATAAATCAAAGTAAACGTGTACATTGGCTAGAAATATGCGAATGTACTCCGAAAAGTGTCATAAGAAGTATCCAAAAGTTGCAAGAAAAATAATAGGCTTGGTTAATTAATTATTGTTACTTAAGAATGCAAATATCGTTGGATTTCGGGGATTTTCTCTTTTAAACGTAAAAATAATTCAAAATAAAGGTGGACCTTTGCTACAAATTTGCGAATATACTCCTAAGAGAGTTAAAAGAAGTATCCAAATATTGCAAGAAAAATAAAAGGCTTGGTTGATTAATTATTGTTAATTATGCCTGCAATAATCTCTGGATTTCGGGGACTTTTTCTCGTAAACGTAAAAATAATTCAAAGTAAACGTGTACATTGGCTAGAAATCTGCGAATATACTTCTAAGAGAGTTAAAAGTAGTATCCGAAAAGTGCAAGAAAAATAAAAGGCTTGGTTAATTATTTATTGTTAATTGAGCCCGCTAATGTCGGCAAATTTAGAGATTTTTCAGCTATAATCGTGAAAATCATTCAAAGTAAACGTGTACATTGGCTAGAAATCTGTAAATATATTCCTAAGAGTGTTAAAAGGATTTCAGAGATTTTTTCTTTCAAACGTAAAAATAATTCAAAGTAAACGTGTATATTGGCTAGAAATCTGTAAATATATTCCTAAGAGTGTTAAAAGAAGTATCCAAAAATTGCAAGAAAAATGAAAGGCTTGGTTAATTAAATATTGTTAATTAAGACTGCGAAAGTGGGCTAATTTGAGATTTTTCAGCTATAATCGTCAAAATAATTCAAACGGAGACTGCACATTGGCTAGAAATCTGTAAATATGTTCCTAAGAGTGTTAAAAGAAGTATCGAAATATTGCAAGAAAAATAAAAGGCTTGGTTAATTAATTATTGTTAATTAAGCCCACTAAAGTCACCTAAGTAGAGATTTTCGGCTATAATCTTCAAAATAATTCAAACGGAGACTGCACATTGGCTAGAAATCTGTAAATATATTCCTAGGAGTGTCATAAGAAGTATCCACATATTGCAAGAAAAATAAAAGGCTTGGTTAATTAATTATTGTTAATTAAGCCTGCAAAAATCGCTGGATTTCGGCGATTTTTTCTCTTAAACGTAAAAATAATTCAAAGTAAACGTGCACATTGGCTACAAATCTGTAAATATATTCCTAAGAGTGTTAAAAGGATTTCGGAGATTTTTTCTTTCAAACGTAAAAATAATTCAAAGTAAACGCGTATATTGGCTAGAAATCTGTAAATATACTCCTAAGAGTGTCATAAGAAGTATCCAAATATTGCAAGAAAAATAAAAGGCTTGGTTAATTAATTATTGTTAAATAAACCCGCGAAAGTGGGCTAATTTGAGATTTTTCAGCTATAATCGTCAAAATAATTCAAACGGAGACTGCACATTGGCTAGAAATCTGTGAATATACTCCTAAGAGTGTCATAAGAAGTATCCAAATATTGCAAGAAAAATAATAGGCTTGGTTAATTAATTATTGTTACTTAAGAATGCAAATATCGTTGGATTTCGGGGATTTTCTCTTTTAAACGTAAAAATAATTCAAAATAAAGGTGGACATTTGCTACAAATTTGCGAATATACTTCCTAAGAGAGTAAAAGAAGTATCCAAATATTGCAAGAAAATAAAAGGCTTGGTAATTAATTATTGTAATTATGCTGCAATAATCTCTGGAAATAACGGTGGACATTTGCTACAAATTTGCGAATATACTCCTAAGAGAGTTAAAAGAAGTATCCAAATATTGCAAGAAAAATAAAAGGCTTGGTTAATTAATTATTGTTAATTATGCCTGCAATAATCTCTGGATTTCGGGGACTTTTTCTCGTAAACGTAAAAATAATTCAAAGTAAACGTGTACATTGGCTAGAAATCTGCGAATAAACTCCTAAGAGAGTTAAAAGAAGTATCCGAAAATTGCAAGAAAAATAAAAGGCTTGGTTAATTATTTATTGTTAATTGAGCCCGCTAATGTCGGCAAATTTAGAGATTTTTCAGCTATAATCGTGAAAATCATTCAAAGTAAACGTGTACATTGGCTAGAAATCTGTAAATATATTCCTAAGAGTGTTAAAAGGATTTCAGAGATTTTTTCTTTCAAACGTAAAAATAATTCAAAGTAAACGTGTATATTGGCTAGAAGTCTGTAAATATATTCCTAAGAGTGTTAAAAGAAGTATCCAAAAATTGCAAGAAAAATGAAAGGCTTGGTTAATTAAATATTGTTAATTAAGACTGCGAAAGTGGGCTAATTTGAGATTTTTCAGCTATAATCGTCAAAATAATTCAAACGGAGACTGCACATTGGCTAGAAATCTGTAAATATATTCCTAGGAGTGTCATAAGAAGTATCCACATATTGCAAGAAAAATAAAAGGCTTGGTTAATTAATTATTGTTAATTAAGCCTGCAAAAATCGCTGGATTTCGGCGATTTTTTCTCTTAAACGTAAAAATAATTCAAAGTAAACGTGTACATTGGCTACAAATCTGTAAATATATTCCTAAGAGCGTTAAAAGGATTTCGGAGATTTTTTCTTTCAAACGTAAAAATAATTCAAAGTAAACGCGTATATTGGCTAGAAATCTGTAAATATACTCCTAAGAGTGTCATAAGAAGTATCCAAATATTGCAAGAAAAATAAAAGGCTTGGTTAATTATTATTGTTAAATAAACCCGCGAAAGTGGGCTAATTTGAGATTTTTCAGCTATAATCGTCAAAATAATTCAAACGGAGACTGCACATTGGCTAGAAATCTGTGAATATACTCCTAAGAGTGTCATAAGAAGTATCCAAATATTGCAAGAAAAATAAAACGCTTGGTTAATTAATTATTGTTAATTAAGCCTGCAAAAATCGCTGGATTTCGGGGACTTTTTCTCTTAAACGTAAAAATAATTCAAAGTAAACGTGTACATTGGCTAGAAATCTGTAAATATACTCCTAAGAGTGTTAAAAGGATTTCGGAGATTTTTTCTTTCAAACGTAAAAATAATTCAAAGTAAACGCGTATATTGGCTAGAAATCTGTAAATATACTCCTAAGAGTGTCATAAGAAGTATCCAAATATTGCAAGAAAAATAAAAGGCTTGGTTAATTAATTATTGTTAAATAAACCCGCGAAAGTGGGCTAATTTGAGATTTTTCAGCTATAATCGTCAAAATAATTCAAACGGAGACTGCACATTGGCTAGAAATCTGTGAATATACTCCTAAGAGTGTCATAAGAAGTATCCAAATATTGCAAGAAAAATAAAACGCTTGGTTAATTAATTATTGTTAATTAAGCCTGCAAAAATCGCTGGATTTCGGGGACTTTTTCTCTTAAACGTAAAAATAATTCAAAGTAAACATGTACATTTGCTAGAAATCTGCGAATATACTGCTAAGGGTACTAGAAAAGGTATCTAAAAGTTACAACAAATGTAGAGGCTTGGGTAATTAATTATTGTTAATTAAGCCTGCAAAAATCGCCGGATTTCGGGGATTTGTTCTTTTAAACGTATAAATAATTCAAAGTAAACGTGTGCATTGGCTAGAAATCTGTAAATATATTCCTAAAAGTGTTAAACGACGTATCCGAAAATTGCAAAAAATAAAAGGCTTGGTTAATTAACTATTGTTAATTAAGGTTGCTAAAGTCGGCTAATTTAGAGATTTTTCAGCTATATTCGTGAAAATAATTCAAACGAACAGTGTACATTGGCTAGTAACCTGTAAATATACTCCTAAGAGTGTCATAAGAAGTATCCATATATTGCAAGAAAAATAAAAGGCTTGGTTAATTAATTATTGTTAATTAAGCCTGCAAAAATCGCTGGATTTCGGCGATTTTTTCTCTTAAACGTAAAAATAATTCAAAGTAAACGTGTACATTGGCTAGAAATCTGCGAATGTACTCCGAAAAGTATCATAGAAGTATCCAATATTGCAAGAAAAATAAAAGGCTTGGTTAATTAATTATTGTTACTTAGGCATGCAAAAATCGTTGGATTTCGGGGGACTTTTTCTCTTAAACGTAAAAATAATTCAAAGTAACATGTACATTTGCTAGAAATCTGCGAATATACTGCTAAGGGTACTAGAAAAGGTATCTAAAAGTTACAACAAATGTAGAGGGCTTGGGTAATTAATTATTGTTAATTAAGCCTGCAAAATCGCCGGATTTCGGGGATTTGTTCTTTTAAAACGTATAAATAATTCAAAGTAAACGTGTGCCATTGGCTAGAAATCTGTAAATATATTCCTAAAAGTGTTAAACGAAGTATCCGAAAATTGCAAAAAATAAAAGGCTTGGTTAATTAACTATTGTTAATTAAGGCCGCTAAAGTCGGCGATTTAGAGATTTTTCAGCTATATTCGTGAAAATAATTCAAACGAACAGTGTACATTGGCTAGTAACCTGTAAATATACTCCTAAGAGTGTCATAAGAAGTATCCATATATTGCAAGAAAAATAAAAAGCTTGGTTAATTAATTATTGTTAATTAAGCCTGCAAAAATCGCTGGATTTCGGCGATTTTTTCTCTTAAACGTAAAAATAATTCAAAGTAAACGTGTACATTGGCTAGAAATCTGCGAATGTACTCCGAAAAGTATCATAAGAAGTATCCAATATTTGCAAGAAAATAAAAGGCTTGGTAATTAATTATTGTTACTTAGGCATGCAAAAATCGTTGGATTTCGGGGACTTTTTCTCTTAAACGTAAAAATAATTCAAAGTAAACATGTACATTTGCTAGAAATCTGCGAATATACTGCTAAGGGTACTAGAAAAGGTATCTAAAAGTTACAACAAATGTAGAGGCTTGGGTAATTAATTATTGTTAATTAAGCCTGCAAAAATCGCCGGATTTCGGGGATTTGTTCTTTTAAACGTATAATAATTCAAAGTAAACGTGTGCATTGGCTAGAAATCTGTAATATATTCCTAAAAGTGTTAAACGAAGTATCCGAAAATTGCAAAAAATAAAAGGCTTGGTTAATTAACTATTGTTAATTAAGGCCGCTAAAGTCGGCGAATTTAGAGATTTTTCAGCTATATTCGTGAAAATAATTCAAAACGAACAGTGTACATTGGCTAGTTAACCTGTAAATATACTCCTAAGAGTGTCATAAGAAGTATCCATATATTGCAAGAAAAATAAAAAGCTTGGTTAATTAATTATTGTTAATTAAGCCTGCAAAATCGCGGATTCGGCGATTTTTTCTCTTAAACGTAAAAATAATTCAAAGTAAAGTGTACATTGGCTAGAAATCTGCGAATGTACTCGAAAGTATCATAAGAAGTATCCAATATTTGCAAGAAAAAATAAAAGGCTTGGTTAATTATTATTGTTACTTAGGCATGCACAAATCGCCGGATTTCGGGGATTTGTTCTTTTAAACGTATAAATAATTCAAAGTAAACGTGTGCATTGGCTAGAAATCTGTAAATATATTCCTAAAAGTGTTAAACGACGTATCCGAAAATTGCAAAAAATAAAAGGCTTGGTTAATTAACTATTGTTAATTAAGGTTGCTAAAGTCGGCTAATTTAGAGATTTTTCAGCTATATTCGTGAAAATAATTCAAACGAACAGTGTACATTGGCTAGTAACCTGTAAATATACTCCTAAGAGTGTCATAAGAAGTATCCATATATTGCAAGAAAATAAAAGGCTTGGTTAATTAATTATTGTTAATTAAGCCTGCAAAAATCGCTGGATTTCGGCGATTTTTTCTCTTAAACGTAAAAATAATTCAAAGTAAACGTGTACATTGGCTAGAAATCTGCGAATGTACTCCGAAAAGTATCATAAGAAGTATCCAATATTTGCAAGAAAAATAAAAGGCTTGGTTAATTAATTATTGTTACTTAGGCATGCAAAAATCGTTGGATTTCGGGGACTTTTTCTCTTAAACGTAAAAATAATTCAAAGTAAACATGTACATTTGCTAGAAATCTGCGAATATACTGCTAAGGGTACTAGAAAAGGTATCTAAAAGTTACAACAAATGTAGAGGCTTGGGTAATTAATTATTGTTAATTAAGCCTGCAAAAATCGCCGGATTTCGGGGATTTGTTCTTTTAAACGTATAAATAATTCAAAGTAAACGTGTGCATTGGCTAGAAATCTGTAAATATATTCCTAAAAGTGTTAAACGAAGTATCCGAAAATTGCAAAAAATAAAAGGCTTGGTTAATTAACTATTGTTAATTAAGGCCGCTAAAGTCGGCGAATTTAGAGATTTTTCAGCTATATTCGTGAAAATAATTCAAACGAACAGTGTACATTGGCTAGTAACCTGTAAATATACTCCTAAGAGTGTCATAAGAAGTATCCATATATTGCAAGAAAAATAAAAAGCTTGGTTAATTAATTATTGTTAATTAAGCCTGCAAAAATCGCTGGATTTCGGCGATTTTTTCTCTTAAACGTAAAAATAATTCAAAGTAAACGTGTACATTGGCTAGAAATCTGCGAATGTACTCCGAAAAGTATCATAAGAAGTATCCAATATTTGCAAGAAAAATAAAAGGCTTGGTTAATTAATTATTGTTACTTAGGCATGCAAAAATCGTTGGATTTCGGGGATTTTCTCTTTTAAACGTAAAAATAATTCAAAGTAAAAGTGGACATTTGCTACAAATTTGCGAATATACTCCTAAGAGAGTTAAAAGAAGTATCCAAAAATTGCAAGAAAATAAAAGGCTTGGTTAATTAACTATTGTTAATTAAGGCCGCTAAAGTCGGCTAATTTAGAGATTTTTCAGCTAATTCGTAAAAATAATTCAAACGAACAGTGTACTTTGGCTAGTAACCTGTAAATATACTCCTAAGAGTACTAGAAAATATATCTAAAAGTTACAAGAAATGTAAAGGCTTAATTAATTAATTATTGATAATTAAGCCTGCAAAAATCGCTGGATTTCGGGGATTTTTTCTTTTAATCGTAATAATAATTCGAAGTAAACTTGTACGTTTTCTAGAAATCTGTAAATATGTTCCTAAGAGTGTTAAAAGAAGTATCGAAATATTGCAAGAAAAATAAAAGGGTTGGTTAATTAATTATTGTTAATTAAGCCCACTAAAGTCGCCTAAGTAGAGATTTTTCGGCTATAATCGTGAAAATAATTCAACGGAGACTGTACATTGGCTAGAAATCTGTAAATATACTCCTAAGGGTGTCATAAGAAGTATCCAGAAATTGCAAGAAAAATAAAAGGCTTGGTTAATTATTTATTGGTAATTAAGCCCGGTAAAGTCGGCAAATTTAGAGATTTTTCAGCTATAATCGTGAAAATCATTTAAAGTAAACGTGTGCATTGGCTAGAAAAATGTAAATATATTCCTAAGAGTGTTAAAAGAAGTATCCAAAAGTTGCAAGAAAAATAAAAGGCGTGGTTAATTAATTCTTGTGAATTAAGCTCGCTAAAGTCGGCTAATTTAGAGATTTTTCAGCTATAATCATGAAAATATTTCAAACGGAAACTGCACGTTGGCTATAAATCTGTAAATATACTCCTAAGAGTACTAGAAAAAGTATCTAGAAGTTACAAGAAATGTAGTGGCTTGGTTAATTAATTATTGATAGTTAGTCCTGCAAAAAACGCTGGATTTCGGGTATTTTTTCTCTTAAACGTAAAAATAATTCAAAGTAAACGTGTACATTGGCTAGAAATCTATAAATATACTCCTAAGAGTGTCATAAGAAGTATCCAAAAGTTGCAAGAAAAATAAAAGGCTTGGTAATTAATTATTGTTAATTAAGCCTGCAAAAATCGGTGGCTTTCTGGGATATTTTCTTTTAAACGTAAAGATAATTCAAAGTAAACGTGTACGTTGGCTAGAAATCTGTAAATATATTTTGTGACGGAAATCGTCACACAATCTATTCATGACGAATAGAGTATTTAAATTCGCGAATTGTAAGTCGTCGGAGCCTTTCGTATGTCAAGGTCAACCGACGACACTTGTTATATTTTTCTACAAGTGTACAATTACGTGCGCAATAGTACGTAGGGATGAGAGCGCGAGAGTGTGTGTGTGTTTCCCACTCTCATCCCTTTTTCGGAAATTAGGCAATTGCCTATTTAGTACGTCGCGATCCGCCGCTCGAGACGGACAAACTAAATCCGGTGCCGAATATAGTGTTTACGGTTAACGACAAGGCGCGTGAGGCGCAAAACCGTCAAAACCCGGATTATCCTCGCGAGGTGAGCCGCGAGTGATTTGGTGAGTGTTAAAGGACGGGGTTGTGAGTGAGTGCGGACGCGGTTCGCGAGGCACTCCCCGCGGCACAGGGCCGCCTTTTATACCGCAGCCTACGTCGGCCTCCGTTGCCCAGGAGGCCAAAGGGACAAGGATCGGCTGGGCCATCCACGGGGCGCATCCCGGTAAGTTTGTTTTATATTTCCGCGCGTTCCCTTCTTACCCCGAGTGTATGTGTGTGTGTACATCGGGAGTGTATTCGGGTACGCCGGTACCCGAATAGCGGAGATCTGGGTCGAGTCAACCGCAGGCGAGGATCTCGATCCGGTTGGCTCCCGATACTTACGCCCGCGCGAAATAACCTACGTCGCGGCACACGGCCTGGATGGCCATCTTGTTAATTTATAAATTAAAATAAATATTTATATTATTTTATTTTAATTCAAAGTTTGTTTTTGTTCTCCCCGCTCCCGCCGACATTCCTAATTTAAAATAATCGTCTCGAGGCAAGGAGGATCGCCCGAATCCTTCACATCGTTCGTCCCAGCGGACTCGTGTTCCTGGCGACAGCCCGCAGTTCGGATAAACTAAATAATTGTGTGCGCGGTATTGGGCAACGCGGCCCAACGGTCAAGTTTAATTATAAAAATTAATTAAATTCATCGGGTACGCGAATACCACGTCACAAATGGCGACCGTGGCAGGACGTTCGGTTTCGACCTCACCGTTTTAAATTAAAATAAAATTGTCGGCCATCGTTTCGCACGCGAGAAGTGTCGCGGCGAAACATGAGCGGGTTGAGTTTTGAGAGAGAGAGAGAGAATAGAATAGAATAGAATAGAATATACTTTATTAAGCGACAAAGGGCTCGTGGCCCTAGCTAGCCGCAACAAGAATTTTACATATAACGTATAATATTTTACATAAGTGTTTCAGAAGTCATAATATAAAATAAAAGAATATAAACTATATGAATAATGAAGAGAGAGAGAGAGAGAGAGAGAGAGAGAGAGAGAGAGAGAGAGAGAGAGAGATAGTGAGTTGTACGAGTTAGAGCGAGATTTTAATTTGAAAGCATTTATTATGCCTAAGAGGAAAATCCCCCGTAAGGCAAGAACAATATAAAAAATATATAAAATATACAAACAAAATAAAAATACATAATGTGAAACAAAATTTACATGTTAGTTTGTCAATGCCAACTACTTCAAGAATAGATAATAAATACATAAATACATAATTCCATTTTCTAAGAATAATAAAATCACAGCGCATTTTACATTAAACAATTTCTTAAACCATACAGCAGACTTATAATTCTGACTAAATATTGATAACATAACCAATCTACAGAATAAAATCATTACTGGTTTGATTCTAACAGATATAAGAACAGTTTACTCTTAAATACCCGCAAATTTGTACTGAGCATTAATTCAGCTGGTAGAAGCTGTCCCATAGGTTCATGGCCTGAATGGTGTAGGATTTTTCATACGTACTTGTAGAAACGACTTGTCTATCAAAGTACGATTTATTAGTACGCTCTGAACGCCTTATATCAGGATTTTGTTTCCTGGAGATTTCAGAATAGAATCACTACAAATAATAAGTGGTTTGTTAATTTGACTAATACAAATATTCCAGATGAGGTTAAAGATATAGTAAGTTTAGGACAAAAATATAGTACAAGTAACAGTTTTGAGTAACATACAATAATTGAAACCATAAAAAATGTAGAACAATTATTTGAGAATAATGCGTTTTCCCAGGAAACTGTCAATTTTATTAGAAAAAAAAAGAAAAAAAAAAGAAAAAATGTTACAAATTGCATGACGAATAGCTTCAAAAAAACTGAACACATTAAGTATGAAGATAGGTTGTTTGCACAGAGATTGAATCAAACAAAAAGATTTTTAAGAAATAACAAAGATATATTTTTTACATTTGCTGACAAAGGCAATGTCACAGTTGCTATAGAAACTCAGACTTATAAAGAAAAAATAAAGAAGTTAATATGTGATAAAAACACATATCGTCAAATTATGAAAAATCCATTAAACAAACTCCAAAAAGATACACACGCAATAATGAAAAAATGGAATGAGTTAGACTTATTAGATAAAAAATACCATAGGAATGAAATAACACAAACTGATACAACGTTACCAAGAATTTATGGGCTGCCAAAGATACACAAGAAGGATGTACCCCTAAGACCTATTGTATCTTGTATTGGTAGCCCCACATATAAACTACCCAAAATTGTGGAAAAAATGATCACACATAGTATTAAGAAACCTAAATCTTATGTAAAAAATAGTGTCGAACTAATTAAAAAACTTAGCAACTGTGACATTCCTGCAAATTATATAATAATTTCACTAGATGTAGTCTCCTTGTTCACTAATGTTCCAGAAGAATTAGTTCTTAAAGGTATTGAAAAAAGATACCATTTAATAAGAAAAATACATAATGTTTCTCTACATAAATTAATTGAAGTAGTAAAATTTTTGATGCGCAAGACTTACTTTCAATGGGATAATAAATATTATCAACAACTATATGGAAGTCCTATGGGCAGCCCGGTAAGCCCGATTTTTGCTGATATTGTTATGACAGATTTGGAGCAATACTGTCTCAAAAAATTAGATTTTATTCCACCGTTCTATTACAGATATGTGGATGATACAATTATGTGTATTCCCGAAAATAAATTAACAAATGTAATTGAAGTTTTCAATAACTACCATGAGAAATTGCAGTTCACTCATGAAAAAGAGAATAATGGTTATATAAGTTTTTTAGAGGTATCACTAATAAGAAATGAAAATAGAAAAGTTATTACTAATTGGTATAGGAAAGATACCTTTTCAGAACGATTTTTACATTTTGAATCTAGTCATACAATACAGCAAAAGCGGGCTATGGTATATACATTGGTGGACAAGGCAATTTTGTTAGCACATGAAAAATTTCATGGAACCAATATTAAACTAGTCAAAGAATTTTTAAAAAATAATTGTTACCCAAAAAAGTTTATAAATCATAATGTAAGAAAAAGATTAGAGAAAATAAAATATAGTTCTAGTCATAACAATGATCAAGTTAATAATAGAGTAGTAACTAATTATAAAGCAACTTTAAATATTCCTTTTATTCCTAAATTTTATGAAAAAATATCTGGTTCTGTGAAGGGCAAAGCTATCAAAGTTATACCTAAAATTTATAATAAAATTGATGGTGTTATTGTGAGAGGCAAAGATAAAATAGACAAATTAACTAAAACTAATGTAGTGTATAAAATAGATTGTAAAGATTGTAATGCTAGTTATGTGGGTGAAACAAAGAGACAAGTAAAATGTCGTATTAAAGAACATAAAGCTAATATAAACAAAACTGAGTCGCACTATGTAATCAATGAACATATGCTCGCATATGATCATTCGTTAGATTTTGACAACGTAAAAATACTTGATACTGAAAAGAATTGGAAAAAACGAGTATTATCAGAAATGATCTACATAAATCTGCAACATAATGCGATCAATTGCAAAGACGATACTAGACATCTTAGCCAACATTTCAGTGACATTATCAATAGTATTAAATTAAAATCTAAATTATAATGTGTATCTCTCCCCTATGACATAACCTCAAATCAATGTATATCGATCAGATGTTTGGATAAGGTGAGTGATCGACTTGCGTGTTGATCGATGCGCGTATTGTGTCTTGCACGATGCGCGACGCGGTAAATTCAAATATATATTTTTGGTTTTTTTAATTTCTTCTCATTTAGGTTCATAATTAAAAGATTCTTCATTATTATAAAAATTGTTTAGTTAATCTACTATATTTAAAATTTAATAAAATACTTAACTACTTAAATTTAATTTTTTTTAATTTTTATTACCAATTATTAATTGTTTTAAACGGGAAAAAAAATTATTTTTAGATTTTATTCCACCGTTCTATTACAGATATGTGGATGATACAATTATGTGTATTCCCGAAAATAAATTAACAAATGTAATTGAAGTTTTCAATAACTACCATGAGAAATTGCAGTTCACTCATGAAAAAGAGAATAATGGTTATATAAGTTTTTTAGAGGTATCACTAATAAGAAATGAAAATAGAAAAGTTATTACTAATTGGTATAGGAAAGATACCTTTTCAGAACGATTTTTACATTTTGAATCTAGTCATACAATACAGCAAAAGCGGGCTATGGTATATACATTGGTGGACAAGGCAATTTTGTTAGCACATGAAAAATTTCATGGAACCAATATTAAACTAGTCAAAGAATTTTTAAAAAATAATTGTTACCCAAAAAGTTTATAAATCATAATGTAAGAAAAAGATTAGAGAAAATAAAATATAGTTCTAGTCATAACAATGATCAAGTTAATAATAGAGTAGTAACTAATTATAAAGCAACTTTAAATATTCCTTTTATTCCTAAATTTTATGAAAAAATATCTGGTTCTGTGAAGGGCAAAGCTATCAAAGTTATACCTAAAATTTATAATAAAATTGATGGTGTTATTGTGAGAGGCAAAGATAAAATAGACAAATTAACTAAAACTAATGTAGTGTATAAAATAGATTGTAAAGATTGTAATGCTAGTTATGTGGGTGAAACAAAGAGACAAGTAAAATGTCGTATTAAAGAACATAAAGCTAATATAAACAAAACTGAGTCGCACTATGTAATCAATGAACATATGCTCGCATATGATCATTCGTTAGATTTTGACAACGTAAAAATACTTGATACTGAAAAGAATTGGAAAAAACGAGTATTATCAGAAATGATCTACATAAATCTGCAACATAATGCGATCAATTGCAAAGACGATACTAGACATCTTAGCCAACATTTCAGTGACATTATCAATAGTATTAAATTAAAATCTAAATTATAATGTGTATCTCTCCCCTATGACATAACCTCAAATCAATGTATATCGATCAGATGTTTGGATAAGGTGAGTGATCGACTTGCGTGTTGATCGATGCGCGTATTGTGTCTTGCACGATGCGCGACGCGGTAAATTCAAATATATATTTTTGGTTTTTTTAATTTCTTCTCATTTAGGTTCATAATTAAAAGATTCTTCATTATTATAAAAATTGTTTAGTTAATCTACTATATTTAAAATTTAATAAAATACTTAACTACTTAAATTTAATTTTTTTTAATTTTTATTACCAATTATTAATTGTTTTAACGGGAAAAAAAATTATTTTTTTTATTGAAATAGTAAATTTTAATTTAGTCTTATAAAAAAATTTTTTGAATTCTCTTGTAAATAATCATAAATAATTTATTAATTTTTATTACTTATCAGTACACATAATTTACTTAATTTGAAGTTTCGCGCCTGTGGTGGGGATGACTGTGTTGTCGATCTGATTAAGATTGATCGCATAGGTGTCTCTGAAAACGGGGGACGTGATATTTCAAATTTTTCAGTATTAACCGTCTGTGATATACATTGTTAGCTTTATTTTAATATTTGACTGCCTTTTGCTTAATATGTGTGATTATGTGTTAATTTATTTTGTAATGTTCTTTAAGTATTTATTTAATTTTCAATTTTTTGTGTTGATTATGGACACAACAATAGGGGAAAGGTATGTTATATATAACCTCAATCTCTGTGCAAAAATTGTTAAACGTTTATTATTTTAATCATTGTTTTCAATTATAGAGCGACGCATCAGAGATGCTGTTAATAATATGTGTATACCTATATATTGACGAAATAGTAAGTAACTTAGATTTATATATGTAAAAATTGTGTTTAAAAGATGTTGTAAAATGAAATCATTTTTTAATAAAAAGGTATAGCCTGATGAGGATGGAGGATATCCATCGAAACGTCGCCAAATAAATAAATATGGTTTGTTCATCAATATCGAGGAAAACCTAAACTACTCCTAAATACACTGCATGGACGACAAAAAATCACTTAATAATTAATATTAATTCATTATCTTTTTGAACATGAGAGTGATTCTGATCTATTAACCAGTTCTTCATGGCAACAGCATTGTGTAGTGCACATACCGGAAACGTACACTCAGTATGATTAGTGCATGTTGCGAGGTCAGCATTTAATTTTTTAAGTGGAGGACAATGTAGATCTTCAATATTTTGAACAGATCTGAAAAAGCAATAAATCCAGATTATGTTTTGAATGTGAAATTTTTTTTATATATATGTTTAATTACAAATACTTACGAATTGTTCTAGCAACATCATCGTATGGAATACTGCCAGATCTCCACAATATTCCATGATAGTTCAACTCTAGCCAACGGTTTTCACATTTATTTTTTGGCAATAGCTGATTCCAAGGATGTGGTGGCTTGAAGAGGAAAACTGATGGTAAAGCATCCTTCTCTAGAGGTACTATAGCTACTTCCTTAAAAACGAACTCGTTCAGAGTAATTTTGAATCCTTGGACGTCGACTATATGTACTCCATCGTGCTGAATACTAATTTCAATTGATGTTTGTATTTTCTTTTATACCTTTGCTAAGCTGAGTTTCTCCCTACCACGATTTGTATCACCAATCAGGAGTAATCCTATTTTCATTACCCCCACCATTATTTTTAGACCAATTAGGATAATTTCTTACCCCCACCACTATGCCAATAATGTATAAAAGAAAGGTTCATTTTGTGAACGATACAGTTCGAGAGTAATTCTCCTAGGAAGTTCTCTCTCTCTGACTATAAGCAATTATTCCTCTCAAATTGATTGTGAAGCGATATAACAAATATACTTTAGTCTTTGTCAATAGTGAGCTGATTAACGGTACCTATTGCTGAGTACTCCTCGCAGACCGATCGCTCCTATCTCATTGATTAAAGTATTATCACTTATATCGTCATGTATTCAGCTCAATACTTTAAAGATACAGCTAACATGCTGTGGAATTCATATAATCATGTTTTGGTACAAATGCTATGCACAATGCTATGCACGTACTTCCGGCTTGAGTGTATCTGACAAACGAAAACTAGAAACTGCTGTAGGAATTATAAAAAGCATTGTTCAATTATTTCGCGACCATCTAGAATTGAATTCTGTCAGTTGAAGTAGAAGAAGAAGAAGCGGATGACTCATCACTATCTTGGGATGACATCGATAGCGCATTTGAAAATCGTATTAAAACGTCTGTTATTACAAATCGTAGACATTTGGATTTTTCTACGTTTATGAGAGATGTACTACCGCTCTTTGTAGCAAATGTTAACCGCTTACTTGACCAGCATTCTGCAGTAAAAGTTGATACTGTTCTAGCAGCCGAGTATATAATCAAGAAGAATGATGAAGAGACTTCGGACATTAAATATTTTAACACAAAATCTTTACCAATATTTTCAACAACTGATTTAACAGAATGGTTTATTTCAAATATACAACAACCTATTTGTAATGGAGGGATGGATGGACTTTGAAAGCTATTTTGAATATAACAATTAAGATAAATAAACTTAATCCGATGAGAGGAAGCTCTTTTATTGACTTACCTGAAAGTATTAAGAAAAAGAGAGCTTATGCATAAATGTTAATAATACTGATAACGAATGCTTCAGATGGGCTCTTCTTTCAGCACTACATCCTGTGCAAAAACACTCTTGTCGAATTTCAAATTATACTAGGTATAAAGATGAATTAAACTTTGATGGAATCGAATTCCCAGTCACTCCAAGGCAAGTAAGTAAGTTTGAGAAACAGAACAGTATCTCAATCAATATTTATTTTCTAAAAAAGAAACGTGGAGTTTTCAAAGTTTTGCCAAGACATTTGACATCGCTGAAGAAAAATAAACACATTAACCTGCTTCTCATTGAAAATATCTACATTGATGAAGATGAAGAAGAAGTGGTGGGGGAACCTAGTATCGATCAAGAGTACAAGCTTCATTATGTATGGATTGAAGACCTTTCCCGTTTAATAGGAAGTCAATTAAGTGCTCGTGAACATAAGGCATTCATTTGCGACCGGTGTCTACATTATTTTCGAAATGCTGATATGCTGGCAAGTCATTCAATTGATTGTCAAGCATTTAATCAATACAAAATTGTGCTGCCTGAAGAAAAGGATAAAATATTAAAGTTTAAAAACTTTAAAAATGAAAATCGTGTACCATTTGTCGTTTATGGTGACTTTGAAAGTTTGTTGCAACCAGTAAATGATAACAATCGAGCATATCAAAGTCATAAAGCCTATAGTGTAGGCTTCTTTATAAAGTGTAGCTTTGATGAAACACGCTCAGAGTACAAGAGTTATAGACAATGCAAAGAAGAATATGAAGATCCTGCTAAATGGTTTGTCAGGAATCTACATGCTCTTGCTTTGGAGTTAGAAAATATGTATAAAAATCCAAAGTCCATGAAAGATCTAACATTAAAAGAAAAAGCTGAGTTTGCAAAGGCTGAAGTTTGCTATATCTGTAGGAAATCTTTTACAGAGAAAGACAAGAAAGTACGAGACCATTGTCATTTATCCGGAAAGTAAGTTTTTTTTCATTTTTCTTACAAATATAATTTTCTTCAATTTATTAAATAAAAAATAATTTTGTAGGTATCGTGGTCCAGCTCACAGGTCGTGTAATATAAATTATCAAGATTCAAGAACCGTGCCTGTAATTTTCCATAACTTAAGTGGCTATGATGCTCATTTATTTATTAAGGAAATAGCTACATGCTTTCCAGGACGTGTGAGCATTCTTCCACAAACCAAGGAGAAGTACATCTCTTTCAGTAAATTTGTTGAAGGGACTGAGATAAACCTACGATTCGTCGATTCATTTAAGTTTATGGCTTCCTCTTTGGATAAATTGTCCTCATATTTAGAGCAAATGAATACTTTGGAGACAGTTTTTCAACAAAATGATGGGTACACGACTGAGCAAATTAATCTGTTGAAACGAAAAGGAGTATTTCCATACGACTATGTTTCCTCATTGAATAAGCTTGAAGAAGATACTCTTCCCTCAAAAGCCGACTTCTATAGCAGTTTGTACGAAGATAACATCACGGATGATGACTACAATCATGCTGAGAAAGTGTGGGAGTTATTTAACATTCAAAACCTCGGTCAATATTCAGATCTTTATCTAAAGACTGACATATTGCTGTTGGCTGAAGTTTTCGAGAATTTCAGACGAAACTGTTTGGAAGCTTATGGTTTGGATCCAGCCCACTATTATACAACACCTGGGTTGTCGTGGGATGCTATGCTTAAATATACCGAGGTAATTTTTTTTTATTCATAAATTAATTTATTATTATTTAAATATAAAATATATATTATTTTTTTTAATAGGTTAAATTAGAGTTGCTGACAGATATTGACATGCTTATGTTTATTGAACGTGGTATTCGAGGAGGTATTAGCCAATGCTGTAATCGCTACGCTAAGGCGAACAATCCATACATGAAAGAAGACTACAATATTAATGAAGAACACAAATATTTGATGTACTATGATGTCAACAACCTGTATGGATGGGCTATGACTGAATCATTACCATACGGTGGATTTAAGTGGGTCAATATTATCGAGCAGCAGCCATATTTTTTCAGTGTTCCCGATAATCATGCAATTGGGTTCATCCTGGAAGTAGATTTGGAGTATCCTGAGTCCCTTCACAATGCACACAAAGATCTACCATTTTGCGCAGAGCATATGGCTCCTCCAGGAATGCGTCAAAAAAACTAATGACAACGCTTCATTCAAAAGAACGATACGTCATTCATTATCGAGCTTTAAAGCAAGTACTTAAGCATGGCCTGATTTTGAAAAAGGTACATCGAGCTCTCCAATTTGACCAGAGTAAATGGTTAAAGAAATATATTGATTTAAACAGTGAAAAAAGGAAGAACGCTAAAAATGATTTTGAAAAGATGCTGTTCAAATTGTTTAACAATGCTGTCTATGGAAAAACAATGGAGAATGAGAGGAAGAGAGTAGACATTAAATTAATTAATAAATGGGCTGGACGATATGGAGCTGAAGCTCTCATTGCTAGACCCAATTTCCATAGCTGTGATATTTTTGATGAAAATCTTGTAGCTGTTCAAATGATTCGAACTGAAGTCCATATCAAGAAACCTATATACATTGGACTAACGGTTTTGGATCTATCTAAAGTGCTTGTATATAGATTCCATTATGAGTACATGCGAGCACGTGTTGGAGATAGCTGCAAGATTTTGTATACTGATACTGATAGTTTGGTGTATGAGATAAAAGGTGTAAATATGTATGACGTAATGAAGCAAGATATCCATGAGTTTGACACATCAGATTACGCTGAAAACAATGAATTCAGTAAGCCACGCGAGAACAAGAAGATCGTTGGTTTAATGAAAGATGAATGTAATGGTGAAATCATGCTAGAATTCGTTGGATTAAGGAGTAAAATGTATAGTATAAGAGTCCAGAATAGTAAACCTATCAAAAAGGCTAAAGGTGTTAAAAATTCAGTTGTCAAGAAAACCATCACCTTTGATGACTACATTCATTGTCTGCAACAGAACGCCATCTTGTCTAGAGAACAACGAAATATAAGATCTAGACATCATAAATTGTATACTGAGAGAGAAACAAAGATTGCACTTAGTGCACACGATGACAAGCGCTGTCTTCTGATTGGTCAAACAGACACCCTTCCCTGGGGACATTATAGTATTAAAGAGGGGGTAGTCAATCAGAATAAAGAACCCCCTACCTCTCCAATCGAGAAACTACCACCACTATCTCACATTCAAGAAAACTGGGGAGCGAATCGAGAAGCTGGAAATCCCACTCCTGCAACCACCGCAGTCGATCCGCCGAATGCTGCTGCGTTGGAGGGGAGCAGTCTATATCAGCAGATGTTTGCAGCTGCAGAGCACAGTCGAGCAGTCTCGAGCCAGTCGCAGCAACAACCATTGCAGCAGACCTCGAGGCAATCACAGCAAATCCTATATAGCTGTAGGCGAGGACTTGAACAAGATTTTGCAGAAGCAGAAGAAAGAAAACGATTTAAGAAGGGTTGACTGTGATATCATCATGTCTTTAGAGGTGAATTAAGCTTTTTTTTCTAATTAAACATAAAATCTCATAGACATATTTTAAACAATCTTTTTTTTTTTTATAGATGGACTTTAGCGACATAAACAGTCTCTCTCGTGGAGGTTTTCTTCCCACGAAAAAGATAAGCGAGCTGCAGAAGGATAATCTTTATATGGTGACTAAGCTAAAGCCAGTTACTACCAAATACGGGGCCAAAGTTGTTGCTGAAATCGGTGAAGAATTCGACATATTCCTGCCGAAACGTATTTCCGATGCACTTCAAAAATATGACTCAAGATTCTTTAGAATGGCTGATGCAGCCAATAAAATGGAATTGTTTATTACATATAAAGGTGGTAGCAACATTCACTTTTCCGGAAAGTGATTATGTAAATATGAGAAAAAAAAAGAACTGCTAGAATAAACAAAAACATGACTTTTAAATTTAATAAACTGTTTATTTATTTGAATCTTCTCATTACAATACTATTATTAATATAAAATATCTTTTAATCATTTAATCTTTTTTATAAATCTGATTTATTAATCCAACTATTATGCGTTGAATCAAAACCAAGCCACTTTACAAATACTTGATTTCCACGGCGTTTGAGAACTTTTTCCATGAGGTAGATATCTGGATACTTGACCTTTAACAGCTCTTGTTCGTAGAAGCCACCAGCGATTGGTTGATCTTTGTAATCCTTCAAATGATACGTAATTGGATTTGTAACTGCTACTTTTGAGATTGTGAAAATTTCAGTTGACCAGTTTGGTGTATATCCTTTCTCAAACATATGCTTTACATGACTTACTCGAACTTTATCGTTTGCTTTAAACTTTGGATTATTCAATTCATTTATCTAGATGTAAGTGGACTTTAATTGCATATATTTCATCTCTTAAATATTTTGCTAATGCATCAATTTCATCACGATGTGACTCTACTATCGTATCTAAATTATTGACTATATCTTTTAATTTAGTTGTAACTTCTATTACATTTTTAATTTCTGTGTAAACTATTTGTTGTAATGTATATAAATTTACTGCATCGTTTGCTTCAGTAGGAGAGGCGACATTACATAATTTTTTATTTTCAACATCATATTGGCCATCCAATGTAATTTTGTATCCAATTCCAGGCGGACCTCGACTACCTTCGATCCTTCCGAGTTTACGTCCGAACACGTCGATACTCATTTTAGAAATGATGCGTACTCCATAGTAATCTCAATATATATATCCTGATTCTCGCAATTCTTCAATAATAGAATGAATCTCATTAGTATGTCTATTATTTCCGGCACACTGTTCAGCTAAGAGAATGCGAAGTCTGTTGACAAGTTCATTAGGATCATCCCAGTAGACGTAATCCGTAAATGATATATTTTTTCTAGCAATTTTGTATCGAGGCAATGATTTAACTTGAGTTTTAGTAAAACCTTTACCAATTGTTGATTTATTGATCAGATTAAACATGGGGGCAATAATATTATTAAATTTATTGCTTTTATGAGTACGTACAGGTTCATCCTTGTTAAATTTTTTCCTGTATGCACTTGACATTTCCAAAATTTTGCGGTAGTTGTGTAAGTCAGTTTTGCTGATGATATCTTGATTAGGATTTTTTGTAAATAATAGCTCCATCAATCCATTAGTTTTTGGAAATATTACATGATCCACGTGAATACTCTGACGTGGAAATACTAACAATGATTTACCAATCATAAATTTATCGTCTTCGAGACGTACTCCATATATTTTATCGAGATTATCTACATCATTTCGATAAAGCATTTTAACATACTTATCATCAGCATTGATATCATCATCAGTTATGTCAGACATACTGTCATTTGGTCGTATGGTAATGATACTGTCATCATCATCAGTGGAAGTATTTTCAGTCCTGATGGGAAAATTTGAAATTTCTTGTTCTTCAACATATGTGCGTTAAGCTTTTAGGATTATTCTTCTTTTTAGTTTCACTGAGAATTTCCTGAAGAGGATCAATTATAGGTTTAAATGTTTCATTCAATGTTCGATCGACACTTTCTTTTCCATACTTTAGCAGTTCATACGTTTGTTTGATAGCTTCTTGAGCTTTCACAAGCTGCTCAAGAACTTTTTGCTCTCGTTGGAAATCATTCATGCTGACACTTTAACGTTCAATAACTGACTATAAGAAATACTTTAAGTACTGGCTATATTTATAGCAAAGCAGTGAAATCCCTTCCGATATCTACCATCATTGATTGATCGATCCTTGTCTATGACTAAAAATCCATACTTATCATCTTTCTAACATTTTATTTATTTATTTATTTATTTATTTAACCAGAAAAGAATTTACATAATATAAACACATATATCATGCAAACCTCCCACAGAGATAAACGGAGTTATCTGTTGGTGGGACTGGTTACAAAAAGAAAACTTAAAACTAACTTAAATATTAAACTAATCTAATATAATAAATCTTTAACAATTATTCAAAGTAACCAAATAGTATACGTAGTTAAAAGTAATTTGTGACGAATACAACAGAAAATAAAAACTTTTTTTTTAATATATATTATTTTTAATCCATTTTTTAATTTTTGATTTCTTATTTTTGGTGCTTAAGATTTTCATATCGTTAGGTAACATATTAAATATATTTATTGCTTTGATATAACTATTTTTACAACTAATTGTTCTTCTTGTACGAGGTAAAATTAAATTTTTTTTCCTCGTTATGCTGTTAGAAGACATAAAATTGCTTTTTAGAGATTCGTAATGGAACATTAATGAATCTAGTGTAAAAATCTGTTCAATACTTAGTGGATTATTTTCAATAATAAAATTATTCTTGTTTATACATTTTAATAATTTTTTCTGCAAACTATGTAATATTTTCATATAATTATTATATGCACCACCCCAAGCTATTATACCATAACTAATTATACTATTAAATAAAGCATAATATATCATTCTAAGCGTATCCAGGTTCATAATCTTGGCCAGTTTATGAAACACAAAGATAAGATATTTTGTTTTATTAACAATATATTCAATGTGTTTACCCCAACTCATTCTAAAGTCAAAAATTACACCTAGGTATTTGGTATACTCAACTCTATTTATGTTAACATTATTTATATGAATATTAAAATTATTAACCTCAGGTACACTATCGCAATAATTTCCAAATGTAATATAAGTTGTTTTTTTAACATTTAAAGACAATTTATTAGTAGCCAACCAATTGGAGATTGATTCTAATTCGCTATTCATTAAACATTCAACTTCTTTCCAATTTTTACCAGTGACAATTATCGCAGTGTCATCTGCATATGAGATAATATTATCTGCTAACATATCATTTACATATAAAATAAATAACAGTGGTCCCAATATTGTACCTTGAGGAACACCAGTTTTTACTGTCATATTAGAACTAAAAACGTTATCTAATTTAACTCTTTGTTGTCTCTTCGATAAATAACATTTCATGATATCATAAGCACCACCTCTTATTCCATAGTTATATAACTTATTCAGTAATATAATATGATCTACTGTATCAAAAGCTTTTGCTAGATCAAGAAAAGCTATTGCGATTGGTTTGCTCATATCTAAACAATTGTACAGTTTACTAGAGATGTATTGCAGAGCATCTTTAGTTCCCTTATTTTTAACAAAACCAAACTGATTTTTTGACAAAATATCACATTTATTTAAAAAATTAATAAATCTTTTATAAATTAGTTTTTCCAAGATTTTTGCTAGATTAGATATTAAAGAGATAGGTCTATAGTTTTCTGCACAGTTTTTATCACCAGCTTTATAAATAGGTACAATTTCAGCAATTTTTAAAGCATCTGGCCAAATAGCTTTTTCTATGCATAAGTTAAAAATATGGACCAAAGGTCCTACAATGTAGCTTAATAATGTCTTTAATACTCTAGTGTTTATTTTATCTACTCCTCCATTCTTTATATCAAAATCGTTTACAAAATCAATGATTTCATATGCAACAATCGGGTTTAAAAATATTGATTTTTGATTAATTTTCGTTATTTTCCTGCTGTAATTCGTTGGTTTGATAATTTTTTTCCTTAATTCAGTACCTATGTCAGTGAAAAATTTATTTTTGAACATAACTCTTTAAATTGAGCATAACTCATGTCAGAATTCACATGATCATCGTAAATGTGTTTTAAATTTAAATCATCTTGTCGGAATAAAGCTAAAAAATTAACGTTATCTCTAACGAGATGTTTGGGAATTCGAGTATACGTCTGACAAAGATAGAAACAGTCAACCATTTTATGTCTACCCATGCAGAAAAATGATCTTACATTATCTTGCTTCTCACATGCAATATCATCAAAAATCATAATTGAATTGGGAAGTGCGTTTTCTGGATCTACTACTGTATCATGTTCACTAAAAGGAAAATATTGTACACCATCTATGGGGTTCAATAACTCTTTTAGCATCTTATACTTTGCTTGATTCAGAGATTTTGAATATACGTATACATTTTCAAATCTTACTCCATTTGGATGAGTTATGAGAGCAAGGAGACTATTGGTTTTACCACAATTAGAAGGACCACAGAATATAGCTCTTATACTATCTGGAAGTAAATCTCCTTGTCGTTTTGGTCTTCTGTCTTGCTCTACGATAACATCAAAATTAGCTATTGGTAGCTTAACAGACTGCTCTTTGAAATCCATGAGTGCAGTGCAACGTCGCAATAGTTACTAACTGTTTGACTATAAATAGGATGTTTATATAGTTTTAGAAATCAGTCTGAAGCTGACTTTTATAGAGTGATGATCAATTACATACGTGATCAACGACAAAAACGAGGTTGCGGCTTGATCAACAAAGCCATCAATAAATTACCTTTTGAACTTCATTTGCCCGGGTATCAATATTGTGGACCAGGAACAAAATTAAGTAAAAGGTTAACTCGAGGAGATCCTGGTATTAATCCTCTTGACGTTGCTTGCAAGGAGCACGACATTGCATACTCTAAAAACCGAGAAAATCTTGAATTGAGAAACGCTGCAGATAGAGTTTTAGCAAATAAAGCTTGGAATCGAGTTTTATCGAAGGACGCTAACATCGGTGAGAAAACAGTCGCTCATGCTATAACTAACGCAATGAAATTAAAGTCGAAATTTGGTATGGGATTAAAAAGAAAAAAAACAAGCAGCACAAAACTTCTCTTAATAAAGTGGCTGAAGCTGCTAACTGTCGAAAATTAACTTCGACTAAATGTGCTAAACAAATAATTAAATCTGCTTTGCAAAAGGCTCAAAATGTAGTCAAAATTGCCGGTGGGAAGGGAAAAATAAAAGTTCCTCGTATTTTACCGATTCCAAAAAAAATTGGCGGTGCATTACCTTTCTTGATACCATTATTTGCCGGTTTGAGCGCTACTGGTGCTCTTGCAGGTGGAGCAGCAGGAATAGTAAAGGCAGTCAATGCAACCAAAGCAGCTAAACAAGGATTAGAAGAAAACAAACGGCATAATAAGACAATGGAAGCCATTGCTTTAGGTAAAGGTCTCTATTTAAAACCACACAAAAAAGGTTTAGGTATTCATCTGAAACCATATATTCGAGGTAAGGGTTTAAAAAAAAAAAGATTGGTATAAAATTACCCTAGAGAGCACTTACCAACATTGATATTA
Source organism: Theocolax elegans (assembly GCA_026168455.1). Classification (NCBI taxonomy): domain Eukaryota; kingdom Metazoa; phylum Arthropoda; class Insecta; order Hymenoptera; family Cerocephalidae; genus Theocolax; species Theocolax elegans. The sequence continues at coordinate 51,942,884 of CM047428.1, read as the reverse complement.
TGAAATATGCAAAAATTCTAAAAATTCCTAATTTTAGAGGTGTTTTTATGCGAAATGCATTGCCGGCTGATGGTCCACGATATCGTGAATCAGCTATTGTAAATCTTGATGATGCTAGTGGACCTGGTACACATTGGGTAGCATACTGTAAACGAGGTAATAACGTAATATATTTTGATAGCTTTGGTGACCTTCAACCACCCTTAGATTTGATGATATATTTTGGAGTTGATGAAGTTAATTATAATCATGAACGATATCAAAACTTTGATACTTACAATTGCGGACACTTGTGTTTGCAATTTTTAAAAAGTATATAAAGTATTGCTCAAAAAGAATCAATTCATTTTACTTTGAACAGTCATGGAAGATTCATTCACACTGACACTTTCCGGTACTTCTTCAATTCTCGAAGCTCAATAATTTCCACCAATTGAACTTTCCCCAAGCAAACATTACGTTCTTGGTTTGGTAGAATTTTTATCCTTCAATTCAATTCCAAATATTGATAATAGTAATAACAAATTTCACGTAGGTGATCAAACTATAATTATACCAGTAGGTAGTTATGAAATTGAGGACATTGACAAGTTTCTTCGTAAAAGACTTTCTCACGATAACATCACCATTAGTGTAAAGCCTAACAATAACACGTTACGTAGCACAATTAAGTGATCTCAACCAATAAATTTCAATCATCATAATTCTATTGGTCGATTATTAGGTTTTACTTGACGTATTCTCGAGCCAAACGTTTCTCACAGTTCAGATTCACCCGTAGCAATTTTAAAAGTTAACGCTTTAAGAGTTGAGTGTAATATTACTTCAGGAGCGTATATAAACGAACAAAAAGTTCATACTATTCACGAATTTTTTCCTGCTGTACCACCTGGATATAAAATTATAGAGATTCCTTCAAACATTATTTATCTTCCAGTTAATGTGAAATATATTGATTACTTACAAATACGCGTAATAGATCAAGACGGAGACTTAGTCAATTTTCGTGGAGAAGTTATAACGATTAGGTTGCACATTAAACAATTATAATGGGAATCGTTTTTGAACGTAGAAACTATATAAACAGGAAAACTCATGCTCCATCCATCAGTCAGCGACAAACTGTTGCAACGCTAACACGGCGAAACATACAATTCCTAAAAAGTCTAGGCTTACGACTCGTCCTTGGTGGAAAATAACTTGCATTCTATTTTGTTGTTTTCAAAGAAATGAAAGAAATTCTAAGCATACAGTCACCTGTCACATTCGATTAATCAGTGGCACATTATGAAGTTCACGCACATCAACCGTATACTGCATCCAACTACAACAATAGTGATGAAATTCGTATATCCATTCAACATCAAGACTTGTGTCTTTTACCATCACGCAGTTCCTTACATATATGTGGACGACTACTTAAATCAGATGGTAGAATTGTGGAGCACACAAAGTTTGTAAATAACGCAATTTGTCACTTATTTGAAGAAATTAGATATGAGTTGAATGCCATAGAAATAGATAAGAGTAAAAACGTAGGGTTAACAAGTCTCATGAAAGGTTGGATATCTCTTACTCCAAGTCAGAGTATGTTGATTGAGAACGCTGGATGGATAGACATTGAGGAGACGCAAAATATTGCGAATGATGATGAATACTTTGACGTTTCTATACCATTGAACATGATTCTTGGTTTCGCCGAAGACTATCGTAAAATAGTAATCAATGCAAAGAATGAACTTATTCTCACGAGATCGAGAACTGATTTGAATGAAGTTGTTCAAACAGGTGTGCATATGGAAAATAACATTACATATGAAGATTTCAAGATTGAATTAATGAGAATCGAGTGGCTTATGCCATACGTAGTCGCATCGAATCCTCGTAAAGTTCGATTGCTCGATTATGTAGGGAAAGATAGAGCAATATCCATGAGTTTTCGAACTTGGGATTTGTACGAATATCCACTTCTCCCAACAACGTCAAGACATGTTTGGACTGTAAAAACAACTAATCAACTAGAAAAACCTAGATTTGTTATTCTAGGTTTTCAAACTAATCGTAAAAGTCAAAAAGCGGCTAATGCCAGTCAATTTGATCACTGCAATATCACCAACGTAAAACTTTTTCTCAATTCACAGTACTATCCATACGGCAATCTAAATCTTGATGTGAACCATAATCAATACGCTATATTGTATGATATGTACACTAGTTTTCAAAATTCTTACTACGGTAAAGATCCAGAACCAATGTTGAAAAAATTAAACTACCTCAATTACATGTCACTGATCGTAATCGATTGCTCGAAGCAGAATGAATCGTTAAAGAGCGCTCCAGTGGATGTGCGTCTAGAATTCGAATCGAGAAACAACTTTCCTTCTGGAACTTCAGCATACTGTTTGATTTTACATGATCGTATTGTACAATATAATCCAGCTAGCGGTGATGTGAAGAAGCTTGTTTAAGGAGTGGGGGTAGTAGTAGTGAAGTGGGGGTAGTAGTGAAGTGGGGGTAGTAGTAAAGTGGGAGTAGTAGTGAAGTGGGGGTAGTAGTGAAGTGGGGGTAGTAGTAAAGTGGGAGTAGTAGTGAAGTGGGGGTAGTAGTAAAGTGGGGGTAGTAGTAAAGTGGGGATAGTAGTAAAGTGGGGGTAGTAGTGAAGTGGGGGTAGTAATGGCGGGAGGGGGGGTAGCTTATAAATCAGTGTTCCTTCTTGCAGCATCTCATACGTTGTCCAGATGGAGTACGCAGTAGACGTTCAAGGATTTATGAAGCCAGGCAAAGATTTCGTTCTGAAGGAGCTAGCAATTTATCCTCTCACCGGAGACGTTCAACCCGAACACTTTTTGTTCAGAGCACCGTTTCCTTGGAACAAACTCTCTCAGAAATATAAACATAAGAATCTGTGGTTAGAACTCTGCTACCATGGCCTAACTTGGAACTCTGGGGATCTCGACTACACGGAAATCGGGAATATTATTCGTGACCGCTTACGCAACGCTGATCGGATTTTCGTCATTGGTGGTTTGAGAAAAGAGTGGCTTCAACGTTTCAACATTCCAGTCAGTGATATCGAGGAGTGGGGTTACCAAACCTACGACCATCCTAAATTAGCAACAGTCTGTTCCAATCACAATAATGCATGCAAAACTATTTGCGCCTTGCATAATGTGAAGCTGATGCATCAATTTTATACAAAAGAATCTATCATGGAATGGGAAGATATATAAATGCAACATGGGACTATACAGCATTATACTTTGGTTGCTACCTTGCTTGGGTAATAAAAATAACCGACCAAATAAACGTCTTCAAAAATTAAAAAGAGAGACACGATTAGCAAACATTGAAGCAGATGCCTACATTTATGACGAAATAGATGGTATCTAGAGGAAGATATATAAATGATCACGAAGCCATTGACTCATCATGGGACTGTGCAACAGTGTACTTCAACTGCTTCCTTACATAGACATCAGAAAGAAATATCTAAGTAAGTCGACTGTTAAAAATCAAGAATTAAAACGACGGACTAGTTTGACAAATATTGGAATTCATGACAATACATATGATGAAGTAGACGGAGTCTGAAGGGAAGAAAAAAAAATGGAGGGGTAACGATAAGCGGTGTACCTCACAGGTGGAGGCGTTGGTTGGGGCCTCCACCCTTCCCTTAAAACAGTATAAATACCAAGCAATATCATCAATTTCCATCATTCCATCATGGGTCCAAGCAACAGTGTAGTTCGTCTTCCTCATCTTCTGGAGAATGAAGAGAAAAAGGAAAAAACAACTCCATCGAAATGGAAAACGTATTCGAAAGAAACGTTTTCATCAAACACAATGTCTTGCCCTAAAACAAAGGGCTACAAAACGTTTAATAATAGTAAAAAGTAAATGCGAAAACTTATTTAATTAGAGTTCAAACCATTGCTATCAGTATGCAAAAGATTTGATTAAAGTACAAACCATTTAATTAAAGTGCAAACGATTGCTATTAAGTGCAATCAAACACCCACACACACACACACATTTGGGTTAGAACCGGCCTGTGGGTTAGAACCGGCCTATGGGTTAGAACCGGCCTATGGGTTAGAACCGGCCTATGGGTTAGAACCGGCCTATGGGTTAGAACTGGCCTAGCTTATCTACTAATTACGTAACTTACAACTTATATGCACTTATAAAGTTTCATAAGTGTGTTCCTTTAGACGAATAAAAAATTTGGAACAAAAGGGTCAGTAATAAAAAAAAACTAGAAATTAAAGACTCATCATTTTCTACCTATTGTTATTTTAATTGTACATTTAATATATTTTTCCATATATACTTTTCCATAAGTAGTTTTTGCAATAGAAAGTATTGAAATCAAAGCGGTATAATCAACAAGTATTTTTTACCATACCATAAATTTGTATTTCAATTAAACATTTTTATTTTTATGTGTTACATAAACTCCGCAAAAAGTTTCTACAATTGAAAGTACTGAAATCAAAATGGAATCGCCAAGTATTGTATCTACGCATCAATGTCTGCGGGAAGAGATTTATTAAAAAATTTTCGTCGTTTAAATTTGTTGAAACTTCTCTAACTTGTTTCAAGGAGTTCACATTTGAACCGTGACGATTATTTATCAAATCCTCATTATTGCCAAGAAATATATTTATTATGTCAAAATCTTCATCCATTTTCATAGTTGGAGAAATAAGTAAACAATTTTATAATATATTTATTTACATAAAATTAACTTCTTCAAAACTAATAAAACAGAAATTTATTTATCTCATTTTATTGCTTTTAAATAAAATAATACTTGCACCACACGTTGATTTGGGTTCTTATTTAAGAATGTCACAATGCATATTGCATATATTTATCATATGTATCAAGGGCTTTTATATAAATACTTTAATCTTTAGAGGACCTGTAATAGCTTAAAGGCGAAAAAAAATCAATTTTTTTATATAAATCAATAAATAGATACACATTTATAGAATAATGCGATTGCCAAATTTTCAGAACACCGGCCCTCTAAAGGTCAAAGTATAAGATAAGAGGTAAAATTTGTATAAATGACTTGTAATGATTCCCATGAGGTCTGTACATAGCTACAGGCATTAATAAATTAATTAACACATCAAAAAATGAATACATATTTTCAAATTGAAATTAATAGACAGCTAATTTAACCTCTCAAATATTATTTTTTCATTATTTTTATATTATTGCATTTTAAATATATTCTCGATCAAATTTCGCATTCCCTAATTATTTTTTATCTTGACTGTACATCAAATTTTGCGTTCATAAATACATATTGTTTTAAAGCACTAGATATATATCAGTAGACCTAACCAACGGTGGTGCAAGTATTATTTTATTTAAAAGCAATAAAATGAGATAAATAAATTTCTGTTTTATTAGTTTTGAAGAAGTTAATTTTATGTAAATAAATATATTATAAAATTGTTTACTTATTTCTCCAACTATGAAAATGGATGAAGATTTTGACATAATAAATATATTTCTTGGCAATAATGAGGATTTGATAAATAATCGTCACGGTTCAAATGTGAACTCCTTGAAACAAGTTAGAGAAGTTTCAACAAATTTAAACGACGAAAATTTTTTAATAAATCTCTTCCCGCAGACATTGATGCGTAGATACAATACTTGGCGATTCCATTTTGATTTCAGTACTTTCAATTGTAGAAACTTTTTGCGGAGTTTATGTAACACATAAAAATAAAAATGTTTAATTGAAATACAAATTTATGGTATGGTAAAAAATACTTGTCGATTATACCGCTTTGATTTCAATACTTTCTATTGCAAAAACTACTTATGGAAAAATATATAAAATGTCCAATTAAAATAACAATAGGTAGAAAATGATGAGTCTTTAATTTCTAGTTGTTTTTTATTACTGACCCTTTTGTTCCAAATTTTTTATTCGTCAAAAGGAACACACTTATGAAACTTTATAAGTGCATATAAGTTATAAGTTACGTAATTACTTTTAAATAAAAAAAAGATATTTATTTAATAGATTGCAATTTAAAAAGTGTGATTGGAATAAAATCCTTGCGAATATTGACACCTTCTTGGAAGGTGTTTTGATTTCAATGCTTTCTATTGCAGAAATTTCTTTTATCGGATATTTACTTAGTAAATTCTTAATAAAAAAAATTAAGCTATTGTAGAAAAAAGAAGGGAATAAGAATTAAAGATAACATTTGTTCCAAATTTTTTATTCGTCAAAAGGAACACACTTAAGAAACTTTAAAAGTGCATATAAGTCATAAGTTACGTAATTACTTTTAAATAAAAAATTTTAAGCTATTGTATAAGTAGAAAAAGTATGGGAATAAGAATTAAAGATATTTATTTAATAGATTGCAATTTAAAAAGTGTGATTGGAATAAAATACTTGCGAATATTGACACCTTCTTGGAAGGTGTTTTGATATCAATACTTTCTATTGCAGAAATTTCTTTTATCGGATATTTACTTAGTAAATTCTTAATAAAAAAAATTAAGCTATTGTGTTTACATATTCTCAACTCATCACTGGTGAGTTTTTCCAACCCAGTGTGACATTCCTGTGGGCCACAGTGTATATACAACTGTAGGTCATCTGCAAATAACATTCCCTTAGTATAAAGAAGACGGCTCATAATTGAATTTATGAAAATAAGAAAAATAACCGGTCCAGGTGTTGAGCCCTGTGGAACACTTGATGTGATTTAAAAAAATTCGGAAGGAAGATTATTCTCATCAATAACAGCCTGGGATCGACCTGATAAATAAGAATGAAACCAATCTATAGCATCATCTGAAAAATTAAGCTGTTTTAATGTCCTTAAAAGATCATAGTAGCTAATAGTTTCAAACGCTTTTTTGAAATCAAACATTAATAAAAAGGTAACCATACCTCTATCAATAGCCAATCGAATGTCATCAGTGACTTTTACTAGTGCAGTTTGAGTACGAAACTGTTTGCGAAAGCCTGATTGATAAGGAGATAGTACACTGTTTGACTCAAGATGTGCTATTACTTGTTCAGAAACGAGTCGGTCAAAAACTTTGGCAAAATGTGGAAGATTTGCAATGGGCCTTGTATCCGATGGTGATAATGGTTTTAAGACTTTACTAAGAGGAATGATGACTGATTTCTTCCACAAGCTAGGATACTCACTTGTAGCAAACGAAAAATTAAAAAGCTCTGTGAGGGTAGGAATATTGCTATTGAAAGCTTCTTTGAAATATGACAGTGATAAACCATCAGCACTGCAACTTTTGGCTTTAGGAAGACAAAGTGAGATAGCACCAGCAACCTGTTCGCAAGTAATATTCTGAAAAGAGAAACAAGGATAATCAAATAATGGCTGCAAAGCTTTAATCTCCCTTAATTCTTCAATAGTACAAGGCTGCTGGCTTCTAGGTACCGATGCAAAGTGGTACGTTAATTCATCTATTGGAAAGAATTTGAGTGGAGAATTGAAAGTATCACTTTTTATTCCCAATTTTCTCAAAAGACGCCAACATTGAGCCTGATTTGATACACTGGATAGGGACCTGGTATAATAATTATTACGCGCATTTCGAACTTCTTTCTTTAATTCCCCACGCATTAATTTATACTGATTTAATAGTATTGGATCACCATTTCGCTTAGCAAGTTTATACAATTTATCGCGCTCATCACATTTCACCCTTAGGCTTCTAGTCATCCATGGAGCTGACCGCGTGCGTATAGGACGTGTTACCATCGGCGCCTGTCTATCAAGAATTATAATAAAAGATCCACGCACCGCTTCGCAAAAGGCATTTACAGTTAGTGACAATCATCGGCTCTCTCCGATTGCGCCCGCGAGTGGGAGTGAGAGAGAGAATCCCTAGTCGCGGGGAATCAGAGTTATGTGCTAGTCGGGCTATATGGTGTGTGAGAGAGAGAGAGAGATAGCGCGATCGCCTAGTCCTTTCGCGTGTATAAAGTCTTTGCAGCTGGTTTCGCCGAGGGAAACCACTGCGGCGAATTATTTTATTTCAGTTAATAAAATAAATTCGTTCCAGCGCGGGATCTAATTTATATTTGTTGTGTGAGAGTGTGTTGAAAGTAGATCCTTTCGGGACAGGTAGCTGCTCTACCCCCTCCCTTTTAAAGAAAATTTTAAAATTATTTAATTCTATTTCTCTTTTATACGGGACGCGGCGAAACAATTGTTGTTGTTTTTTTTTTGAGTTCGAGAGCGAAATTTTTGTTGCTTTCTCCCCTCCCTGACATGTATTATATATAATTATAATTTAGTAATTGTGAATATTATTTATTACTAATTATTTTATAATATATGTAACATTTTATTTGTGTATATAAAATATATTTTGCAACTTTTGTTAATTATTTAGATTTGTTTGCAAGTTAAATAATTAACATTAAGTAACTTTGTGTGAATCAGCCGCAAAGTTACAATAGTTGTAATATTAATTATTTAAACTCGTGTGTGAGTAAAATAATTAAAATTATTTTTGAATTACAATTATCTGACAGTGATTACTTAAATTAAAATATTTTGTATTTATTGAGTATTACTGTTCACGATACTTGTATTATATTTTTGAAAATTTTGAGTGTGAGAAAAATTTTTTTGTATAACTCGTGTTAATTGTTTAGACTTGTTGCAAGTTAAACAATTAATGTTAAGTATCTTTGTGTGATTGTTCCGCAAAAATACGAGAGTTATAATATATAATTATTTAGACTCGAGAGTGAGTTAAATAATTAAATTTTTTTTTGCATGTATTTTAATAATCGGCATCTAACCAAATATTTGTATTCGTTATTTGCTGTGAAATTTTAATATATGTAAAAAATTTTCTTTTTTCTTTTTTGTGTGTTTACATTATATCTCCACAAATTTTTACCAATTATTTAGACTTGTTTGTTAGTTAAATAATTGGTTATAATTTTTTTTGGTGTGTTTGAGTAAAATAATTCGGTGTATAAATTTAATTGTTTAGACTTGTTAGCAAGTTACATAATTAAATTTTCATTTCCTTTTCGTTCAATTTATTTAAAAAAGGAAATAAAAATTATTTCAACTTGGTAGCAACATAAATTATTTATTTAGTCCTTCTTAGGATAAAATAAATATATTTCGCTGAAAAAATTGTCGTTTGGGACGACAATTAGTGAAATAATTATTTTGTTGCAAACTATACGGCATTTACAACATTTCGTAAATACCCTACTGTTGAAATAATTTAATTAAATTTGTGTTTGTAGGGTAGTGTAAATTATAAAGGAAAATTTTTTTTTGTTTTGGGTTTGGATAAGCAAAATAATAAATGATGTCTTGGTGTATGTGAATCACAAGATACTGTATTTATTTTTATATTTATTTTAAAATTGATTATTTAGGCTCGTTAGCGAGATAGATACGTACTCAGAAACGTCAGTCCAACCGTAAACTCGACGACCGAGCACAGCCGGAAATTCCGGAGCAAGGTCACATAGAGAGGTCGGACAGACATAGAGAAACGCCTCGAGAGAAACGTGCGGTGGCTACTTGCGATCAGTGTACTCAGACGGATTCGTCCGATGGGTATCAGTCTGATCGCGAACCTGCTCGTAGGAGATCCAATTCTCGTAGGGCGGCTGAAGGCCGACAAGATAGTAGGAATCCTTCTACCAGCAGGCGTAGGAGTTCCCGGACGGATAATAGAGACGACCGTCGGGAAAGAGACTCCTACAAGGCCAGGCCAAGTTATCGTGAAGACGATAACCGAACGCACGATCGGACAGGGTGCGCACGAGAGCTGCGTATCTGGAACATGTCCTTTGATGGTGAACCAAAAAGGACGCGGAAGAGTCTCTGAACCGTTTGCACGACTTCAGAAATGACAACGAGTTCTCAGATCGCAGGATGTTCAGTGCCCTGCCCAATGTGTTCTCAAAATCAGCACTGTTCTGGTATAGAACAGTTCAGTCATCTCTTCGAGATTGGCGTGATTTTGAGATCGAGTTCCTAAATGAGTATGGCCGTATAATAAATGACGAAGATTTACTCATGGAACTTCGATCAAGAACACAAAATGAGGGAGAAAAGGCTACGACGTTCTTGAACTGTTTCAGAGCGATTGTAAATAAGTTTAAATGCCCTCCCTCATTAGAACAACAAGTGAAGATGGCCTACTCGCAGCTGTGGCCAGATTACCGTAGGTACATACCAGTACGACAAATCAGGAAGTTCTCTGATTTGACAAGCTACGGTAAAGAGTACGAGCAGCATTTAACATGGGACACGAAAGTCTCCAGTTCCAACGTTAAGCGCGAGAAGCTCGTACCAGAAGCTTTTCCGTAACAGAGTGGTGGAGCACGAGTTTCAGGTAAAGTGGCGACTGTTACCGAAAAGAGTAAGTATGAGTCTTCTCATTCGGATAAACAGTCGTCTAAGAAAACTATTAAGAAGAAGAGCAAGAAAAGGGCGAAAAACTCGCCAAACTCTTCTTCAAGCGAATACGAAGCAGCCGCTGTGAACGGAACTTCCAACGTCGCTAATAGTTTTCAGAAACGATACGGCAAATCGAATAATGGAGTGAGTGCCCCCAATTCGAAATCCGTATCGTACGTGCCTGTTTCTCAACAGTCACCTGGGCAACAAAAACAGAGCTCGGGCAAAAGAGAAAGACGTGCTTCGACGAATTCTCAACTGCCCCAGCAAAACGTTTTTCTCTCACAAATGGCACAAAACCTGGTGAGGTATCTGCAACCACAGGCGACGGCAGTAAACCCAACGAACCTGAGCACCAACTTTGTCGGCGTGTGTTTCACATGCCAAAAAGTCGGTCATAGGTCGTCGGATTGCCCGAGCCGAACATGCTACCGATGCGGAAACATTAGGCACTCCGCTAAGCAGTGCTCTACCGAATTGGTAGCAAAGGAGTGCCAGCTGTGTGGAACTAGTGGCGTTACACTCCAAACATGTCCTAACTGCGTCAGATTCCTCCAAAACGTGGAAAACCTGAACGCAGGGCACCCGAGCTGCCCCGGGCGCCCTGCACTGCAATAAATAAACCGCATGTTCTCTAAAGTCCTTAACGGAGATCAAATTCCCTCTCAGACCGAAATTGGTGTTGAAAGTAAGTCTGAGTGTAAGGATCCTAAACGTTCTGGGGATTCGACAGATGGAAAAGTTCTTAGAACACAACCTCTCAATCCCACCCGAGCTTTACAAGGTAAAACAGAACAAGGAACCTTATTAGACCAACAAAAGCGTGAGGATAAAGATTGGGCTAAGGAACTCCAAAGGCAAATATACTCTGGTAGCAGAGATATAATTGGTGAAGAAGGCGTAAAGAGATCGTTATCTCTGCCGCTTACCACCATCGGAATGAACGACCTTGGTTGTTGCTCATCGTCACCCCGTTGTGACACACCTAGTAAAGAGGACAAGAAGCCCTTGGTGGAGAAGGAAATTGTCCTCAACAACGAGCCCTTGATGGAGAAGGTAGTTTTCGATGGTGTGCATAACATGAACCGTACAAACTCGTAAAAGTACGTCCTAAATGACGCACACAGCATCGACTCCTAACAACGATAGTCAAACCGATCAGATAATTGCTGGAATCCAATCGGATAACCGGCTATTCTTTTTGGTACGACTCGGTGGAAAGGACTTTAAAGCACTTTTCGATCCTGGCGCCATGGTCCCTCTTGTACGATCAGATGTTGTCGAACAGTACAAGTTTAAATGGAGACCTGTCAAGGTTATCGTGAAAGGTGTGGCTGGACCAGCACTTAAAGTCCTTGGCCTTATTAAAATTCTATTCTGTGTAGAACGCCTTGATGGCAATATCCAACTGAGAATTGTAGAGAATATTGAGCATTCCATCATTCTCGGTATGGATTTTCTACAACATTGGAATATGGAAGTCAAATTAGGCGAAGCTATCTGGCGTATTGGCGAGAGTGACTAGAGACACTTCGTCAGAGATACAGCTCATGACATCGATTCGAGGATTTCCGCTGAATGTGCTGGTATAATTGAGATACAGAACGACCAGCGGAAACAAGTCAAAGAGTTAGTTAAAAGCCTACTCTTGCCCTCGGGAGACGTCCACGGCTTTACGACGTTAACTGAGCACCACATAGAGGTTGAGCCTGGTGCAAAACCGGTTCGTCATAAGCCAAGACGTATGTCTCCCAAGATCATCGAATTTGCCCAGAGTGAGGTCAAAAAGATGTTTGACAAAGGCATTATTGAACCGAGTGCGAGTGATTAGTCAGCTGCTCCGGTCATCGTTCGCAAGGACGAAAGAAGTTATCGCTTCTGTATCGATTTTCGAGACCTTAATGCAGTCACAAAACGTGATTCTTATCCGATTCCTAATATGGATACCATATTGGATAAGCTGCATAATGCAAGGTACATATCAAAAATCGATCTTAAGAAAGCGTACTTCCAAATATTAATGGCCGAGGCGAGACGGCATTATACTGCATTTGCTGTACCAGGGTCGGGGCTGTGGCAGTTCACGAGAATGCCTTTTGGCCTCATGAATGCTCCTGTGATCATTGCACGGCTTATAGATGCAATTTTCGGGCCTGAGGTGGAACCTCATGTGTTTGGTTATCTAGACGACTTGATCGTCATTACCGAAACTTTTGAGGACCATCTAAAATGGCTCGAATACGTACTAAGGACGTTGAATGACGCTGGACTCGAAGTGAATCGAGAGAAGTGTGAGTTTTGTTGTTCCAGTGTAACGTTCCTTGGGTACAAATTGGACGCGGACGGCTTGAGGCCTGATGAGGGACGAGTCGCTCCAGTCCTTAACTACCCTACCCCTCGTAATTTCAAACAGCTGAGATCCTTTCTCGGGATGGTAGGCTGGTACTCTCGATTCATTAATCGCGAAGCGGACATTAAAGCTCCCCTTACCAAGTTGCTGCGTAAAGACCAGGCTTGGGATTGGGGAGAGGAGCAGGAGGAGGCGTTTCGTCAGCTTAGAGTTGCGTTAGCTGAAGCGCCTGTATTAGCCCGTCCAGACTTTTCTAAGCCATTTACCGTCCAAAGTGACGCTAGTGACTTAGCAATAGGTGCGGTGTAGACGCAACTGGACGACGAGGGTTTCGAGCATCCGATTGTCTACTTCAGCCGATTATTAAATCGCGCTGAACGTAATTACATGACAACGGAAAAAGAATGCTTGGCTCTCATATGGGCTATTAAGAGATTGAGACCATACATTGAGGCCTATCGATTTACGGCTGTGACCGACCATAGTGCTCTCAAATGGCTCAAAAATCTCAGAGAACCGTCGGGTAGGTTAGCACGATGGATACTTAAAATGCAGCAATGGGACTTTGAAATAGTGCATAAGAAAGGAGCTTTGCACTATGTCCCGGACGCGCTTTCTCGTGCCGTCAACCCAGACCCCGATGAAGAAGAGATTGCCTCGTTCGAAGTAATTACAGACCCATGGTATATTGCTAGATTAAACGATGTACGCTCATGCCCTCAGAAATTTCCGGAGTGAAAAATTGAGGATGATATGCTATATCGTTTTACAAAAGATAAACTCTTGGACTGTGTAACAGAACGAGAAGAAGGCTGGCACCTTGTTCTACCCTTAGAGCAGAGGAACCGACTCTTAGTTGATTCTCATTTCCACCCATCCATGGGTCATATGGGAGTCGAAAAGACTTACGAACGTGTTGCAAGAGACTATTATTGGCCAGGTATCTACCACGATACCCGCCAATTTGTTTTACAGTGTCTGATCTGTCAGAGCTATAAGACGTCTCAAGCAGGTCCTCAAGGCTTGATGGGTAAACGGAACATTGAGAGACCCTGGGCTGTTGTGGCAGCAGACGTAATGGAGCTTCCACGTAGTAAAAGTCAATACAAATACATCATAGTATTTCAAGACTTGTTTACAAAGTGGATAGAGCTCAAACCATTACGTACGGCGACCGGTAAGTCGGTGCCAAAAGCATTCAAGGAACTCGTAGTCTTCCGTTGGGAAACGCCAGATTTCCTAATAACGGATAATGGGACTGAGTTCATCAACGGCATCATGTCGCGAAAGCTGGAGAAGTATGGCATAAAACATGTCAGAACCCCTCCTTACCGACTACAAGCCAACCCGGTGGAGAGAACAAATAGAACTTTAAAAACGTGGGTGGGACACGCACTTGCACGAATTTCGCCATGCAATAAACACGGCAATGCAGTTAAGTACAAAAGTCTCACCCGCGTTCTTAAACTTCGGGCGTCATCCACAACCTGTGAAGATTCTCCGCAGGGAAGTGGAAAAACAGGAATTTAAGATCCTGGACAATCCCGAAGTATGGCTAGATCGTCTTAAAAGACTTGATGCTCTACGCGATTTGGTCAAGAAATACAATGACGAGGAGCAAAGACGTCAAGAAAAGACCTACAACAGAAACAGACGTATTGCCTCGTTTCAGGTAGGAGATCTAGTCATGAGGAAGTGCCGAACGCTTTCCCAAGGTGCGAAGGGCATATCTGCTAAACTAGCACCAAAGTATGACGGACCCTTTGAAGTTAAAGAAGTACTATCTCCAGTAATTCTGAGACTAGAAAAGTCTGGTCGGAAACGGACCGAGGTACATATATCTGATGTAAAAAGTTATGTACCATCTCGGGTTGTCAAGTAAAGCAGTAAGGGTTGCGTAACGGTTCGCATGAGAACAGTTATCAAAGGTTGGGCCTGGTAACTGTATGCCATGCATTGAGAGTGTGATGTTTGAGAATATTTGTGTGTGAGTGAATGGGCAATTCTCCCTTATTCGTAATTTATATTTTAATTATGTCTAATAAGCTTCTGTTTTATTTCAGCTCCCAGATGGACCCAAACGGCGAGTTGATCGCCCTGACGGAGCAGATGCTCCAATAAAGAGCGATCGAGCGCGATGAAGAAGGCCACCGTCGGTTTGAGAAGGAGGCGGCCAGAAATCGTCGTGCAGTATCGCCGGACGCCCGAGACCTGGAAGCAGGAGACGGCGTCACTCCATCTCCGTCTCAGCTCATACTGCTGGTGGGAAGCCCACCGACTTTGGAGACCACTGACGAGGTAACTCCGGTGTCTCCCGACTGCTTCGAGGTACCTGTAGATGACCCGCTCGCTGGATGTGCCCAGTCGGTGCGGGACATCGACCAGGTGCTAGTGGAGCTGGAAGGGACACCACGTGCCTCAACGGTGGACCTCTCTTCGTCGGTTGAGTCAACCCCAGTGGAGCGGATGGAAGTGGATGTGCCTGCGGTATTGGTATCGGGGCCATCCACCAACATCTACCCCGCAGAGTATGATGAGGATCTGCGTGAGGCAGAACGGGAGCAGCAGAAGACCGTCGCCGCAAATCGCCCACGCCGCAAGAAGAAGAAATCTAGCGGCAACAGGCAATTGACGATGAACGACTACGAGTCCCCGTCACACCCCGAGCAACGATTCGGCCGTTCTCGGAAGCAGGGACACCTGTCGCAGGTCCATCACGAGCGGGGAAACTCGATGTTGGGGTCGAGTCCCTGCCCAAGCAGGCGAAGACTGGGTGATCTACATCCGGCCCGGTCATCACTAGGGGAATTGTCCTGCGACGATTGGTAGCAATACCATTCGATCGGTCGGTAGATCCCCCTAAAAACGCCTGCTACAATTGCTGGGCGAACGACCACAGTCACCGGGAGTGTGCGATTTTGCATAAGACATTCTGTCTTATTTGCGGACGCCGAAGGGTGACTGTGAGGGAGTGCCCAGATGTTCGGAGCCGCATGATTTGTGGGTCCGAGAACGGGGTTACTCCCCCTTCGCGCCATCTAACCCCGTTGCACCGGCCGCTAATGTTCCTGTCTCTCCACAGGCACTGAAGCGACCAACGCCACGGGCAGGTCAGAAGGAGTCGAAGAGGCGGCGGGTGGAGACGCCCACCTGCAAGGAGGGTGCTAGGAAGGGCTCGTGCGTGAAGCCTTCCAGCAACAAACCTTCCTATGCGGAAGTGGTGGTGGGTCGCCGTGTGGAAGAGGCGACTCGCCGCTAGGCCGCTGCATTTGGCTTGGATTGCACGGGGCCCTTGGAGCAAATGAAGGCAGCCCTAAGTGCGGTCGTCCAAGCCAAAGCGGACCAGAAGTCGAGGGAGTACAGAGAAAGCTTGAACGCTCCCTCGACCAGCGACCAAGCAGCGGAAACAGAAAGGCAGGGACGCGAAGAGAGCGGGTTCAGCCAGTCCCTGTCCAACGAGTCAGTGGAAAGGGTAAGACCAAGACCTCTGTTCCGAAACCTCGTGGGGAGCAATCGCAGAAGGCTCGGACTAGCGGCTTGCGAAGGCCCACCCCGATGGAAGTTGACGCTACGAGGATGGCTGGGCTATCTCGTCAGCCGACACCAAAGTCGGGAAATGGGTCTAAACCCCGTACATCTTCGGAGGTATCGGCTTCTTCAGCTGGATCGACAGCGCAATCCAGCAACGAGACGGACATTCTCAGGGAATGTCGCATGTTGCTGGAGGCTGCTGCCAATCTCCCAGCTGATGTGGCACGAGATGTAGGACAGGAGGTGGTCCGTATCCTCAAGGACCGCATCCCTTCCCGCCACTGATCGAAGAGAGAAGAGGACAGCGCGCGGTCGCGAATAGATTGTGCCTTTTTTCGACTCGGCCTTCCCGAGGGAAGTAGAGTCTAGGGGGGGGGGGGGGGGCTTTGTGACGGAAATCGTCACACAACTATCCGTGGCGAATACAGCATTTAAACCTTTTTAATGTAAGTCGTCAGAGCCTTTGGTATGTCAAGGCCAACCGACGACATTTGTTTACGTAGATCAAGTGTACAATTACGCGCGCAATAGTACGTAGGGATGAGAGCGCGAGAGTGTGTGTGTGTGTGTGTTTCCCACTCTCATCCCTTTGTCGGAAATTAGGCAATTGCCTATTTAGTACATCCCGATCCGCCGCTAGAGGCGGACAAACTAAATCCGGTGCCGAATATAGTGTTTACGGTTAACGACAAGGCGCGTGAGGCGCAAAACCGTCAAAACTCGGATTATCCTCGCGAGGCGAGCCGCGAGTGATTTGGTGAGTGTTAAAGGACGGGGTTGTGAGTGAGTGCGGACGCGGTTCGCGAGGCACTCGCCGCGGCACAGGGCCGCCTTCCACCACCGCAGCCGACGTCGGCCTCCGTTGCCTAGAAGGCCAAAGGGACAAGGATCGGCTGGGCCATCCACGGGGAGCATCCCGGTAAGTTTCATTTATATTACCGCGCGTTCCCTCCTTACCCCGAGTGTATGTGTGTGTGTACATCGGGAGTGTATTCGGGTACGCCGGTACCCGAATAGCGGAGATCGGGGTCGAGTCAACCGCAGGCGCGGATCTTGATCCGGTTGGCTCCCGATACTTCTGCCCGCGCGAAAGTAATCTTTGTCGCGGCATACGGCCTGGATGGACAATTGTCAAATAAATTAAAATAAATGTTTTATTCTTTTTATTTTGAGTTAGTTTATTTATTATTCTCCCCGCTCTAGCCGACGTTTATTTAATTCTTATAAATCGTGTCGAGGCAAGGAGGTTCGCCCGAATCCTCCATACCGTACGTCCCAGCGAACTCGCGTTCCTGGCGACAGCCCGCAGTTCCTAAACAAATAAATTACTTGTGTGCGCGGTATTGGGCAATTTGATCGAGTACGCGAATACCACGTCACAATTAGTAGTTTGCAAAGGACAGATAATTGGTAATATTTCAAGTTAGGTTAATTGTAAATATCAGTTCATATTGGTAATACTGAAGCGAAAGCAAGCTTGTTATTTTCATTTACATCATAGATTTTGCTAAATACATACTTAATTTTATTTTAATACTGTACATTTATTATTATAGTTTTAAAGCATTATTTAATTTAATTTATAATTCTTACATTGACTTCAAAAATTATAAATACAATTTGTTCAATTTAACAGTCTATTTAACATAAAATATTTTGTTTTAAATAAACTGTACGATTAAAGTAACTTCATTAACACTTTTGAATTATTCATTACTATACCTTTATTGAGCTGAGATACGACCTTTTGTAACCGGACCCTGAGATACGTCCTTTTCGAACCGGCCGCTGAGATACGACCCTTTTATTCGGAAGCGACGATATGTAATATTTTTTTTTTAATTTTATTAAAATCAATTTTTTTATGTACAAAAATTTACAAATTTTAATTATTATATAAAAATGATTTATTTAGCATAAAGTACGTATGATACATTTTATTTGAATTATCAAAATTATAATACCTTAAAATCATTATTTTTATTTTTTTTTATAACGTTTTTCTTATTTTAAGAAAATTCAAAAAGAATTTTATTTCAGTTTCAGTTGGTTACCCTTGAAGAACTGGCAGGATAAAGATTATCAACTGGTTTTGCGTAAAAAATAAAATAAATTTCATTGACTTGTCTCTTGCTCTTCTTTGGATAATTTCTTCAAGATTTTCCAGTTGTCCCTCATAAACCTTTTCAGTTCTCTGGTTTTTAGCCAACTCTAACATATCATCTCTAGCATGGCGCTTTAAAGATGTTTTCTTTAAAATTTGGGTAAGATTTAGTCCAGGTTTCGGTCTTTAATGTCCAATGTTGAAGAATTAGAAAATAATTTATGTTTCTCTTGATGAGTGTGACTGTCAGATAGAGACACTCTTACTGGCATTCTAGCTCGGACTAGTTTGCATTGAGATTTACTTTTGGAAATTGACCTGCGCCATACTGAGGTTAATGTATGTTACTTTATTACTAGCTTCATTAGCATATTTTGTCAGGCTTGATGCTAAACTAAGATAACTAACGTCTGTGTATATTCTGATAAAAAATAGATTTCATCAATATTTAAGTATTTAATTTAATGAGATATTTAATTTTTAAACTTTCTTTGAATCAATATTGTATTTAGTTAAAAATATGTAGTAATTTTAGTAAATTTATAGGTAATAAAATTAAATTAGCACATAAACGCATGCGCACGGTGCCCAACCTTAGTTCGGGATCTAATTGTCTCCACACACTTCATAAAAATCAAGAAGAAGAAGCGTGTTGAATTTTTTTAGAAGTATTTTATAAAGTGTCATTCTCAAATTGTGCATAAAATTATGCACTGATTTGAACATTATTTGACAGCTGCTTTTTGTTTAAGGCGTGGTGCTTTTTAAATAAATCATTTTTCATCTGCCATGTGCCATTTATCGTGCGACAGTATGCTACGTAGTGAGCAATCCCACCTTTTAGAGAAGGTACATTTTCAATGATGCCGCATAAAAGAAAAGATAGGCCATTAATTTTAAGAAGAAATGGAACGTCGGATAAACTTGACATTTGTTGGTTATGAGTTTCACTTAGTTCTTTGTAAGCATCTTCAGTGTCGATATAAAGGTAATTGCATAAACTTTTCTGTAAATTAGCATTATTTGCACCGCATTTTGTATAATGTACACTTTTATTTTAAAAAACTTTATTAACTCTTGTTCAAGAGTTTTAAACTTGTACATTTTGGCTATATTTACATTTGGAATAGGTACAATTGTTTTTTTTTATTTCATTTTTGTACAAACATGATTTGCATGTTACTATCTCGTTGATTGATGGATGGAGCTAATATTGTCCTCACAATTAATAATATTATTTGAAGAATTGTACAAAGCATACATAATGTATGCCCTGTTAGAATAAACAGTGTTGTTGGCACCTGAAGTAGCATATTGCGCCACCGTGTTTGCACCCTGTTGAAAAAAATCATATGATATTTTCACCTAAAATTTTCACCTGATAATTTTAGGTAACTTTTGTTTCATTTTTTTAAGTAAATTAGGTAATTTTATCAGGTAAAAATTTTAGGTAAAAAATTTAGGTAAAATTTTTTGCTTTTGATTTTTTGATAGAAATTTTGCTTATATATATGAATTTAAATACGTAAATATATCACTTCAAAATATTATCCAATTAATTTATGTAGTAGTATAAAATAGTGTCCTTAATATTAATATGCTTAACAATATATTACATTAATAACCTAAAAAACGTACGTAATAAATTTAAGTAATTTTATCAAGTATTTTGTTGCATAACTATTTATTAGAAAATAATCAGGTGATTTTATTTTTTGAGTGCTCGACTCTACAAGTAAAGAGAGCATGCGCAGCACGTTAATCGAATTACAAATTTGCGATTAAAAAATAATGATAAATTGCATTTTTATATCTAAGAATAGGCACATATTATAGTTACTGAAGACACACATAAACATTGTTAGAATTGCCTATTCTTAGACCTTTACCAACACACAATAATTACTTAGAGCATCGGTTAGTTCCGATGCGTTGAGCATCAGGTACCTCGTACGTGATACAACACATAACGGTTCTTAGTTCTGGCGCGCATATCGTAACACGGTAACCGCAAATACTGAAACTTGTGATATTTCTGAATTGCTGCGTATTTTCTCCACATATAACAGGTTAAGTATGTAAAATATTAATTATAATAGTAATTATAAATACTCATCAATCATTTCCTTATATCATTTATTATCGTTTAATTACTATTGAAGAAGAAGAATGTTTTATATTTACATAACCTAAAAATTCTGATACTTGAATTACTTTAAATTGTATACATATATTAATTTACAATTATTGTTAATTAAGTATAATGTCAGTCAAATTATTATTTGGTTAGAATTTAAAGTAATTGTTTATTAAAAGTCATAATTTTTTACTTACAAAGGAGACCAACCAAGTAAATACCAAAAAACAATTCGCTAGTTTAATTTATAAATATGATATAGAAAGTAAAAGCTATAGTTTAAAAAAAATCATGCTATCAATATAATTAATTTAATAGCTTTTGAGTTCAAATAAATTTTATGGTTTTTGTAGTATGATGATAATTGTTTTTACCAAGTGCATATACATTAGAATATAAAAATTTATACTAAAATATTTTGCTAGAAAGAGTTTTTGTTAATTTATAGAGATACATAATAAATTTTTATATTTTTGAAAGCTTCAACACTGTATGTATAAATGTGTATACATATATGTATGATATATTCTCTTAAATATTGTTTTAAAGACTAAACATTCCTATACATATTATGTATTTTATTTCTATACAGTTTTATTCGCAATTTCATCAGAGCAAAGGGATGTAAACTAAGTTTTAATATGACTTCATCTAAATCAAAGGACGAGTTGATATTTCTGTGTGATGGTTTGATACTTTTTATTTGAAAATATTTCAAACTTATAATCTATAAAAATTGTATTTGTAAACTTTGTTTTAATTACTATTTTATAGTTTTATTAAAATTGCATTAATATAAAGATATTGTACATAATATATACAATTAATAATTTGCTATAAATATATTAATGTTATATAACTATGTACTTTTAATAGTACATTGTTAAAATGTACAATTAACATTTAATTTATATTGTATCATAGGATAAATTATGAACCAATAATAGCTCTAATACAAAAAATATTTATTTCATTATAAAAATGTGATTTTAAACTAAAAAAAGCTTCAACATTTAATTTTAGTACTATCCGGATACAACTGAATGTCAATTTATATTGTATAATAGAAGAAGTTATTGAAAGATGATAGCTTCAATACAAAAAAATATTTATATTATTACAAAATTGTGATTTTAAACTAAAATAAGCTTTCTTATGTATTATAAGATAGCATCGATTTACAATATACATATACTATTACATAGTTTAAAATTGAATTTAAGTTTTATCTGGAGTCATAATTGAAATTGTTAAAATAAAAATTTAAAAAAACAACAAATATTACAACAAAATAGAAAGGAAACTATATTACATAAATTAAAAAATTTATTTGAAGGTTTTTTTAGATAGAATTTTTGCTTTTAATGATTTCCTTGATTAATTTCCTTCATGATAATCATGATCATAATATTTTACAAAAAATAGTACAAGATTTAGTTTAAATTGTATTTTTTCTTTACAGTTTCAACAGATACATGTGACAGCTTGGTGTCACATATTGCAGGATCTCCTGAACTACACCAAAACGCTAGCATTAATAATATAACAATCCCTTTAATAAATTGTCAAAATGTGCCTCTTGACCTAGAACGTACCTCAGAAAACACCTGTATTATAATTGCTTCACCAAATGGTGTATTATCAGCAAAACCTATAGTATAAGGGAATCCAACAGTCTTTCCTTTTCACCAAGTAAATAATTTAATTATTTATCGTTAAATAAATATTAGAATAGAAAAAGGCAAAACTATAATTTTGTAAATAATCTTTATCATATGAATTTTATAATAATAGTTTACAATCAGTATTCCTAAATATAACTTACTTGTTCCTTAAATAAATTTTTTTTCAGTTGTTCCTTCAAACAGTGATAATTATATACAGTTATATATACTATATATAGTTTAAGAAGAAAAAGATATTTCATAAGCATCGCAGTTCTTTGTAAAGGATATTTATATATAAAATCAAATCTGAAATACTGCAAATAAATTATATTTATATAAAGATTGTAATATGAACATTTATTAGTATTCGAGAATTACAATGCAAATATGTCTGTGATCACTTACTGTATATTCTAGTTTTAAAATTATAAAATTTTCTACATTATTCGTTAAACAAAATCTATGATGAAATACGGCGTTTTCATTGTATTCAAAATTACACCAGTAAATTAAATTTGAATATTTCTTATTACTTTTGTAATATTTCATGATCTTAAGACTTGAAATTTCATAAAAATGCTGCATTTTGGAATATACTTTGCCGTAAATACACCAAACAGACTTTAAGTTAACCATTTTTAAAAAACTGTTCATTTTTCCTTATTTTTAATTTCCTATCAGAAATTTCAATTTTTTTTATTCTATTATAATGTTCAGTTTCAAAATTTTAAAACTAGAAACAAATAAATATAAGTTATATATATATATATATATTGTGACATTGTAGTTATACTACATGTCACTTAGAAATAAACTAGCGAGGCAAGGTATAGTATAGCACCTGTCAAGCTTACTATGCGAAGTAAGCGTGCTATACATACCAATCAAGTTCTAATAGACACACATATGCGAATGTGTGAAACCGATATAGGCTTACAGTGCGTAGTAAGCAGGAGAACCCGAAGCAAAGGAGATGCGACTCCTGACTGCGCACAATTGCACACACACACACACTGCTCCGTTGATCCAGCATCCTAATGCCTTGTCCAGCACCAGGAATGACCCGTAATATCCCCAGGTCCCATCCAGCCTTGAATGCCCTCTCCAGCTGTCCGGACACTCCGAGCCGAAGATCCCGTATCGACGATATATACGGCACCTGCAATAAAGAAACTCGAGGGGCTCGATTTAGCTTAAAATCGAGGTAAAAAGGAACGATTTAAAAGCTTACCTCGCAGATCGTATTCTCAGCAGAGCCGCAGTTACTCAATCGCCATCCAGCACCACGAAGTCAACGTCGTCGACGACATCTCCGTCGAGGCAGCGAAATCACGGCCCGAGCGGCCAGTACGAACCGAGCCGAGCGCGCACGACTCAAGACGCGAGAGTAGGCGCGCCTGCGCAATACGCCGAGGAAAAACTCTCTCGCTTCGTGCGTGCCGATAATCGACAGACTGCGACCGACCACCGATCGTGTAGTACCACGCAATATCTCTATTTCAAAAGGCTACGTGTGTGTCCGAGGGATCCAGGAGACGAGCGTCCAGGTGAGCCGTGCTCCTTCCTCCCAAATCCAGCTTCCTTAAAGTGTGTGTGCGCGACGCGTAGTTAGGTGCGGGACGGCCCGCAATCGCGCGAACGCGAGCGACCGCGGCCAACGTGACTGGCAATTTTTGAACGGCAAAGCCGCTGCTTTGCCGTGTAATACTTAAGTGCACATTAAGTGCAATAAACCTGCCATCTTTTTTTTAACGAAAAGTTAATTAATTTGTATTTTAACCGTGACTCCACCCTAATCCCCAGTGGACACGTCACAATATATATATATATACTATTTAATAGAACAGACTACTTACATGAAGCAACAGGGGGTTTTACTTTCAGATTTGACATTTAATGTTATTAAGATTATATTTGTAAAATTGTTATCTACATTACTTTAACAAAAGAATTATTATATTTTTACAAAATGGAATGTGTTATTAAACAAAATGTATCTTCGCTTAATCACGTAAAATAATTGTTTAAAATAAAGATATATTTAATTCACCTGAATTATGTGTATATTTATGTCACTGTCACAAGTGAGTGATTTACAAATTTTTTAACAAAACTTTATCAGGTGTTCCCATCACCAAATTTAACTTTTTAATTATTGAAATGACTAAAATTATTAAATTAAGGGTAGCTTTTCGTCTTTTGACTTATATATTGTAATTTCAAGGTTCGACGTCATATATTATTAAAATACGTGATTTAAAAATATGCTTAAAAATTTGTAAATTAGCAACGTGTCCTGTTCAAAATAATCAAGGATTATATATATTACCTACTATAATTTAACAATTTCTTTAATTTCTTTAGGTAAATTTGGTAATATAATTAGATAATTTAATCAGCTTTTTATCAAGTAAAGCAATTAGCTACAATTATATACCTTATTTTTTACATTACTTTTTAAAAACCTAAGTTGGTAGAAAATTAATTTTTCTTTCATTTGCATAGTTTACAAAAGTTTTAAAACTTCAATTGAAACAAAAACTTAATATTAAATAAATATTTTACCTAATAAAATCATCCGATAAAATTACCTAATTCTATTACGTAATAAAATCACCTGATTATTTTCTAATAAATAGTCATGCAACAAAATACTTGATAAAATTACTTAAATTTATTACGTACGTTTTTTAGGTTATTAATGTAATATATTGTTAATCATATTAATATTAAGAACACTATTTTATACTACTACATAAATTAATTGGATAATATTTTGAAGTGATATATTTACGTATTTAAATTCATATATATAAGCAAAATTTCTATCAAAAAATCAAAAGCAAAAAATTTTACCTAAATTTTTTACCTAAAATTTTTACCTGATAAAATTACCTAATTTACTTAAAAAAATGAAACAAAAGTTACCTAAAATTATCAGGTGAAAATTTTAGATGAAAATATCATATGATTTTTTTCAACAGGGCATAATTATTTTTATTGTTTTCAATAAATTTTCTAAAGCATTCAACATTTGAATAACTATGGCTTAATATTTCTGTTAAAGAATCAAAAGGGCATGTATTTATTATTGTAATTTTTTGTCCATTTATTAGTTTCGGTCTAAATTTATTATCGTTTTGCAAGATCCCACAACCTTTTTGAGTTTTGTTGGGAGTTCGCAATTTTACAGAAAATTCTGGATCAGGTTTTACATTATATCCTCGATTAATTTCATTATTTTTAATATTAATTGCAATTTCTGAATCTTTTATCAATACGGCTTTATTAACATTTGTATCTAATTGCTCAATAAATTTGTTCTCGTTTTTGAAATATGAATGGTCCAGCAAACTTGAATCAGATTTATTAAGTTTTATGATTTCATCAATATTTTCAGAAAAGGTGGAATGTAAAATTGGATTACCAATTGATGAAATATTTAATGATTCTGAAGTCTCGTACTCTACTAAAGAAAATTGCTTTCGCCACCTTTCCGAAGCATGCAAATAAAAGTTATTATCATTATTATTTAAATTTACAATTGAAGTAGCTTAATTTTGTTTAATAAAGTTTAAATATGCTCTACATATTTTCATGTCCGAGTCAATTTCCCTACAATGTTTGATAATTAATTTGTCGACTCTTAAAGGCCTCCGATCTTCTAATAAACTATTTTTTATTTGCCCAAAATAGGCTTCCGATCTTGCTGATGTGGCAACTTCGTTTTGTGTATTAAAATAAGGATTCATGACATTTGTCCAACAAGGGAACTCATGACATAAAATACATAAACGACGAGCAAAATCTGGTAAAATATAAATTTTCTTGATAAAAAAGATTATCATTATTTGTTGATAAATTTAATGTTTTTGAAACCGATTCATTGATATCTTTAATGAAGCAGTTTGTAAGACTTTTGCCTTTCTTCACAATATCGTTTACAAACGTATACTTTGGCTCTTTTGAAGGTAATTGAAAACTTTCATTAATGTTTTCATCAAACTCAAAGGTTTTTATCTTTTCAATTAAATATTTTAAAATTTGCTGACATTTTTCATTAAAAAGTCTGCTTTTTGATAAATATAATACATTTTTTTTAAATTGTACAAATTTTTCTAAATTGTTAATACAGGTCATAAAACCTGTACATTTAATGTACAAACGTTTTGTTCTAGGCGAACCTGTAAAACATGGCCATTTTGAAACTGCGTGCTGTAAGTGAGCAACATCAGTTCTTAACTGGGTATTTTATTTTTTATTTAATTCTTCTTTCAATAAAATCATTAGATAGTAATCGTTATACTGCTCTAAAGTCAAAATATTGAATGAAAGACAAATAGCATTTTGAAGGGCTTTTCCCATATCCGTAACTACTTGTTTAGGACTTTTCGCCCCTGCCTTTCTCCATTCATTTAAGGCGTAATTCAAAAAATTTGTATCTTTTTTTCGGAAAGAATTTGCTCTACTGGTACAATTGTGTCATTCACATGTGTTACTAAAACACTTAAAAATGCTGCTGCTGTCAGCAAATTTATTCTCAATTTTTAATGCAATGGAACCAGTGGCATCAAAGGAGACAGGGTTACCGCAGTATTTCTGAAAATCATTATACACACTTATTTGCTCCGGAGACCAATAAAGTGTATAAAATTTATCGAAACCTATTTCCTTAATAAACTTGTTTAGCAACACATCTTTTTTTAATAATTGAATTGAGTCAAAAAGGGTTAGGCCCTTTTTGACCCCTAAATCTTTATTTTTTGTTTCATGAGCAGCTTTATGTAAAATATTTAATTTATATAAAGTAGGTGGTTCTACGTCACCATACTCCATTACTCTGCTTGCGTCTCTCCTCCATTGCTTGGGCTTCATCGTCTTTAACGCCTCTTTGACTCGCATTCGTTCCGTACCTGCTAATCTTCTCTTCTCAGTGTGAGCGACACCAATTGTATATTTTGTTCGAATATTGAACACAATAGGTTCTTCTTCTTTCGGCTCATCTCTGCTCTCGATAAAGATTTTGGAGTTGCATTCCCTACAATAGCCATAAATTGTAATGAATGGATTATCGTTATTTACCACATGACGCTTAAAATTGTATACACATGGTAATTTTATGCAACTCCAAATTTCTTTGACGATACAATCAGCCCAGCCTGGCTGCAAGCACCGCAATTTTCTGTTGTTATTTAATGTTTTTTCTATCGGTTTAATAGAATTCCATTGTTCTTATGATAATTGAACAACAAATTTTAAGTCACTATTACTTGGTGCTACAAGTTTTCTCGTTTTTTTAGGTATATAATCTATTTCTTCATTGATTGAATTTTCCAGATCATCTTCATCTGCTTTAATCACAATATTTTCCGCTAGTCCTTTTTGCTGTCTGTACCTAGATAGAAGATTATTCCTATCATTTTTCACCCTTATATATACATTAAGCGCAGAAATTTTGCATTCCAACGCTTCACTAATTTTGACCCACACAATGTCACTTTTTTTTCAATTGTCCATTTTCATAAATATCAAACTCGCAAAGTTTTTCAAAAATTAATTGATTATTCACTGCAGGTTTGGGACCCACCATATTTGCTTTTTTAGCAAAATATTAACTGTAAATTACTAATTCTTACAGAATAAATAAACAACTTTCTTTTTTTACTAAAAGTAAAGAATGAACAATACTATTCAGCATTTCATTTGTTTTAAACAATGTAGAAATTAAACACATGAAAGCTGAAATTTGAAAAAAAGCGCGAAATTTAAAATTTAAAGAATAATACTATCAGTTTTTAATCTTGTATTTGACAATAATTATATATTTATTAGATTTAAATATGCTTAGTATAAATGTATTTTTTTACATTTTCAGGACTTTCAATAAGAACAGAGACCAAGAAAAGTAGCAAAGGAAAATAGCAAAGGTATGCAGTTGTCAGTCATTGTCTGCAGTTGTCTTGCATGACAGAACATTAAAATAAAGCGAACAATTAAGTGTATAAATTCCAATTACTCATATAAGTACAGAATCAAATCCTCAAAAGGATCAGAAAAATCTTTAGTAGTTGTAACAAGAGACAATCAATTTCTGAAAAAGCAAAAAATTCAAAAACTTTTTACAAAAAATAATTAATGAAACCTCTCTCGCTGTAGTAATGAAAAATTTAACAGATAAACTGTTTATGAGAGCCAAACCAAAGACGAACAAGAAATTAAAAAACATAATCGAGGAACAAGGAAATATAGAAGTTACTTTTATATGACTGCTTTAATATGAAACAAAATAGTTTGCGCCTAAGACTTCAGAGCATATTTGATGATATTTCAGGCAAATGTAAGTGTTTTATACATAATTTTTCATTCTAGAGTTTAAATATACATAAAATTACGAAAATTCAATGTTTAATCATTTTTAGATGAGATGTTGTTATACAAGCAGAGGAAGTACACCTATAGACGTCTACGGTTTTACAGTAGCCATTCTCCTAACAACTTTCTGTTAACAGGATTAGACCAATCTTTGAATATAATATGTGTTTACCAATCAACAAACTAAGATTTAATATTAATTCATAATATTATGATTCGTATCTTATTGAAATAATTTAAAGAGGAGTTATATAACAAAATGTGTACTTTTTTAACTGGCAATATTTTGATGAAAATTCTTTATCCTCATCAGGCTACACACTTTATCAAGTTTAATGAACATATTTAACATTTTATATGTATAAATGATTCTAGTATGCTTTTAAATATATATTGTCAGTAAATCTTACAGTAAAATTAATTTAATATTATTATTATTTTCTTGTAGAATTGGATAGTGGAGATGGAGCGAATTTTTTAACAAACAGCCTGAGAGAACTACAAGCTCAGTGTATAAAATTTGCTAATGTTGTTAAAAAGATAGGTGTAATGAAAGGTTTATTCAAAGGTGCAGGAAATATGACTAAATTGCAAAATTTAATCAACAAATAGCAAAATTGATTATTCTTCGTGTTTTACTCTATATAGGTGTGAATTTTTTCTATAATTGTATTAAAACAGTTTTAATATAAACTAAATACTTTAATTTATTTTTATTGTTCAGGTTGAATGTCTGGTCCTCAAAATATGAGGCAATTGCAACAAGGTGCAACAGATGGCTGAAGTAATTCAAAGGGAGGTGTTGGTGGTTTTTAATTTACACAGTTCACTTTATTGTAATAATTTTGGTCTAGACAGAAATTACAATAATAGATTCAGTTTATTATTCAAAAGTCACATACAATGAACTTGAAAACATTTTTAGGACATCAAGAAATTCTTCTTATTCAGAAACGAGTCTTTGTTTGAATAAAATTGGTCAAATTTTAATTGATAAAGATAATGGTATGCACATATATAATATTTATGTAAATTTAAAAAAGTAATTAAATCAACCCGGTCGAAAAAAAATAAGTGAAAATTTAACTAAAAAATTTACTTAAAAATTTAGTTAAAAAGGTAGTTATTATCAGTTAAATTTTCAATTACAAGGATTCAAATTTTTCAGAATAATATTTAATTTAAAATTTGATTATTATTAGCTATATTTTTAACTGAATATTTAAGTAAATGTTTTGTTGCCCTTAAAACAAAAATGCAGTAGAAAATTCAGTTAATTAAATATTTAATTGAATATGTAACTATTATTAAGTAAATTTTTAATTATATAATTTGGTTATTATTAGCTATATTTTTAACTGAATATTTAACTAACTATTTAGTTGTACTGGAAACAAAAATATAGTTAAAAATTTAATTAATACACCGTTTACGAAATTTAATTATTATCACCGGAATATTTAATTAAGTATTAAATTGAAGATGCCAACGTTGTGACAATGTTGTGGCGACGTTATTTTAGCAACATTCCAACGTTATGAAAGTTGCCACGTGGGAAATGTTCGTTGCTCTTCAACGTTACTTAGACGTTGTTTCAACGTTGTTTTCCACCCATCGCGGCAATCTACAAAATATTAGAGGTAATTTCCCACGTTACAGCAACGTTTCTCTAACATTGCCGCAACTTTCATTACAACTTTGGAATGTTGCTAAATTAATGTTGGCACAACGTTTCCGCAACGTTGCATGCTGTTAGGAATAGCCGAAGGATATAACTCGAAAATAATTGGAGGTAAACAGTCAAACCGAAATTTAACTTAAATATTTCACATTGATCTACAAAAACAATTGTTCGTTTAATATCGGTTTGATTGTTACCTATATTTTTGTTTCCAGTGCAACTAAATAGTTAGTTAAATATTCAGTTAAAAATATAGCTAATAATAACCAAACTATATAATTAAAAATTTACTTAATAATAGTTACATAAGTCAGCAGAAAAAGTGATTAAAACTTATAGTGAATAACTTTAAATGCTTCGGAGATGAAGGTGTCTATAAACATCAAAATTAACTATATTTTTATTACAATTTTGTATGTAATATTTAAAATCTATATAATTATACTCTACATATAATATATATATGCTCAATTGCATTAGCACCCACACAGTACAGAATATTACGTCAATATTACGGAAATATTTCATATTAATAAGATTCGGAATATAACAATAATATTAGAATGAAAGATTACTGAAATATTGTTATGTCCGCGAATTTCTTACTTTGTAATATTCCATCAAATATTACATTAATATTACTATAATATTTCAGTGTAATATTTTAAGAAATATTTATGAAAAATTGATGAAATGTTTCAAACACACACTTGCATAGGATCACTGAAATATTACCTTAATGTTTCTTGAATATTTTAGATTATTAGACATTATTTATTTACACATATTTATCGCAGAAAAAATTTTTGCATATTTCCTAACTTGGGTTCAAACCCCGTATGCACGCATCAAATACAAACGCTTTATCCACTACGCTATCCGCAACGCTTATCGATTATGTTTAAAACTTGCACATGATGATCTGCTATTTGATTTGCTATCTAATGTGTTTTTAATACTCATACAATTTCAATGAAATTGACAAAATTTTACTATGATTTGGAAAAAAATCTTGTTAATTAAATTATTGTATATTATTGATATATTGATATATAAGTTTCCTTAAACCTTGTACAAAACAAAAATAAGATATAAGACGACGATTTTTCGATTTTGGCGATTAAAGCAAAAGATGTGAAATAATTGTGAATCTTAATTTGAAATATTTCCATAATATTTCACAAAATATTACACTATAACATTACGGTAATATTAATGAAATAATTCACTGGTCCTATTGAAGTAGGTATTTGAAATATTTTATCAATTTTTTTCGAAATATTACATTGCAACAATCGATTTCGATGAATAAAATTAAAGGACTGCAAACTGTATATGCACTATCCTTTTCAATTCTGATATTATATTATTAACTAGAAAAATATTTTACAACATTTCAAAAATTTGTATACTTATATATTTAGAAATTGGATTAATTATCCTAAAAAATTGTATTTAATTCTTCACTTAATGTGATTCTTTATTCTTGTTTAGAAATAATTATTTACTATAAGAAGTACCTTTTCGCGGGACAAAATAACATAATTCGTAGTTAGATACATTTTTTTTAAGTGTAAAGAGCAAACTGCAGAAAAAGATTTCGTTTGAAACACTATTTCGGAAATAGTACTACTTAATTGTGCACAATATATTTTTATTTAAAATAATTAAGTTCAAAAATAGAGCACGGGTATCTAAATTCAGACAATCGTATCCAAGCGTAGCTCCTTTCGCGGAAGATAAAAATCTACGAATATATGGTTAAAAATTACCAAGTCCAAATTTCATAAATTCAACAGATCTTTATAGCCTGGTAATAACTCTTAATAACAAAAATAGCAAAATAGCTCATAGTGGTAAAGAGTCATCAGCGTTCGAATCTTAAGATTGAAGGTTCGAGTCCCACAGACAGCAAATATGTTTTTTTAATTTTTTCTTTTAATTTATGAGCTATGGCCAACATATTGGCAACAGTTTAAAAATTGTATGATAGTAACTATTGGCAATATGTTTGCAATAATTGTTGCCCATCACTTTGCAATACAGTGGCAATAGATTATATTTTTCGTACGTACAATATATCTTAATAAGTATAGATTCTGCTTAAAAATAAAATGTTTTAATTCTGTTATATTGTATACATGCTGTCAGATTAAATTTAATATGTTAACTGTTGCATCATATTCGCATATATTACCATTAAATATTTTATTAATTACACTATTGTTACACTATTATTACCTGTGTAACAGTATTGGTATTCTCTCACAAGGTAAGTACTTGACCTTCGGAAACGGATATATCTTATCTTAACCTTGGCATATCTTCTGGAATATAATAATATGAAGTAAGCCAAGTTATTACTTGCCAATTGCCACTTTTACGAAAGTGATTCGACAATTGACAATAATATTTCCAATGAAAGTTACTTTCACTTTAATTGCTATTATGACTTGAAAACGAATATTGATAGGAAATCAATCGAAAAACTGAAAGGTAGTTGAGTTCAAGTAGATATGGTTAAAAAAAAGAAGCTTAAATTGTTCAATTTAGAGCAAAGTTAAGAAAATAAGAAATTGAAGAATTTTATAATATTATTGCAATATGTTTTGCATTATTTTAGGTTATATTTTTTTGTAAGATTTCATATTGTGTGGAGCGCAACGACGGATGTCAAATACGTTTCGTTTCGAAATATTACACAAGAAAAAATTATATAATCGAGTCTCCAGGAATATTCCTCAAACATTGTTGAAATATTTCACGTAATATTACACTGTAATGTTTCGACAATGTTACATGAAATATGGTGATGAAAGTCTATGCAATATTTTAGTAATATTCCAAATGATTATTTTTGATTTAACATGTATTGATATTATAACAATAATTCATGAAATATTGCATACAATATGTATGGAATATTACACGAAATATTACATGAAATATTTCAGTAATATTGTTGTAATATGTTGTGAAATATTCCACTTTCTATTAGTGGAAATATTACACCAAATATTTCATTAATATTTAATAATATAAATATGAATTATTTCAGAAGAATATTTTGTAATATTTTTGATATATTTTCTAAACATTTATTCTAAGCAATATTTTTTTGTAATATTTCATGTAATATTTTTTTGTAATATTACATGCTGTGTGGGTAATGAAATTTCAGTATATTTCACAACATATTACAACAATATTACTGAAATATTTCATGTAATATTTCGTGTAATATTCCATAAATATTGTATGGAATATTTCAGTAATATTGCATAGACTTTCATCACCATATTTCATGTAACATTGTCGAAACATTACAGTGTAATATTACGTGAAATATTTCAACAATGTTTGAGGAATATTCCTGGAGACTCGATTATATAATTTTTTCTTGTGTAATATTTCGAAACGAAACGTATTTGACATCCGTCGTTGCGCTCCACACAATATGAAATCTTACAAAAAAATATAACCTAAAATAATGCAAAACATATTGCAATAATATTATAAAATTCTTCAATTTCTTATTTTCTTAACTTTGCTCTAAATTGAACAATTTAAGCTTCTTTTTTTTAACCATATCTACTTGAACTCAACTACCTTTCAGTTTTTCGATTGATTTCCTATCAATATTCGTTTTCAAGTCATAATAGCAATTAAAGTGAAAGTAACTTTCATTGGAAATATTATTGTCAATTGTCGAATCACTTTCGTAAAAGTGGCAATTGGCAAGTAATAACTTGGCTTACTTCATATTATTATATTCCAGAAGATATGCCAAGGTTAAGATAAGATATATCTGTTTCCGAAGGTCAAGTACTTACCTTGTGAGAGAATACCAATACTGTTACACAGGTAATAATAGTGTAACAATAGTGTAATTAATAAAATATTTAATGGTAATATATGCGAATATGATGCAACAGTTAACATATTAAATTTAATCTGACAGCATGTATACAATATAACAGAATTAAAACATTTTATTTTTAAGCAGAATCTATACTTATTAAGATATATTGTACGTACGAAAAATATAATCTATTGCCACTGTATTGCAAAGTGATGGGCAACAATTATTGCAAACATATTGCCAATAGTTACTATCATACAATTTTTAAACTGTTGCCAATATGTTGGCCATAGCTCATAAATTAAGAGAAAAAATTAAAAAAACATATTTGCTGTCTGTGGGACTCGAACCTTCAATCTTAAGATTCGAACG
Organism: Theocolax elegans; assembly: GCA_026168455.1. Lineage (NCBI taxonomy): Eukaryota > Metazoa > Arthropoda > Insecta > Hymenoptera > Cerocephalidae > Theocolax > Theocolax elegans. The sequence goes on along the minus strand of CM047428.1, from coordinate 51,908,354 downwards.
CTGATGACTCTTTACCACTATGAGCTATTTTGCTATTTTTGTTATTAAGAGTTATTACCAGGCTATAAAGATCTGTTGAATTTATGAAATTTGGACTTGGTAATTTTTAACCATATATTCGTAGATTTTTATCTTCCGCGAAAGGAGCTACGCTTGGATACGATTGTCTGAATTTAGATACCCGTGCTCTATTTTTGAACTTAATTATTTTTGTTACGTGGGTAAGGTTATCGCAATGAAACTACGTTAATACGAGTTCATATTAATTTATTGTACAATCAGTTGAGAGAGAGAGAGAGTTCTCGCCATATACTAATGTCTCGATCGGAAAATGACAAAAAGGCGCGGGAGACCCGTGGTCTCCTTACTTAAAGCCTCGGAATGGCTAGCTAAGCGGGGAGATGCAACGTTGCATATTCGGCAAAGTCTGTGTGAATATGGTGTCAGGTGGATGTGCGCGAGCTCTATACGGAAGCGTTCGCTCCGTAACACGTCCGAGGCCGTAAGACCGGCGACCTCGACGGTCATATTACTAAAGATGATAACAGTTCGTAGGTACAAGATGTTTATACAACTTTCTCTCTCTCTTTATACAGATATGATTTACATTATATTTTCTTTTGTGTATGTCCACTTGTTTACATAATAAGCTTACTACAATAATTTTAATCATTTGGAGAAGATAAAAAAAAATTATTGCTGCGATATAATTATATCATTCCTACTTCTAATGTGACTTAATTTTACTTTATATAGATTTCAATTTGTTACTGTGAATTTTAAATTATTCCAGTGGTTAAAATTTCTCTTTTGTTTTTTCTTCTTTTTTTTATTTAAATTTATTTGTAAATTATAAACTTCTTTATAAAGTAGCATTCAAAAATATTTTACTCTCTTCCATTTCTTTACGTACATTTTTTCAGTTTCAAGTTACTTTCTGGCCAGGTCAGTTATATACTCACTTTATTTGGTTGAATTTAATTCTTCCTCTTTAATACTAAGTTGTATTGCTTATTAGCCATCCACCTTCTTTTTCTTTTTTTTTGGGATGTACTAATATTTATGTATTTACTCTATGATTTTGGGTTTACATTTTATATTTTTTCTTTTTTTTTTTTGCACTCTTTCATATGAGCGTAATTCGAGGATCAAGTTCTCCTGAATGGATCTGGCTATTGTTAGTAACTCGAAAGAACATATATATATATATATATATATATGTGCATGTATATCTATACACCTTCTCTTTTTCTTGTGAGTTAACATTTTTGAATTCTCTATATTGTATCATTTATCTATTTATATTCTAACAATTTCACTGGAATAATTGTATTTTCGAAGATATTAAAAAATTTGTGTAATTATCTATTTGATTCAAAAGGGAAAATTGCTTATTTTGTATATTTAGATTGCAGCAAAAATTTGTACAGTTATAAAAGTATATTTTAAGTTTCGCAATATATTCCACTACGTGTATTTATTCAGAGTATATTTATTGTAAATTTTACTACTATTTTCTTATTTTTTTTAATACGTGAACGGAATGTTTTGGTCCATCCAAGGCGTATGTTGATACCATGGTGTTATTTGGTTTTGTCGTATAGGCAAATTTCCGAATACTGGATTGGTTGTCATGAAACTTTGTTGGTATGGTATTAGTGCTTGCATTGGAACCCTGTCTTGGAGGTTTATATTTTGATTATTTACTGCGTTGTTTTCTTGAAGTTCTTCGTCGTGTGTAGCACGTGATCGAGTTCGTCGGTTTCCTGTGAACAATCTATAAACATTAGTAACTAAGGGGATTCCCCACAAGGGACAATACTTCCATAAACAAACTCCAATTACAGTCAAAGTGGCTAAAATGCTACCATATATCATTCCGTTAGATTTAATAGATTTTATTTCTGTTTTTACAGACCTATATTCGCTCAGCCGTTTTGCTTTTTGTATTATCTCTTGAAGAGCTGGTCTTGTCCTTAATGAATCTAATTGATCATTAATTTGTGTTTTCGACTTATGTATAGGTTCTAAGTTCAAAACCGATGCAACCAATTCTGTTAAATTCGTTTCATTGTTTTTATTGATATTAGTTAGTATTTGCATGATATTTAAATCGTATCTTTCAAATAATTCATTTGTATAATTTATCCTAAATTCGCGTGTGGCAAATAATTGTGCATTATTGGTATGTGCCGAACAACCCGGTTCTAGTCTGAGTATACCTGGACCTTCTAAGTAAAATGAGCTTTGTTCGTTATTTCTACATGAGATGAAAATTTTTTCTTTCTGGGATGCCGAAAACAACCATGAGTTTTTTTCGTGAAGTCGTCGCCAGTAGGTATCATATAGTCGAATAACTTTTAAATTGCAGTCAGCTAAATTGTCGACCATTTCATTAATAATAAATTTTATTTCACAACTCGAATGTTTAGATATTTCTCTTATAGGTTCTGTATCTTTACAAATTAATTCATCTTTTAATTTTTTACATTTGTTTACCGCATCGAGGGTGATTGGCATATATATGTCTTTATTAATATTAATTGCTACGTACGACGATTCTGGCCAGATATATGCAAATGTATTTGTAAGGTTTAGTAGATTCTGTTGTATTGGTAGAGGAGATGCTTTATATAGAATAAATTTTTGTTTTTGTAAAAGGGGTATTGATAAGTAGTAAATTAAATGGTGATTTGAAAAAAGAATAGTTAATTCTGTAATTTTCATTAGTTCCAAAATTGTTGCTGATTCGTCTTGGAGCGGAAAAACAGCGTCATAAACATTATTTTTAATTAGATCTGCTGAATTCTTTACTAAATCCGGGGAAATAAATTTCGGGTGAATAATGCCTTGAGACGAAAAAAGAATTGCATCTATTAAACTATTTGTATCTATTTTATACTGTAACACGTCTTCGTTTAACACAGTTGTAGCAATTTCGAGTGAGTAGAGTTGTTGCTCTAGCTGTCTTGTAGATACCAGTCCCATGATAGTATTATTTAAATTTCGTATTCGAGATTGAGCACGATCGAATTCTGCGTTTATAATTTCAGTTTGATTTGCTAAGAGTTTAGCTACCTGTCGGGTGTCATTCGCTGTTATTTCTATTAAATTTCTTACTTCAATTTCGGTTTGTTCGTCAACAGTTCCGAATAGAACTCTACTTATTTTTCCTACGAAAGGTAACAGTGAACGTTTTGACCGGGTGGGATTTTGTTTATGGCCCATAAGTAATTCTATTACTTGGTTAGATTCTAGTTTTGCTTCTTCGATTTGTTTATAGATGTTTTTCAATTGTGTATAAGTAGTACAGTTTTGTATATTTTTACATAAACGTGTCAATTCGTGCCATGATGAAATCAGCTGTTCTCCTCTGTGAAAATAGGGCCCAAGATCTAATTTTTGGACTATTTTCCAACTAGTGCTGGACATTCTTATCGTTGATATTTTTTCTATTAGTAAGCCTGGATTGCGGTTTATTTTTTGTATAGTCTCTTTCCCGCTATTTAAAGATCCGCAAATCCTAAAACAAAATTTGGTGTTTACTTTTTATTTATTTATAATAATTTAATTTTCACAATATTCTTTCCTCCTCTTTTTTTTTATTTATTTATTTATATTTTTTTTTTTTTTTTTTGGTTTTCGGTTACGTCCGAGAGCCGTAAAAAAAAAAATAAAATAACGATGAAATTCAACTTTGATAGATTTTAATATTGACTTTATTAACTAAGAACGGGTGGGGGAGGGGCTTTAATTTCGCAGGCTCTTTTAATATCATTCATGTGAACAATTCTTATTTTATTTTTATGTTGAATTTTTTCCGTATGATTTCTATAGTCTATCCCAGTTATCTCGTATTCTCCTTCGTATTCATCGTCGAATTTATTATTATGGGGTTTCTTTAACCAATAGACTAATTCGCCTTCTCTAAAATGCTTCGTGTTTAATCGTCTATCGTAGTAGTATTTTGATTTATATTTAGCCTGCACCAAATTCATGGCGGCTAATGTCTGAAGCTGGCACAAATTTTCTGACAATGTATTAAAATATTCACCGTATGTTTGCTCTTTTTCGAAATTCATTCGCTCCATTTATTTTGCTTTTCAATATATTGTTTTAAATATTCTGTTAATGCATGGTGCATTCTCTCAATTCCTCCACTAGATTGCGGGTGGTACGCTGATGTGCAATACTTATCGATGCGAAAAATTTTCGCAAATTCTATTAATAATTTATTTTGGAAGTGAGAGCCTAAATCTATGACGAGTTTTACCGGGGGTCCAAAATAGACTATTACTTTCTCCGTAAAAGCTCGGGCAACTTCTTGTGCATTTGCACGCTTGAGAGGTATTAAAATAATGTATTTAGTAAGCCAATCTTGAACTGTGAGAATATAGCGAAATCCTTGTTCGGTTTCTTTTAATGGCCCGTAAAAATCCATAGAGCATTTCTCAAAAGCAAATTTCGGCGTATCAGATATTACTAAAGGTAATCGAGTCTTAACTCTTACTAGCTTTTTCGTCTGACATCCGAGACAACATAATACAAACTGCCTTACGTCGGCTCTCATATTTCTCCAGTAGTAGTCGTTTGCAATTTTACTATATGTCTTATTAATTCCGCGGTGTCCTCCAATGGCTGATTCGTGATATTCACGAATTAATTTATATCTGTCTTTTGTTGGTGGGACCGGTAAATTATTTTGATATAAAACGGCTATTAATGGTACTCCAGCAAATACCTCATTAAATTTTTCAATGAAATAAGTCCATTCTGACAAACTCAGTATGGTTAAATCACGAATTATGCCTAACGTTCTTATGTTTTTGGATATAACTACATTCTTTAAAGTTTTAATTATTTTTGTAATGTCTGATTTTAGAGGTTTATCATCGAAATAATTTTTTATGAACAAGCATAAAATCGAGATATCCTTAAAAACGTTCAAATTTATATCATTTATTGAAAAACTTTGATTTTTGAATTTGTTTGTATTAATGTAACCTCGTTCAATTAGTGCTTCTATAATTTCACTGGATAAGTTGCAGTCTGTGGTCATAAAGTATGCTAAATTTTCTCTATAATTAAACGGGTGTTCTTTTAATATTTTTAAGCATGTAAAAGGAGGTGGTTCCTCATTATCATGTAATGCCCATGGTGGCTTTTCACGAGGCGGCCTTGGCTTCCTTACGTTTCGACCTAGGGACTGAGAGTGTGAAGACTCTTGCGAGTCAGCAGACGATTCATTTCGTTCCTTATCTGCCGAGTATTTCTTTTTATGAGCGCGGCTTGTATATAGACTATTATAGTTGCACTCGCTTCCGTCTTCTTGCGATCTTATTTCAAATTCAGCATTATCGTCGTCTCTGTCATTTTTGTTTTTATTATAACTATTTTCACTACCATTTGTTTTATTTACTACGTAAGGTGTAAAATGTTGATTTACTAAATGTAAATGAATAAATTCTTTTGCATTATTATTTATAAAATGACAATAAATGACTGTGTTATTAGGTAATTGAAAATGGACACAAATGTTTTTACTATATTCTTGTGAAAAAATGTAGACGCAATCAACATCGCCGTATTCTGTTTTTGACGATAATATTTTTATTACATTTACGGGGTCGCTGCATTTACTAATATGTTCTGAATTTAATAGTTTACTCCGTAGGTTTTCGGCAGATATTTTTAACTCACATAATTTTATTAATGAGTAAAATAAACAATTTCCCGGCGGATTAGACGGAATATCAAAATCTTGAATTAACTTTTTATGCTGTTCAGCACACTCGTAACTTGTGGTATACATATGAAAGTTATCTGTTGAGTGTGTTGGGTTGACGTTTCTAGTATTACGCGGAACGCCTTCAAAATCTTCAATCATTTCTATTTCGTCAGGTCCATGGTCAAAGAAGTTATCTAGTTTTATTGAATCATTTGGTTGTATTTCCTGGTTGTTTTTTTCTTTTTCTGAAATTGTATTTTTTATGCTACATGTATCATTTTTTTTGTTTTTATTAAGTTTACTGTTTGATAAACTACTGTATGACATGCATTCATTTTCAGATATAGATTGCATGCTTAACTCTTCCGTACAGTCTGGTAGAATTTTATAATATTCTATATTGTTTACTTTTAAGTCGTTTTGGTGGACTTTTTTATCTTCTTCTGGATAACTCGTGTCAATTAATTCATTTTTTCTTTCTTTGTCAAATTCGAAAATATTTATTTGAATTGCATTCTTTCCTTTTATTTCGCGCTCTTGAATATCTACCATTAACCTTGAATCTATTTTTTTTGTAAAATCTGCAAATGTTTTACGTAGGGATGAAATACTAAATTTTGTGTTCTCAGCTTTCCCATAATTTTGATGTGTTTTTTGCTCGTCTCGTTGGTTTTTATTTTTTGTTTCTGTTTCGATAATAGGGATCTTTATACATTTTAGTGAATCGGTATTATTGGCGGTCGGGGTCTCTTCATACTGTGGTTTACACCTATGCAACGAGGTAGGTCTGATTGTTTCCTTTGCGGTTTTTTGTGATTTTATTTTTTCTGTATTCTCTAAAGGGGTACTTGAAGCGACTACTCCTTCAATCATTTTAGCCTCTTTCTTTAGATAAGCTAATTTTCCATCGGTTTTTTGTTGACTTAGTAGGATTTCTTTATTGTATTTATTAGGCAGAATAACTATAGATTTTATTATCGGTAATTTTTTATTTTTTATTTTTTTGTTTTCATTTTTATCCTCAGCCTTTATTGATTCTTCTAATATTGCCATTATCCTGTCTACCTCATTGTCTTCTAATTTATACATTTTATTTTCTCGAACTAATTTAACGTTTGTTAGAATACATTCAAATTGTATTTCGTCTTGATAATCGACATAATACACGTGCTTATTAGGGTCTTTTTGTGATAGCCAACGTACGTGTATAGGCTTGCCGGGTCCGGTTACATTTTCCTCTAACTAAATTTATCTAAATTTATTCTTTTCCTCTAAATTTATTTTCAGCGTTACGAACGGCTAATATTTCGATTTTAAGATATACTATGTCATCGCTTATTATATTTCCGGCTGGTTTCCCTTGTAATCTCTTATTTCGGTTTGGTTCCATCGATTCGTCTGAGTCGTCATCGCGTATTTTGGTTTTTACTTTCCTACCTTGAATTTTTGTCTTTTTTACTGCACGGGTTAACAACATTTGTGCTGACGAGGTGTCACTTTTATTCGCACCTTCTATTGCTTCTTGGCGGTCAGCTAATTCGTATAATTCCGATCGTGGGAGCTCAGGATTTTCGTCACCCTCTTGAATTATCGGGTTACGACTTAGTGCGTCGGCGGTAACGTTTCGTATGCCTGGACGATACACTACGTCAAAAGAATATCCACGGAGAGCAGCCTTGAGTCTATTAAAACGCAAGTCAGGTTTTTTAGACGTCTGGAAATGTTTTAACGGTTCGTGATCGGTTACCCAAGTGAACTTCCGACCCCAGATATAATACTCAAATTGTTCGGCTGCGTATACGCCCGCTAGTAATTCTTTGTCGTATGTAGGGTATCGAATTTCGCTACCCTTTAAACACCTAGAAGCATACGCGCAAGGGCGATCTTGTCCAAGCTTACCCTGGCTAAGAATCGCGCCGATTGCATAATCGGATGCATCGGTAGTTATTATAAAAGGCTTCGTTAAATCGGGTGTAATTAATACCGGTTCATTACACAGTATTTCTTTAAGCTTTTCAAAAGCTTCAGTATGCTCTTGTTCCCATTTAAACTTTTGCGTTTTTCGTAAGAGTCTCGTAAGCGGACATGCTATTTTCGCAAAATTTTGCACGAATCGACGGTAGTAGCTGACAAATCCAAGGAATTGCTTAACTTTTTTCGAACTTGTAGGTACTGGGTATTGTTTAACCGCTTTTAATTTCGCCGGGTCAGTCTTTATTTTTCCGCCTCCGACAATATGACCCAAGACACGTGCCTCCCTTTTAAGGAATTGGCATTTTTTCGGCTCTATAGTGAGATTAGCTGTTGCGAGTCTTTTTATAAGTCTCCTGAATCTAATTCCGTGTTCTGTTAAACTCTGTGCAAATATCATGACGTCATCGAGGTATATTTCTATCTCCTTTCCTTTCAATCCGGCTGTGGCGAGTTCCATTGCTCTTGTAAACGTAATTGGGGCATCTTTCAGCCCCATCGCTAATCTTTTATATTGATAGAGTCCATTGGGTCCCGAGAAAGCTGTCTTGTGCGCGTCCTCCGGGTCCATTGCTACCTGATAATATCCGCTTTTTAGATCAATTGCGGTTATAAAATTTGCTGACGACAAGTTTTCTAAATTATCGTTTGTATTGGGAAGTGGGTAGCAACTTCCGACTGTGACCTCATTTAATTGTCGTAAATCCGTTACAAGACGCCACCGCTTCTCGTTATTTGGCCCAGGTTTTTTACTTACTATCCACATCGGAGCTGAATAACCTGAAGTTGAAGGTTCAATAATATCTTGCTGTAATAATTTGTCGATCTCAGCTTGAATCTTATTTTTTACTTCAGGTGGGTATCTGTATTGTCGCACTCTTATGGGTGTATTATTAGTTGTTGGAATTTTGTGAGTAATCAACGTTGTTGCTGGCAAATATTCTCCCTCCAGTCCGAATATATATGGGTCTTCGCTTATTAGTTGCTTAACGTGTTCGATTTCTTCGTTAGTATTTCCCTCTAAATCCACAAGTTTCATTATATATTCTACTCTTTCTCTTTTATTCTTTATTTTAAGACCTTTACGTTTTGTTTTAGATTTCTCTTTATCTTCGTTTACCTTTTTATTTTTTGTAAATAATAACTGAATATTCGCTGTTTTTTCTTCATTATTGTCCTCCTCAACGCCGTAACTTGAATCCGGTACTATAGTTTCGCATTTTATTAATTCGATTTCTGGAGTTACAATTTCTATGTCTTTCTCACTTGTATTTATACATTCTGCATAGATTTTGCCGTCGTGACTCTGGGCTATAAAATTGCCAAATAAAATTCCGGGACCCAAGTTTTGTAGAGGTACCCAACTAACTGATACGTTATTGTTTTTAACACGTGCTGCAATTATACGCCTCATACGCGCCGGTATTTCAAAATGTTCATCCTTAGTAAAGGGTATTATGGAATTGTTAAGTTTCAGGTTTTTGTCTGCCGCATTCACAGAACCTTTATATTTTTCTAATATATCCCATCCAAATAGTCCGTCCGTAATTAACGGGAAATCATTGGGCACGACTAGTAAACGTTAAATCATTTAGGATTATTTCCATTTTTCCCATAGTAAAACAATTCCCGGGGACTATGCCCTTTATTTTAAGAATATTTTCTTTATCCAGCGTCTCGCACGAGTAAATACACTTTTCTTTAATTACGGATATGTCCGCTCCCGTATCAATGTAAAAACTGGCTTCTTTATTTCTCAGTTTCTCTCCAGGAAGAGTCACTATCGGCGGTCTACGTCCTGTTTGCATAAAACGTATATGTACCGATTTTGGTGATTTATTCTCATATGTTACTATCGCGTTTTGTTGCTCGACACCTGAGGACAGCGTCGAGCATCTTGCGAGTTTAAATGCTCTGCTTCCTTAGGCTTATCTGCAACCGGAGCCGTACGCTCGGGACAGTCAATATTAAAACGAGCACCATCGTTCTCTCTATTATTATTAGATTTTCTATTTTCGCGATTCGAGCTATTTTCATTTTGATGACCGTCGCTTTGATAAGGACTATTAGTTTTATTCGAATCGTGAGGATTATAGCGTCGATTATATCTATTATTATAGTAATTATTGTAATTATTTCTTTTATCATAATTATTTTTATAACGACTATATTTGTTGTTTCCGTTCTCAATCTTTCGATTTTCCACCTTAGATGCGTGTATTTTACCCGATTTTATATGGTTTAATAACATAAAACAATTTCCGATAGAGTGATTTTGCCTATCGCAATAATCACATTTTTTCGCTTCCACTGATTTCCTATTTTCTTCGGTATCGTAAGATTTATATGTATCTTCACAGTTTAATTTTCTTATATTAGTCAGGCCGTATTTATTTGCCGAATTTCGATTACTCATGCGACGCGCGCTTTGTTTAGCCTCGAAGTCAGCTGCAATAGTGATAGCTTCACGGAGAGACGTTGGGCGTTCCCCTCTAACCTGATGGTCTAGAGGCGAAACAAGCCCAAACGTGAATTGTTGTAGTGCATCACGATCCGCCCCATATTTTCGTGACGCTCTTTCATTAATATTTAGTTCCGGATCCGAATCATATATAGTTAGTAGGCGATTATGTAAAGTTTGCACTCGTAAACCATAATCAGTGCTTGATTCGTCTTCGTGTTGCGATATGACTTTTAACTGTAATATTATATCGTCTGCTGTACCGACGTTTCTATATTGTGTCGTAAGATCGGCTAAAAGTCTTTCGAGTGAAGTATAATGTGTCAGCCTTGCAACGTAAGCCTCCGCGGCTCGACCTTGTAATTTGTTCGCCATAGCATATAAGATATGGATTTCGCTCTCCGGCCCAAATATTCTTAATGTATTTCGGACAATTGCACAAAAAAGGGCTAAACGATCGGGGTTTCCGTCAAACACCGGAATTTGATTTATGGCATGATGTAGCGAAAAGGGACTGTTAACTCGATTGGTATTACCGTAATTTGTGATATTTGTGGGTATTTGTGGTATCGCGTTTTTCGGACTGTGCTGAGTATAATTATTTTGAAGAGTTGGGACGCTATTCTGCAATAAGTACGGTGACTCATTAATAGGACATAATTTTAAGCCTAATCTTCGCGATTGTTCATGTAAATCAAGAAAATTCGTATCGTGATTTTCGTTTAATATATATGGCGGCTGCATATTGTTTCGTTGGGGAATATAAAAATGAGTTTGAGGCAATGGGTGAAAATTTGTAGCGTAATTTTGTAACTTTTGACTCTTACAGTTTTCGAAATCGCGATTATTACTCGGGGTGTTTATATTTATCGGATATGGCGTATTCATATTGTATAAATTAATTTCTGATGCGGGGTTGTCAATTATTGGTTTTTGTCGTACTAAAGGGGGTGGCGCTAGACTAAACCCTTGTGCTGCTGCTAATTCGTATTTTTGACATGATGATTCATTTGACAAAAGGGTCGTATTTGATAATTCGTGAGTATGTGATTGATTTAAACTATAAAGTGAATTTAAATGTGCTAGCACGGTTGCTTTTACGTCCGAAGTGCTCCGTTCTAATAAACGTAAAAGAGAATCCGCTGTAGGTTCAAGAGCGCGCGCGCCTTCAAAATTCTCGTCACTTAATTGCGACCTTATTGGCGATAATGAACGGTTTCTATGTTTCTTAATTGCATCTTTTGATTGTGTTTTATTAAGTTCTTTATCACTTTTTGACCGAGAAAAAAGGTTTGATAACGACATATTTAATTATGATTTTAATATTATTCGTTGTATATGTGTAGAATTATTTGATAACGATTTTAATATAATTTGCCATATATATGTGTAGAAATTTGGTTACATGAATTATAACACGACTAGCTTCTGAGCGAATATAACGTTTTAGGGAAGTATTTTCCGGGCGCGAAATTTTCGAAGGGTGATTAAATGTATTATAAAATACCAACTGTTTTTTACTTACTTGAAACTTGATAGGTATAAAACGAAGAGAATTGACGTTAAATTCATGGTTTGCTTCCTTCCTTCGTTCCTTCCTTCCTTCCTGTCTTATACAGTGGATAGCGACGCACAAAATTCCGCGATTGAGTTTATCAATTAAAAAAAAATCTAATATATGCGTATCCGGGCGAAAGTAAATCAGATACAAGAAGTTAATTAAGTTAAAATTTTGAACTCTCTCTTCCAATTTTGTGAATAAAGACAAAAAAAATATTTATTTTAATAAATAAATATTGTTTACTGCGATCCCACTTCTGACACCAAAACTGTTACGTGGGTAAGGTTATCGCAATGAAACTACGTTAATACGAGTTCATATTAATTTATTGTACAATCAGTTGAGAGAGAGAGAGTTCTCGCCCTATACTAATGTCTCGATCGGAAAATGACAAAAAGGCGCGGGAGACCCGTGGTCTCCTTACTTAAAGCCTCGGAATGGCTAGCTAAGCGGGGAGATGCAACGTTGCATATTCGGCAAAGTCTGTGTGAATATGGTGTCAGGTGGATGTGCGCGAGCTCTATACGGAAGCGTTCGCTCCGTAACATTTTAAATAAAAATATATTGTGCACAATTAAGTAGTACTATTTCCGAAATAGTGTTTCAAACGAAATCTTTTTCTGCAGTTTGCTCTTTACACTTAAAAAAAATGTATCTAACTACGAATTATGTTATTTTGTCCCGCGAAAAGGTACTTCTTATAGTAAATAATTATTTCTAAACAAGAATAAAGAATCACATTAAATGAAGATTTGAATACAATTTTTTAGGATAATTAATCCAATTTCTAAATATATAAGTATACAAATTTTTGAAATGTAAAATTTTTTTCTAATTAATAATATAATATCAGAATTGGAAAGGATAGTGCATATACAGTTTGCAGTCCTTTATGTAGAAAAAAATCGTTGTGTAATATTCTTCTATTTGGTTTAAATGTAAGCTCGAATTTTTTGCCATCTTCCTCAGGCTATACTAACCATTGACGAGTAGAATAACCAGAGAAGGATGACAAAAGTCATCGAAACGTCGCCATTAATTAACATCTTCGTTTATTCATCAAAATCGATTGTTGCAATGTAATATTTCGAGAAATATTGATAAAATATTTCAAATACCTACTTCAATAGGACCAGTGAAATATTTCATTAATATTACCGTAATGCTCCAGTGTAATATTTTGTGAAATATTATGGAAATATTTCACATTAAGATTCACAATATTATTTCACATCTTTTGCTTAATCGCCAAAATCGAAAAATCGTCGTCTTATATCTTATTTTTATTTTGTACAAGGTTTAAGAAAACTTACATATATATAATGCAGAAAGATTTTGCTTTCTATCGTAGAGAAATTATTATAGAAATATAATAATAAAATATTTCAACGATAATTTTATGATAACAAAGAAGTAAGATTTTTAATTAACAAGATTTTTTTTCCAAATCATAGTAAAATCTTGTCAATTTCGTTATAATTGTATAACTATTAAAAACACATTAGATAGCAAATCAAATAGCAGATCATCATGTGCAAGTTTTAAACATAATCGTTAAGCGTTGCGAATAGCGTAGTGGATAAAGCGTTTGTATTTGATGCGTGCATACGGGGTTCGAACCCAGGTTAGGAAATATGCAAAAATTTTTTCTGCGATAAATATGTGTAAAAAAATAATGTGTATTAATACTTAATAAATATAAATCAATAGCACGGCTCTTGGGATTGCAAATAATTAAGTTAAAAAATTCAATTAATTGAAATATTTTAACAATATTTTGTAAATATTTCATGTAATATTACTGTTATATTTTGCAAAAATATTACTGTAATATTTCACTACACCTATTGAAGTAAGTATTTGAAATATTTCATCAATATTTCAGAATTATTTCTTAAGAATTTCATTAAAATATTCAAGAAACATTAAGGTAATATTTCAGTGATCCTATGCAAGTGTGTGTTTGAAACATTTCATCAATTTTTCATAAATATTTCTTAAAATATTACACTGAAATATTATAGTAATATTAATGTAATATTTGATGGAATATTACAAAGTAAGAAATTCGCGGACATAACAATATTTCAGTAATCTTTCATTCTAATATTATTGTAATATTCCGAATCTTAATATGAAATATTTCCGTAATATTGACGTAATATTCTGTGCTGTGTGGGTTATTTTATTTTTTACGCAGAACCAGTTGTCGATCTTCATCCTGCCAGTTCTTCAAGGATAACCAATTGAAACTGAAATAAAATTCTTTTTGATTTTTCTTAAAATAAGAAAAACGTTATAAAAAAAATAAATTAAAATAATGATTTTAAGTTATTATAATTTTGAAAATTCAAATAAAATGTATCATACGTACTATATGCTAAATAAATCATTTTTATATAATAAATAAAATTTGTAAATTTTTGTACATTAAAAACTTGATTTTAATAAAATTAAAAAAAAAATATTACATATAATTTGAACTTGCATCTATCATATTTATAATCAAGCACTGAGTCCCCTAAGCTACGATGGTCCATTACCGATTTATAGTTAATAGTTATGTTTACGGTGATCGCCTTTTGGAGCTTTTGATATATTGCTTTAATTAAACGTTTGTTTCACAATTTTACTAATAAACACTTATTTATTATTATCTTCGATGATGACAATCTTCAAACTGATTGCGAAAAAATCTTGTAATAATTTAAACCGATTCAATTTATTTTTGTAAAGAGGTTATGACAAAATAGTCTTGCGCATGCGCTGTCGTTGCATCCCAGTGACTCCCGTATCATTTTAATATAATTTATGATTATTAAATGTAATATATCAACCAATGAATTAATAATGGTACACTTAAGAACAAATAAAAAAGAATATTTAATATGTCTTTTAATTGTTAAACAGCTGTTGTGCACGCTCCTTCCAACCTTTCCATCTGTAACCCGGCAATAATTTTTTTTTCTCGAAATTTCAGATGGTACAATTAATGTTTCTGTAAAGTCTATTAAATATAAATAAAAATACATCGTTGACTACTTTTTCCGTGTAATTATATCAACTTTCACGTTTCTTTAAATTTTAAATCGCCCCCCGCGTAAAAAAATTTAAGCTTATATGAAGTTTGTATAAACTTTACGTTTGTCTAAACTTCATATGACGTTGGCTAGCAGGACTGAGCCGAACTTGGTAAATATTGATTACACATTTGAAGAAAGTTTATATCAACATAAAATAATGTCCTGGGTAAGTTTAAAAATAGTTTTTTTAATCGTGCAAAATTTGAATTAATAAAAAAATTAAAAAAAATAAATTCTGGACCCAAGATTCGAACCTATAATTAAAGTTTATATGAACTTTATATAAACTTTAGGTTTGGTTAAACTTGATATGGGGTTGGCCAACGAGACTGAGCCGAACTTGTGTAACTGACTGTTCAAGTTTGGTGAAAGTGTATCAAAAGTTCATCTGAAATTGAAATAAAGTTTTTATAAGGTTTTGTTACAATTACTGACAAATAAAATAAAGTTTATACTAAGTTTAGCCGAACTCAATATCAACGTGATATCAAGTTCAAGTATATAAAGTAATATAATGTTGATATCAACATACCCAAAGAAATATTTCAAAAATCTTCTTTAACTGACATCATTAAGTTTACATCGGTTAGAAAAATGGATATTTGAGATGTAACCAAAAAATTCGAACCTGCCACTCAAAAGTGTTATCCATTTCGTTAGTCTTGAAGACATAACCTGAAAGAAGAAAATTAAAAAAACCACAAAGTATCTATGTTTACATATTAAAATATTAATTAAAACATAATTAAAAACGTAAAATTTTCAATTTAAATAGAAAAAACTTATCTGATGCAGCGGTCCAAAATGAATCTTCGTGTGTCGTATTTTCTATCCTGACATCGTTGTCCGGATTACGCCTTAATATGTACACCGATCGCGCAAAGATGCTCTGTCAACTCGTTTACACACTAAACGGCGACTCACGATTATTACAACTGCAGTTATTGAACTGTCAGATTTGAAAAAATAACCTGATCTGCTGGTCCTTCTTGCGCCGCATTCGCAACGGTACTGACGAATCGGTTAGATATAGATAAATTAGCCGATGAAAAAAAAACAAAACAATGTTGTTTTGGCAACTAACCCTAGCGTCAGTTCACTCGCGAGAGCAGCGTGAAAAGGATCAGCGGACCAGGTTATATTTTGCGAATCTGAACGATTGATAAATTGTATTGTTTGTGCAATTGTAATAATCGTGAGTCGTCGTTTAGTGTGTAAACGAGTTGATAGAGCATCGTTGCGCGATTGGTGTACGTAAGGCGTAATCCAGACAACGATGTCAGGATAGAAAATACGACACACGAAAATTCATTTTGGACCGCTACATCAGATAAGTTTTTTCTATTTAAATTAAAAATTTTACGTTTTTAATTATGTTTTAATTAATATTTTAATATGTAAACATAGATACTTTGTGGTTTTTTTTAATTTTCTTCTTTCAGGTTATGTCTTCAAGACTAACGAAATGGACAACACTTTTGAGTGGCAGGTTCGGATTTTTTGGTTACATCTCAAATATCCATTTTTCTAACCGATGTATACTTAATTTTAATTTTCTTTAAATAAACAATGCCTATCCTTCCCGTGCTTCACATCAGTAGATAAACAATTTTATAGAATAATAACCTTTTTTATATGTAACTTATATACCATAATAGTTTTCTGCAATTGGAAGTACTGAAATCAAAAACACCTTCCAAGAAGGTGTCAAAACCCGCAAGTATTGTTATTCTAATCAAACTTTGAAAATTGTTATCTGATAAATAAATTCTGTAATTGAATCTGACATTGTTATCTGATAAATAGATAATTTTAATTCTATCTCCCTTATTTTATCTATTTCTTTGAATTTTAATTAAACATTTTTTTAATATTACAAAAATTACATATAAAAAATTTCTGCAATTGAAAGAACTGAAATAAAACTAAAATCGACAAGTATTTTGAATCGTACCATAAATATATATTTTAAATAAACATTTATATATATATATATATATATATATTACTTAAACTTCGTAAAAAGTTTCTGCAATTGAAAGCACTGAAATCAAACTGTAATCGACAAGTATTTTGAATCATGCAAAAATGTCTACCAATCTGAATACAGATTTTTTTTATTAAAAGTATCTTATACTTTTACTTTTCATTTCTGGCCCTGCCATGTCTTACAGTAATAAATAAATAATATTCTAATGATGTTAGTAGTATGTAAGCAGGTATAGGGAGTCATAACAAATATAGTCATCAAGGTCACACGTGAGCTTACTTGTTTGTTTATATAAATAAACAATTAAGATAACATTCTTAAGATACCATTCCTTTTTCAAGGTCATTCAATACCCTTCTCAGCCAATAATTAAATGACCTTGAAAAAAAAGAAATGTTATCTTAAGAATGTTATCTTAATTGTTTTTTTATATAAACAAACAAGTAAGCTAACGTGTGACCTTGATGACGTCATTTGTTATGCCCCTCTATACCTGCTTACAGTAATCCCCTCACCCTTCAATCCACCTTACAATAAGATAACATTCCTTTTATCAAGGTCATTTAATACCCTTCTTAAAAAATAATTAAATGACTTTGAAAAAAAGGAATGTTATCTTAATTGTTTATTTATATAAACAAACAAGTAAGTTAACGTGTGACCTTGATGACGTCATTTGTTATGCCCCTCTATACCTGCTTACAGTATTCCCCTCACCCTTCAATCCACCTTACAATAAGATAACATTCCTTTTTTCAAGGTCATTTAATACCCTTTTTAAAAAATAATTAAATGACTTTGAAAAATGGAATGTTATCTTAATTGTTTGTTTATATAAACAAACAAGTAAGCTAACGTGTGACCTTGATGACGCCATTTTATATGCCCCTCTATACATGCTTACAGTATTCCCCTCATCCCCCAATCCACCATACAAAAAAAAACATTTATTTTGAAAAAAATATTAAAATTTTTTGTCAGTTTTGAATAAAAGTTCATTTTTATTTTAAGAATAAAATTTACTTTTTTCTAAATATTTTGCAGTTTAAAAAAAATCTTCTCTATCTTTGTTAGTTCAAAAGTTATAAATTATTAATAATAAAAAGAGTGCAAGTTATCGTATCGAGGTGATTTTTTAACTGTATATTATTTACTTAGTGCATAATACAATGGCAGTGTCAAAATTCAAAAATTAGTTTAATTTAGAAATTGTAAAAATTGTAAATGACGAATTGCTTCTAAAAAGAATATAAGTTTACGAGTTTATATGAGTCGACTCGAGCTGCTGTAACCTGATCTTCATAACCGAATTTCAATTTTTCTTCTTGTTAATTTTGAAAAAAAGTTGATTTTTATTTTACGAATCGATTTCATTTTGTCTAAATAATATGTAGTTCAAAAATCACTTCTCTATCTTTGTTAGTTTAAAAGTTGGAAATTATTAATAATAAAAAGAGATCTAATTATCGTATCGAGATGATTTTTTAACTGAATATTATTTACTTAATGCATAAAACAATGGTAGTGTCATAATTCAAAAAGTAGTTAAATTTAGAAATTTTAAAAATTGTAGATGACGAATTGCTCGTAAAAAGAAGATAAGTTTACGAGTTTATATGAGTCGACTCGAGCTGCTGTAACCTAATCTTCATAACCGAATTTCAATTTTTCTTTTTGTTAATTTTCAAGAAAAGTTGATTTGTCAAGTGAAACGTCATATGTGATTAAAAATTACTTACCCTTTTTACGACGAGCAGAAAAAGCTGGATACTTATAATAGTTTCACATTAAAATTACGAATACTATAACTACACTATTCTACACTATAACTACGAGTACTGTTACGGTTTTTAAATTTCCTCGGTTTCCCACTCTCCGACATCAGCAGGCTCTTGTTTTATGTTAAAGAGGGTCTCGATCATCTCTTCAACGCTGATCGTAAGTGCAGGTATAGACAGTGGGACACTACTTGATGATGATGTAGGTATCTGATGTGTTACTAAGTGTTCACCTTGCTCGGAAGGTCATGGAGATTCAGGTGAAATCTGATCTCCTATGCACTTGCATTCTTGACGAACACATTCGCAGCATCTAAACTTTTCACACTTTTTGCAGCTTTCCCATGTACTGCTTCGTGTAACTCGTTTTAAAATCTTGTTGCACAACACACACGATGTACCTTCCACTGGATATTTATCAAATTCAAAATACTTTTTTTTCAAAAAACTGTCTTTCAAACTAATAGTATCTAAATAGTGTTGTAATGCAGTTTTCTGCGACTCTAATTTTTCTAATATATCAATTAATTCAGCTACTTTATTTGTACTGATTCTAATTAATAAATTATTTTTATTAATTAATCGCGTCACGTTTTTGATCCGTTTATTCAAATAATCGAATTTTTTACTAGCCGAGGATCACGACATGGTTGTATCCGAGGTAGAGCAAGAACTGAGCGGATGAAAATTGGTGACCGAAACGTTGAACCTCTTAAATATTTTATCTAAAATATCCTTTTGATTATTACCGACATGATATGGAGAATAAAACAATATATACCTATAAAAAAATGAAACTGATCTTACATCAGTTTGAAAGATGATCATACCGATAGCTGAGTTCAAGTAAATATGTGACTGAAAAGTAACCATCTTAAAAATATACTACATAAATTATGGTTTTAATTATCATTGATACGATACTTGTAAAACATGAAAGTGATCTACACCTATTCGAATAAAGATCAGAACAACAGGATGTAGTAAAAATTTATTTTTTCAAATGAACTATCAATTCGGAGAATTTTCTAATAAAAAAGAGAAACGAATATGATAATGGTGTGTAATCAATATTTATTTTAGTTACGTACTAAACTTTACAAACGTTGTTTGAATAAATATGATCACACCATACCTTAAAAAGCATGGTTATATTTCCTTTCAAGAATCGAAATAATCAGCTTGCAAAAAAATTAATCAAAACATCCTGAGATGGAGACACAATAGTTAAGTTCGAGGGTCCTTTTTTAGATAAGTTTTTTCAATAAAAGGGGCAGCGTCCTCGTTGTACGTTTTAATTACAATGAGACTTCAGCTTAGATCATTCATAAATCCTTTTTACGCATCAAGAATGACGGAGACTGCACAGTTAATTTTTCGTAAAATACTAATTAAATTCGCACGTATTTTAAAAAATCAGAATAATGTGATTAAAAGAAAATGCAATATTGCATCCCTACTAAAAATTATCACGTGATCATCACGTGAATAACTACGTGATTATCACGTGGATATCTACGTGATAATCACGTGAGATTTTCGACCATTTTTTCACGTGATTATCACGTAGATATCCACGTGATAATCACGTGATATATGAAATTTTTATTTTTTTAAAAATGTAATCTTAGACACGGAGTTGATGGGATGCAATTTCACAGAAACCGAACTGGCAATTCAGTTTTGACAAAAAAATCCTTTATATGCCACAGTATTAATATACGAGGCAAAGTAAAGGCATAGTATATGATCAAAGTCGCTTTTACCTTCCTACTTTGCCTCCATATAAGCCCTACGCGCACGCTAATCTATAGCGGGTAACTGGCAGCCACCTATCGGTCGAAACAGTTTTGAAATATGACTACTGCACTTGCTCACGGTAGTACCAGTTACGACCGATAGGTGGCTGCCATTTACCCGCTATAGATTAGCGTGCGCGTAGGGCTTATATGGAGGCAAAGTAGGAAGGTAAAAGCGACTTTGATCATATACTATGCCTTTACTTTGCCTCGTATATTAATACTGTGGCATATAAAGGATTTTTTTGTCAAAACTGAATTGCCAGTTCGGTTTCTGTGAAATTGCATCCCATCAACTCCGTGTCTAAGATTACATTTTTAAAAAAATAAAAATTTCATATATCACGTGATTATCACGTGGATATCTACGTGATAATCACGTGAAAAAATGGTCGAAAATCTCACGTGATTATCACGTAGATATCCACGTGATAATCACGTAGTTATTCACGTGATGATCACGTGATAATTTTTAGTAGGGATGGTTCCAACGAATTACAGTTTGGAGAGAACTTAGAGTGCTTCAAAAAGAATTTAAAATTTTATTAAGTGTTTGTGGGCCACGTAAAATAGCCGAATTTTATAATAAATTATTTAGAGCATCAAAAATTGCAACAAAATGTGCGGTGGAGTATACACGTCATAGAGGGTTTCAAAATGTTTATCATCTACGTCGAATGATAAATGAACACGAAGAAGAAGAAGGTAAGTGAATTCAAATTTATTTAAAAAAAACGGAAGCAACGTACATAATTATATAAATCGTGTCGATGTGCTTTGCTTCTCAAAAAATAAGTTTACGAGTTTATATGAGTCAACTCGAGCTGCTGTAACTTGATCTTCATAATCGAATTTCAATTTTTCTTTTTGTTAATTTTCAAGAAAAGTTGATTTTTATTTTACGAATCGATTTTATTTTGTCTAAATAATATGTAGTTCAAAAATCACTTCTCTATCTTTGTTAGTTTAAAAGTTATAAATTGTTAATAATAAAAATAGTTCTAATTATCGTATCGAGGTGATTTTTGAACTGTATATTATTTACTTAGTGCATAATACAATGGTAGTGACAAAATTCAAAAATTAGTTTAATTTAGAAATTATAAAAATTGTAGATGACGAATTGCTCTTAAAAAGAAGATAAGTTTACGAGTTTATATGAGTCGACTCGAGCTGCTGTAACCTGATCTTCATAACCGAATTTCAATTTTTCTTTTTTGTTAATTTTGAAAAAAAGTTGATTTTTATTTTACGAATCGATTTTATTTTGTCTAAATAATATGTAGTTCAAAAATCACTTCTCTATCTTTGTTAGTTTAAAAGTTACAAATTGTTAATAATAAAAGTAGTTCTAATTATCGTATCGACGTGATTTTTTAACTGTATATTATTTACTTAATGCATAAAACAATGGTAGTGTCAAATTTGAATATTTAGTTTAATTTAGAAATTGCAATAATTGTAGATGACGAATTGCTTGTAAAAAGAAGATAAGTTTACGAGTTTATATGAGTCGACTCGAGCTGCTGTAACCTGATCTTCATAACCGAATTTTAATTTTTCTTTTGTGTTAATTTTGAAGAAAAGTTAATTTTTATTTTACGAATCGATTTTATTTTGTCTAAATAATATGTAGTTCAAAAATCGCTTCTCTATCTTTGTTAGTTTAAAAGTTATAAATTGTTAATAATAAAAATAGTTCTAATTATTGTATCGAGGTGATTTTTGAACTGTATAATATTTACTTAGTGCATAATGCAATGATAGTGTAAAATTTGAATAATTAGTGTAATTAAGAAATTTTAAAAATTGTAGATGACGAATTGCATCTAAAAAAGAAGATAAGTTTACGAGTTTATATGAGAATTTCAATTTTTCTTTTGTGTTAATTTTGAAGAAAAGTTAATTTTTATTTTTACGAATCGATTTTATTTTGTCTCAATAATATGGAGTTAAAAAATCACTTTTCTATCTTTGTTAGTTTTAAATTGTTAATAATAAAGAGAGTTTTAATTATCGTGGTGATTTTTAAATTTATATCATTTTACTTAGTACATATGACGATTATTATGTAATAATAAATATTCTAAATGATTAAATTCATATATATATATAGTAAAAACGATTGTATTATTTTTAGCTCGAGAAAACTTATTGCGTGAAGCAGAGGAGGAGGAGGAGGAAAATGAAGAATCGGAAAACAACGATAATGTTGATACATCCAGTGATGAAAGTGACAGTTCCTATGATTCGGATGATGAATCTTCTGCTCAAGTGGAGGAAGCATTTAATGAAAATCAATTCAGGGTTGCGATGAATGATTCATCTTCATCGGAAGAAACATCTGATTTGGATGCAGAGGAAAACCCACTTAGAAGAAATCACGAACAATTTTTGTTGTTATACGATAATTCCAGGAAACAGTTGCATACACTTGTGAATCAACGTGTGCGTACACCCGAACCAACACCATCTACTTCAGCAGCACCTGCCGTAATTATTCGTTCGACTGAAAGAAGCGAAATGATACACAATTTTATTCGTAGGGTACCACCGTACAGAGAAATGGTGTTTCAGACGAGAGAACATAATAGGGTAACCACCCACACTTTCGATCAACGTAGCGCACACGATATGTAAATCAACGAAAGTAAGTATTTTTTAAATAAAAAATTCGGTTTCTCATATTTACACAATCTGTATAATAATTTTTAAAGTAATTCGGAGAAGCTTTGAGAACGTTCATTTACTACCGCCAATTTTATTTAACGAAGTACAAAGAATTATTTTTTGCGAATATATTTTTTGTGAAGATCCAGTTAAAAATTTAATTGAATTGTCAATAAGAAAAAATTCCGAATTTAGTCAAATTATTTGTATCGCTCATAATGCCCGAGCATTCGATGCGCAGTTTATTCTTCGTGAAATTGTTGAGAATATGTCGTTAATTCCAAATGTTATCCTAAATGGTAAAAATATTATAATGATACAATGTGGACGAACAAAATTTATCGATAGCTTGAATTACTTTCACATGAGACTTAGTGTTTTACCGGCCGCATTTGCGTTACCTCCTTCCGCAAAAAAGGGTTACTTTCCGCATTTATTCAATACGGTAGAAAATCAAAATTACATTGGTTCTTTACCTGATCCAAAGTATTACGCGCCAGATTCCATGTCGAGTAGCGAACGAAAGGCATTTTACTCGTGGTATAATGCAACTTTACCGTCTTATGAATTCAATTTTCAAACAGAAATCGTAGAATATTGTCGTATGGATGTCGAGATTTTGAGACTTGCTTGCATCGCATTTCGAAAAATATTTTTAGAATCTGGAAATACATGTCCATTTACGGAAGCTACCACTATAGCATCAGCTTGCTCGATTGTATTCAGAAAAAATTTTTTACGTAAAAATACTATCGGAATAATTCCGTCTGGAGGATATAGGCGAGCAGATAAACATTCTCAAAAATCTTTGCAGTGGTTAGTTTATTGTGAACGAGAACTCGACCGGGAAATCATTCATGCTGGTAGAGCGCGTGAGTTTATGTTACCCGAACGGTTTCGCGTTGATGGTTACCTTCCTCCGAATGAAAATAAGCCAAATGAAGAAGGGATCGTTTTTGAGTATCAGGGCTGCTACACACATGGTTGTCCGAAATGTTTTGACAAATTTAGAGATCGTAAAATTGCATACGGTCGTACAATGAACGAAGCTTCTGAAAATACGTGTAAAAAAGTTGAAAAAATAAAAGATTTAGGATATGAAGTGCGTGAAATGTGGGAATGCGAGTTTGACGAGTTAAAAATACACAATCCGGAAATTAGAGAATTTGTAGAACATCACCCAATAATGTATAGATCCATTTTAAATCCACGAGATGCTTTTTTTGGGGGTAGAACAGAAAATATCGTTGCTCGACGCTCTGTTGAACCGGGAGAAAAAATTAAATATACCGACATTTGCTCGCTTTATCCATATGTGTGTAAAAGAGGACGATTTCCTATTGGTCACCCACGCATTTATATTGGTAATGAATGTTCCGAGCTGTTAAATGATAATATAAATGACTTTTCTCGAATTGAAGGGTTAGTAAAGTGTAAAGTTTTACCACCAAGAAATTTATTTATTCCACTGTTACCTATAAAAATGCACGGTCGCCTACTATTTGCTCTTTGTCGATCTTGTTGCGAAGAAATGAATCAAAATGATTGTACTCATACTAATGAACGTGATCGGGAATTTTCCGGCACTTGGGTTGCTGACGAGCTGCGTAAAGCCATTTACAAAATTACAGAAATATATATAGTATGGCAATATGAGATAACTCAGTATGATCAAAAGACAAATACCGGTGGGCTTTTCGCGGATTATATAAATACTTTTTTAGCAATTAAACAAAGTGCTAGTGGTTGGCCTTCATGGTGCATCAACGAAGAGACAAAACAATTATATATTGATCAATATTTTAACGATGAAGGGGTACGATTAGAAATGGACAAAATTGAAAACAACCCTGGGTTGAGAGCGTGTGGCAAGATGAGTTTGAACTCTTTTTGGGGTAAATTCGGGCAAAAGAGTAACTTGAAACAAACGCAAATTGTCAGATCTCGAGAGGAATTGTTGAAAATAATAACGAGTCCCGAAAAACAAGTCAACGAATTGTTACCTGTCAATGACGAAATCTTGTATGTTAATTGGGAGTACATAGATGAAGCTGTAACTCCATCGTCTCATACAAATGTTGTAATTGCAGCTTATACTACTGCTCAAGCAAGGTTAAAACTGTACGAACATCTAGAACAATTGCAAAGCCGCGTACTGTACTACGATACTGATTCTTGTATATATATATTTCACGCAATGATGTTAATGAATACGAACCTAGTTTAGGTAGTAAATTGGGTGATATGACGAATGAATTAAAATGTTATGGAGAGGGAGCGTATATTGAGAAGTTTGTATCTGGGGGACCAAAGTTTTATGGAATGAGTATTGTAACACCAAGTGGTGAAAAAATTGAGTGTTGTAAAGTTAAAGGTATAAATTTAAATTTTTGTAACAATATAAAAATCAATTTCAAAAGTATTGACAAACTGATTTCTGATGCGTTTGACAGAAGCACAGAAAATGAAAATGAGCGTACAAATAATGAGTATAAAATAATAAAATTAAAGTTTAAATGTATTCGAAGAACTAAAACGCATGAAGTTATAACGAAAGATGAAGTTAAATCTTGTAACGTAGTGTTGAAAAAACGCCGATACATTAACACAATATTATCACTACCTTTTGGATATAAAATGTAATTAATAAATATATTTTTTATCTGTTAATTCTATAATAGACGTTTATAACCCATTAATTTACTAAAAACATAATAACAATAAGCGAATTTACACATAATTAGCTGATGAAACGCGGCTAGATCAGCTTATACATTGAAATTAGCTTATTACTCTGCGGAAAATATCTAGCAAAGCTCCCGCGCCGCGCCGCCGCCGCCGCCGCCGCCGGTCAGCGTTTTCTTCTATATAGAATTTGATATAAAAACCCAAAATTCTTAGTTTTGTAGAATAGTTTAAATAATGGAGACACAGTGGAAACATCCATTTACGTGTATAATCAGTGGACCAACGGGTTGTGGTAAAACTATATTCGTTAAAAAGTTTCTTCATAATCTTACCGATATTTGCGATTCAAAGTTTGATAGAGTTTTATTTTACTATGGTGAATGGCAAGAGAGCTACAGAACAGACTTCAAGTTGGGGGGATACGTCGGTAAAACAATAGAATTTCACGAGGGTCTACCGCAACCTTCCGACTATTCTCACGACAACAATAAGAATAAATTAATAATCATTGATGACCTGATGAGAGAATCGTCAAATAACGTAGTGTTAGATCTGTTTACAAAAGGAAGCCATCACAAAAATATTAGCGTAATTTTTATTACACAAAATCTGTTTCATAAAGGATCCGGACAACGAGACATATCTTTAAACGCTAATTATATCGTAATTTTTAAAAATCCACGAGATCGTGCACAGATTCAATACCTCGCTCGTCAAGTCTACCCTGAAGACCCAAAATTTTTACAAGAGGCATATTCGGATAGCACAGCTCCACCCCATGGATATCTTTTGCTAGATTTGAAACAGAGTACTCGGGAAGAAATACGATTTCGCACGTCAATCTTTCCCGACGATAGAGTGCAGTACGTGTACGTGCCAAAATACAGCTTGAAATTTCGATAAGAATAAAGAAGGAAGAAAATGATGGACAGTGCTAATCAAACTATGAGGCAGAAAAGATCGAGGAGACAAATAGGAGGCTGTATACCCAACCATTTCAGTAAAAAGTGCGTATCCGTGTTGAATGCTCTGTGTCACGCAGATAATAAACAACGGTTAGCTCTTATACGCTCAGCAAATAAAGACTTAATTAACTGTATATGCGAGTGTGCGTTGAATATCTTGAAAGGTGTTGTCTCATTGAAACAGTCACATAAATCTAAATTGAAAAGATATCGTAAAGTTTTGCGAAAATTGGTTGAAACAAAAAAAAGAAAGAGCAACAGAAATGGTAAATATGACTGGGTAAAAAAGAAACGAGTAATTGTGCAACAAGGCGGCGGTTTCCTTCCTCTCTTGCTGGCACCAATTATAGGAACGTTGATTTCTAAAATATTTGGAGGTAGTCAGCAGTGAGAGAAAATGAATCATGCTAAAAAAATGGTGATAGTTCCCGAAGACGTGTTTCAAAATACAGTTCTACATCAACAACAACAACAACAACAACAACAACAACAACAACAACAACAACAACAACAACAACAACAACAACAACAACAACAAGATTACGTAAAGGACACGTCGGAAGAATGTGGAATTCAAACAAAAGGTAATGTGTTATCGCGCCTTGATGCCGAAATGCACGACATCTTATTCTCCAAGAGTATAAGAGACGAACGAGAAAAGAGTCTAAAATATTTACAAGTATTACGTCGATATTTACACTTTAAAAATATTGAGCGTACCGTAGAAAATGAAGAAGAAGAAGATGAAAACGAAGAGGTAAACGCAACAACATTATCCGAACAGGAAATTATTGATACTCTTCCAAAAACGTACAAAAAGAAAGGTCAAATACTTCTTAAATACTGGAAAACTAATAATCTTCACCGTTTAACTTGGAATGAATGTGGAACTGTATTAATAGATAATAAACCTATATCCAATTCTAACGTTGTAGAAATTGTAAACTACACACTCAGAAATAAGAAGACAGTGGAGGAACCTACAGGAGCTATTGAAATAGCTAGGTTTATATCGTTGTCTCAAACTCCTGTAAATCTTGTTGGAAATGCAAACCTGTTAAAATTGATTGAAAGAGTTTATCCCAAAAAATTGAAGAGAAAAATTAGTGAAACACCTCAAGCGTCGGTAAGAGGTGAAAAGTGGTTGAGAATTGTTGCATAAAAATGCCTTACGTTAGAAAATATTATAATGTTTCCCATGCTAATGGTTACACTGGTGCTCGTCAGTTGATCGAAAAAAAAAATCGTAAAGAAAAGAATCGGATATACGAATGGTTGAGTAATCAAGATGCATACACTTTACACAGACCAATTCGTCGTAAGTTTCCTAGATTATATTACAACATTTCTAACGTCGACGATTGTTGGGAGATGGATTTATGTGACATGCAATCGCTCAAATCTGATAACGATGGATACTGTTACATACTGGTAGTAATAGACATTCTCAGTAAGTATGCATGGATAGAGGTATTGCGTAATAAAAGTGCAAAAACAGTATCCGATGCTTTTCAAAATATACTTTCGAGATCAAATGGAAGAGTACCTGTATATGTACAGTCTGATGCAGGGAAAGAATTTGTTGGATCTAATTTTCAAGAATTTCTCAAGAAAAAGGGGATTTTGTTTCGTGTAGCACGTAATGCAGATGTTAAAGCCGCTGTTGTAGAGCGTTTAAATCGAACGTTAAAGAAACGTATGTACAGATATTTTACACATAAAAATACTCACAGATATATCGATATAATTGATAAAATTGTTAACGCATACAATCACATAAGACACACCGGTACTCAGATGATACCGGCTAATGTTACCGTTTACAATGCTTCCGAAGCGAGAAAAAATTTACAGAAACGTGCTTTAAATCAACGAAAGTTATCTCGTTCCTATATATACAAAGTGGATGATTATGTCCGTATCAGTCGTGCAAAAGGTACCTTTGAAAAAGGTTATGAGAAAAACTACAGTGAAGAAATTTTCAAAATCTCTCGCGTTTCTGTGCGACAAAATTTATACACTTATGAACTAACAGACTTAAATAATGAACTGATTGATGGTTTTTTCTACCCTGAAGAATTAGTTTTGGTAGGTGACAAACGTGTACGCAAAGGATCTGAATTTAAGATTGAACGCATCATCAAAAGTAAAGGGCGTGGTTCAAACAAACAAGTATTAGTAAAGTGGTTAGGTTATCCCCACAAATTTAACTCTTGTGTGAAAGCCAGTGAAATTAATCAGATTTAAAAAACAATGGATAGTGATAATTTTTACGTAGTTCTTCCTAGTAACAGTAGCATGCGATACTTTCCTGAAAATACCACGTCATGTTACACCATGCATTTGTCACACGCAATTTCTTTACATGGTCATTGGAGCGTAGGGTTAACAGAAATACAAATTCCATGTACAATATTACACATTCAAGAGAAGGAATCGAGTTTCTCGTATCGGATTGACAATTCAACTGACAGAATCGCGACAGATATCATATGTTCATTTCCATCAGGCATATACGAAGACATTACCGATCTTCAACGTGCAGTAAATCAATCAATCGAATTTGCAAATCACATCCAACTCAAACGATCAGTTAAAAAAAGGGGGTTTTATACTCTTCATAAAGTTTGTGATTGTGAGCAAACTCATTATATTTTCTTTAAAGAAAAACTCAAACGCATATTTGGATTTGAAAATGAAAGCTACAAAGATACAGGAATTCCGATAAATTTCAATGGAATCACAGTTGAGGCTGACAGGCCTGCTTCTCTCGCAAGAGCAATTCCTGATCAACTTTTTGTTTACACGGATATTTGTGAGCCTTACACAGTAGGTGATGTCAGAGCCGCTTTATTCAGAGTTCGCCATACCAACGGGGACACGGTATTGGCAGTTTTCTAAGCGGTCTTTTTAGAAAAGTTTTACCCTACATTACCAGTGGAGTTAAAGCAGTAGGTAAAGAAGCATTTAGAACAGGACTAAACGTTTTGGATGATGTTAACAATAGTGGAATGAAAATGAAGGAGTCAGGTAAATATTCGTATGCGTGAATCTGGACAAAATCTCAAGAGAAAGAGCAGCCAATAAAATTTCTGAACTAATGAAAGGGTCAGGATATAAACGTCGAACTAGGAAAAAAAGACGTCAGTTACCCAAGAACCGTTTGAGAGCACACAATAGAACTAATCGAGGAGGTGTAAATACATCAGGACGAATAACTAAAAAAACTCAAAACGACGCACAGTCGTAAAAGGAAGAAGAGGAAGAAAAAGCAACTTTACGTAGTGTATCGGACATTTTTGGTTCTACATAATTATGGCTTTTCTACATGCTAATTCTTGTGAATGTATGAAGTCGGAGCTAGATTTATTTACACTTCCACCTACTCAAACCTCTGTAGAAAATTCTCAATTCGTTCATTATAAACCTGTATCATCCCTTAGCGACGATGGACCATTGGAATTTGTTGTACCAGGTGGAGAAGACTATTTGGATCTTGCATATACCATGTTAAGTTTACGTGTACAGATTTTACCAAATACAGAAGTTGATGCAGTTGAAAGTGGAAAAGTAGGTCCAATAAATAATTTGCTGCATTCAATTTTTAATCAAACTGATGTCTTTTTTAATCAAAAGCTCGTTTCACCTCCCAACAATATGTACCCGTACAGGGAGTACATCGAAACATTGCTTAATTACTCTGCTGAAACTATGAATTCAAATCTTACTATGGGGTTATGGTATATTGATACTCCTGGAAAAATGGATGCGTTACCTATCATACCACGTTCAGAACCTAGGAACCTATAGGATTATTGAACCGACAATATTTTACTGGTGGGAAAAAAACGGTAAAGCAAAATATCCTATTAGTCGTGTAGAAGTGAAATCTTTTACTTTACACAGTGGTATTTTCGGAGATACATTGGACAATGTTATTCTTGGACAATTACCTAAAAGAATTATAATTGGGTTTGTAGATAACAAAGCTTTTAATGGAAATCGAAAATATAATCCATTTAATTTCCATCACTACAATATCAATCATCTTTCACTGTACATTGATGGTGTACAAGTGCCTGGAAAGCCATTACAACCAAAATTTAGCGGAGATAATCCTCTGTACGTAGAAGCTTATCAAACATTGTTTTCTGGAAGTGGAATACATTTTCTAAACGAACCAATCAACATACCGCGTACCGAATGCAACAGAGGCTATTGTCTCTTTGCTTTTGATTTAACGCCCGACCTTGCAGCAAATTCAAACATGCACTGGAATTTGGTGAAACATGGAAGTGTTCGTATAGAATTGAAATTCGAAGAAGCCTTGACTTCTACAATTAATTGCATAGTGTACAGCGAATTTGATAACGTTCTTGAAATCGATTCAAGTCGTCAAATTATTACGGATTTTGGCGCTTGACTTTAAGGTGGGGATGAGTGAATAAAAACGGGCGTTTCTACATCACACTTCACAGTCAACGAGTGAACGCTAACTTATCAAAATGGATTACATCGTAGATATACAAGGTTTAAGAAATTGGAACAACACCTTCATTCCTAAGGAAGTGGCAGTAATTTCTTTAAGTGAACGGATGTTTTGCCATTGGGTGATCAAGTCTCCACATGAATACTCTGAGTTACCGCTAGAAATCAAACGGTGTAACCAGTATGTATCGAACTATTATCATGGTATAAGATGGAACGATGGTGATATTAGTGTAGAACAACTTGAAGAACATTTACGGTCCCTGTCAAAAGCCACAAATAGGTTTTATACTCGTGGACACGAGAAACAGGAATATCTTGAAAAGGTGGTAGCTTGTGAAGTTATGAACGTTGAGCAAATGTTATCACCGACATTTGAAGATCTGAAAAATAATCATCGAAGCATTTCATGCATGTCTCATCGTCATCTAGTTGTTAGAGATAAACGCTTCGTATGTGCTCTGAATCAAGTGTACCTATTAAGAAAGTGGTTACTGTCGATACTTCGAGATACTTCCTCGGAAAGTGAAGAAAATGATAGTGAAAGACTTTATAAAGTAATGCGAAATCGAAGATTCAACAGTCGCATTTTTAGAGTCAATCGAACAGTATATAATAATAGTAGATTTGCACGATCAGAATATGACGAAGTTGATGCAGCAGATAAGGATGATGTGTACGACATTGAAAAATACTTAAAAAATGAATACGCAGCAAATACTAAAAGTGATTGCAAAACTGAAAGCTAAAACTATAGGAGTGTATGCTGCTGACCGCATTCCCAGATTAATGGAAAAACCAGTTGCAATTGTTGCAAATACCGATGATCATACTAAAAAAGGATCGCATTGGATTGCTATCTATATAGATAAAAATGGGTACGGAACATACTTTGACAGTTACGGAGTCCCCCCACTCTCTTCTCATCATATCGAAGGAATCAGAAGAAACTGTGTACAATACCGATGGAATACGAAAAAATTGCAAAGTATTGATTCGAAAGTGTGTGGACAGTATTGTGTTGTGTTTCTTTATCATATGTACCGTTATAATAATTTACTCTCATTTTGTAACAAGTTTTCTACAAATTCAAGAAAAAACGATGAAATAGTTGTAAAATTGTATTCAAATATATTAAAAAACTATAATGTTAAGTTATCCAATCAAGTACACGTATTTAATAATGAGCGATCTATAGGATCTGGAATACGTAACCAGTCATGTATTGCAAAAAAATGTTACATGAAATAAACGTAGTGTAATAGTATACCCGTATGTGTTTAGTCTTTTACATTCCAATACCACTGTTTCCTATTTATATGTGATAAGTATAAAATTACCTATTCTCTTCTTAGCATATTCATTTCGTAGAAATAAACCGGATGTAACAAAAACCAACCGTAATAATTTCTTAGAACGTCAAAGATAAAATATTAAAGGTATTTCATTTCATTTCCCCTCTACTAAGAGATAAGTTAAATTGTTAGTTACAGTGGAGGGATAGCTGTACCTCTCATTGGTCGGTTGACTATTTCTCCCTATGACGTAAGGATACAATTAGTGGTGGGAGTACACTTATAAAACGGTACGTCGCTTCGAGCCTTCTTAGTTCTGCTTCAGAAACTTTGACGTTAAAATCGTGCATTACTGTTTTAATAAGAATATGGCTACTCAAACGGAAGAACGTCGTCTACTGACGGAAAAAACAGTTTGTGGTTTATACGGGAACTTACTCTTGGCAACGTCATACAATTTAAATAAATCTCATTCAAAACGTATATCAGTTGGATTGGAAAACTCAAACGGCCGTTATTCTCCAATTATAAAACTCTCCACTGCATACCCAACTTACCACGTTAAATTTGATTTGAATTCGTGGACTGAATTCACAAACAAGTTTGATGAGATAGATTCGTACCTTCAGGAATGTTACAGATTTAAACAGTTTAGTGAATCAAACTTTATTGAAACAAGTTCTCATAAAATACTGTATCAATCCTCGTTTAAATTAAAATCCATAATTGTGGAAGAGAAACTGCATGAGGAAGAAAGTAACGATGAGGAATTGGAATCCCAACTATGGGAAGAAAGTCAGAACAAACGAAGAAAATCAGTTCATGTACCAAGTACTTGCATGCAGAAAGTAACATTTGACGGATTAAAATTAGTGACTCCTTGCATACAACAGAGACTCGAGCAACTTACAAAATACTGTGATAATGTTAAAAAAGTGATGGAATACATAATTGAATATTTCAAAAGGGTTATTGAAAAGGACAGTGAGACTGATTTAAAAATGTTATGTAAAAGTGGAAGATTTGATAAATATTATACACTTTATGAAAATGATGTAAAACTTTACGTAATTGAACACATGTTTGATATGGATAATAATTTGCTAAACTTAATTTTGTCTGAAATAAGTGCGATAAGTATACCTGCTGTACTTCATAACTTGGAAACACAAATGTTAAAATCTGAATAATTGTAAAAAGAAGCTCATCATACCGAAATAAAAAACGTAATTATAATCTTAATTCTTATTTTATTTTATTTAATGTATCCCCACTCCTATAAAATATATCATTTCCACCAATCAGATTATAATTTACCCCCTCTACATTGAGTTACCGTTATTTACTAGTCTTATATAACTCAGATCAAAGAATATTTTGCTTTTAGTAATTGTTTAACCGTCATTCAAGATGGGTAATACAAATAGCAAAAATTTTAATAATAAAAATTATACAAATAACTTTACACCTGAAGAACGGCAACCGTTATTAGAAAAGAAGTATAAGGAAAAAGATAAAGCAAAAACAAATCATTATTTTAAAAACTGTGCTTTTGTTACAAACAAACAAGAATACAAGAGGCTTACTTAAGTGAGTAAAAAAAATGTACTTAATTATGGTGTGATTTTGAAATAGAGTAACCTAAGTTTTACAGGTTCAAAGACCGTAGGAGAAATGAGTACGTATAAAAAAAAAAGAAAAAAAGAGTATGAGTAACACCGTATACAAGTATAGTGATACACTATAGAACAATGACGTCATCAAGGTCACGAATTTGGCTACTTGTTTGTTTATACAACAAATAAGATAACGATCTTAGAATAACATTCCTTTACGAAGTCAATAACCTTATAGTAAAATACTGTAAGCAGGTATAGAGGGGCATATCAAAAGGCGTCATCAAGGTCATAGGTTAGCTTACTTGTTTGTTTATATAAACAAACAATTAAGATAACATTCTTAAAATAACATTCCTTTACGAGGTCAATAACCTTATAGTAATATACTGTAAGCAGGTATAGAGGGGCATATCAAATGGCGCCATCATGGTCACACGTTAGCTTACTTGTTTGTTTATATAAATAAACAATTAAGATAACATTCTTAAGCTAACATTCCTTTTTTCAAGGTCATTTAATTATTGGCTGAGAAGGGTATTGAATGACCTTGAAAAAGGAATGTTATCTTAAGAATGTTATCTTAATTGTTTGTTTATATAAACAAACAAGTAAGCTCACGTGTGACCTTGATGACGTCATTTGTTATGACTCCCTATACCTGCTTACATACTACTGATGTTAATTTGTGCAAAATTAATTTCTGCAAAACTAATAAAATGGACATTTCTTCTTTTTTATTCTTTTAAATAAAATAATACTTGCACCACAAATTATTTTATTAATAATAAATTATTGGTTTATAGTATACAGTCTTGTTTCCACGCGTGGGTCTTTACACTATTTAATAATATGCCACAAGTCGCTTTGCATAATATATTAGGCCCCTTAAATTTTAAAAAAAGATAATAGCTAAGATGTATGTAATGATTCATAAAATGTAACATCAGTTAATATAGTCAGAATTAACACCTATATGAAAAGGTAACACCTATTAACCAACGGTGGTGCAAGTATTATTTTATTTAAAAGAATAAAAAAGAAGAAATGTCCATTTTATTAGTTTTCCAGAAATTAATTTTGCACAAATTAACATCATTAGAATATTATTTATTTATTACTGTAAGACATGGCAGGGCCAGAAATGAAAAGTAAAAGTATAAGATACTTTTAATAAAAAAAATCTGTATTCAGATTGGTAGACATTTTTGCATGATTCAAAATACTTGTCGATTACAGTTTGATTTCAGTGCTTTCAATTGCAGAAACTTTTTACGAAGTTTAAGTAATATATATATATATATATAAATGTTTATTTAAAATATATATTTATGGTACGATTCAAAATACTTGTCGATTTCAGTTTGATTTCAGTTCTTTCAATTGCAGAAATTTTTTATATGTAATTTTTGTAATATTAAAAAAATGTTTAATTAAAATTCAAAGAAATAGATAAAATAAGGGAGTTAGAATTAAAATTATCTATTTATCAGATAACAATGTCAGATTCAATTACAGAATTTATTTATCAGATAACAATTTTCAAAGTTTGATTAGAATAACAATACTTGCGGGTTTTGACACCTTCTTGGAAGGTGTTTTTGATTTCAGTACTTTCAATTGCAGAAAACTATTATGGAATATAAGTTACATATAAAAAAGGTTATTATTCTATAAAATTGTTTATCTACTGATTTAAAGCACGGGAAGGATAGGCATTGTTTATTTAAAGAAAATTAAAAAAAAGAAGTTTCCTTTTTATCTGTTTTGTGGAAATTAATTAAAACTTTTTATAGAGTTTAAGCAAAATATAAGTAGAAATAGGATGGGAGTAATAATTAAAGATTTTTTTATCAGATAACATTTTTCAAAGTGTGATTGGAAACCATACTTGCAAATGTTGACATTTTCGTAGAAGGTGTTTTTATTAATACATAAGTGTATAATTTTAATAAATTAATAAAAAAGAAAAATAAAATAAAAATGTTTAATTATCATTTCATTTATGCGTTAAAAAAATGGTTACTTCTTACAGAACAGTAAAATGAAACATTTCCTAGTTGCATTTATTTTACAAACAAATTTGTGTATTATGACATAACTAATAATCATTTATTCAAAGAAAAATACAACTACGGTTAACAGTGAATTACGCCACCATACCATATATATCCATTAGATAATATGTACAATGTATTTTTTTCTTTTCTTGACAAATCACAATTAAACTTGCCTAGAATAAAGGATCATCGATTTATTCTTTAAATATAATTATGTAAATCTAAATATATACTATATAGTTTAGATTACAACTGGACTCGCACATCTAATAGAAAGTTTCTTCTCGAAGCGACTAAAATTTGCCCATTATATTATATTATAACACATTTGTTTATGCTATATGTGGGACTGTATATATTTCAGTTTATAGTTAGACTTAAGACAGAACCACAATTATTTACTTACACAAAATTTGTTTCATTAATTGAGGAGCTGGATGCAAGAACACGCCGAGCGCGGCGAATGGATAGAGGAGGCGGAGAGAAATTAAGAAATTGACGTCACCGTGACCAAATTTTTTAATTTGCCGAATATAATTTAAAAAAATACTGTCGTATGCAGAATTAAAAGACGCAACTTTTTTCTATTTAATGTTTTTTCTGTACGATGTGCAGATCAGATGAAAAAAATTAAGAACTGGAAATTTAGAAAATGGATTTTTAATTCATTTTTCAAAATTGAATCGCTGTAACATTGACAAATCTTAATGAAATTCCCTGATTTTTCGTACAGATACTTAATATTTGAAGATAATTTCTTAAAAATTTCAGCTTATTTGGATAAAAAATTTCGCGTACACTAATCAATATAAACAACGAAAAATCAGGGAATTTCATTAAGATTTGTCAAAGTTACAGCGATTCAATTTTGAAAAATGGATTAAAAATCCGTTTTCTAAATTTCCAGTTCTTAATTTTTTTCATCTGATCTGCACATCGTACAGAAAAACATTAAATAGAAAAAAGTTGCGTCTTTTAATTCTGCATACGACAGTATTTTTTTAAATTAAATTCGGCAAATTAAAAAATTTGGTCACGGTGACGTCAATTTCTTAATTTCTCTCTGACTCCTCTATCCATTCGCCGCGCTCGGCGTGTTCTTGCCTCCAGCTCCTCAATTAAATCAATGACTCAATTACAGCGAATTATCCTATGTTGGTACTTTCAATTCTTTCAATTCTTATATCAATGCAGCTCTCAGTACATATTGTTTTTGAATCATGTATAAGCTGCACTTATACAAATACAAGTAATTAACCAAAGTCAAATGAACAACTCCAGCGAATGAATACCATTAATAAATAAGAAAAATCCTATGAAATATATATATATATATATATATATATTTACATACTCATAATAGTGCACATTTTAGGTAGCCTCTCGTCACTTAAATTTAAATTTGTTTTGCTGTATCTTCAGAGATTTATGATAATATTTACAAGGTAAAATGTTCCTAACAGCAAATTTGCTTTAATTTTACTTTGTACCAATAATTTTTCATTTCAGAGACGTTATTTGCTTAAAATTAATATACTTTAAAAATAACCCTTTCTTATTCAGTGAATTTAATATGATACACTTATAGTTTTAATTAAGCTAAATTTATTTGTAACAAATTAAATTCTATATTATTGGGTTACTATAATAATTAATGACAACAGTACAATTTAATATTATAATTTTAGTACAACACAAGAAATTCTATTTAATTACTTAACTATATATGTTAGTTAGTGTCACTATCAAACTTTTTATAGGCATGTGAAAGTTACAAAATTATTAAATGCCTTTTACGCTTACCAAACAACTGACACATTGATTTTATTTAAATATTAAAAAAGGTATTCAATAAATATATGTAAAGAGAACAATAACTTATCAACATTCTTTTAAATTATTTAAGTCAGTACATATAACTATTAAGCAATCATTTCACTTAACGTTGGAAAGAATATCATACTTCATATGTTATAGTCCATATCATTATTAAATATTATGTACTTGGCAAAGTATCGAACACATATATTGGCTTTATATAGAATATAAAATGATTATTCAGTAATTTTAATTAGGATAGAGAACGATAAAGCATCCACTTAATTATAATCTATTGTTTTTTAAATTATTTTGGTCAATGTGGAAAACATTGAGATATCATGAGGGATTCATCATAAAAATACAATAGCATAAGTCCCTTCAAATAATATAAACTTAAAGCAAACACATCAAATTATATAAATAAAATGAATTAATAATATAATAAATATAATTAAAATAATGTAATAATATACATTTATTTTTTGTGCAATTCTTATTATTAATATTATACTTTAAGATTAAAAAAAGTTATACCATCACTTGCATGGTAATGAAAACATTGTTTTCATGGTTAGAATTTTATCAATGTTTGTCTTTCTCTCTCTCTCTCTCTCTCTCTCACTCTTTCTCTCGTCGAGATGTCAAAGGTCGACATGCTAGTATATATAGGATATGGGCGAATATGAAATCTTCACCTTGCAATAGTATCTGCATTGCACTACAATAAAAAATACCGAAACGGAATAATGTGAGGTATTGGAAATAATTACGTAAATAAATAATTTTAATTCATAACTTTTCACACAAAATCAGCCAGATGATTCAGCTGTGACAAAAGTATTCACCTGAAACTAGCTCCCTCTCGTGGCTACGTTTGAACTTCTTCTATAAGTTTTTACTTCTGTACGCGCTCTCTCATGGGCTGGAAAGTATTGTTTCTTTTTCTATCTCATGCCTTTCCTATACTATCTCTATCTCATTTTGTTTGAAGTTGACTATATATATCAAAAGGGAGAAGACGAAAATTGAGGAAAGGAAATCAGCAAGCAATATCTTTGGCATTGATTTTCTTGATTGTGCGTAAATGAATTCGTGTAAAACTTGTTGTACAGTAAAGATTAATAAATAAGGAACGTAATGCGTGGTCAATAGCATAAATACATAATGTAATAATGCAGCGGTTAGAAAAGTAAAAATCTGGGGGGCTATATATAATGGCTCTCGCGCCTATACTTGCGTCAGGCGCTATCGCGCCTTTTGATGATGTCAGTTAAAGAAGATTTTTGAAATTTTTCTTTGGGTATGTTGATATCAACATTATATTACTTTATATACTTGAACTTGATATCACGTTGATATTGAGTTCGGCTAAACTTAGTATAAACTTTATTTTATTTGTCAGTAATTGTAACAAAAACTTATAAAAACTTTATATCAATTTCAGATGAACTTTTGATACACTTTCAGCAAACTTGAACAGTCAGTTACACAAGTTCGGCTCAGTCTCATTGGCCAACCCCATATCAAGTTTAGCCAAACCTAAAGTTTATATAAAGTTCATATAAACTTTAATTATAGGTTCGAATCTTGGGTCCAAAATTTACTTTTGTTAATTTTTTTATTAATTCAAATTTTGCACGATCAAAAAAACTATTTTTAAACTTACCCAGGACATTATTTTATGTTGATATAAACTTTCTACAAATGTGTAATCAATATTTACCAAGTTCGGCTCAGTCCTGCTAGCCAACGACATATGAAGTTTAGACAAACGTAAAGTTTATACAAACTTCATATAAGCTTAAATTTTTTACGCGGGCCGCCTTCTCGTACGCCACAACTGCGCATGCGTGATGCCCATGCTTGTATCCGCTGGTAATTATTTAATTATCTCTGCTCAAATTTAATGTGTAAACCAACAAAGTAATGATGGTACAATTAAAAACAAATGAAAAAGAATATTTAATATGTCTTTTAATTGTTAAACAGCTGTTGTGCACGCTGCTTTCTACGTTTCCATCTGTAACCTGATAATAACTTTTTTTTTCTCAAAATCTCAGGTGGTACAATTAAATTTTCTATAAAGTCTATGAAATATAAATGAAAATATATCGTTGACTATTTTTTATAACAACTTTCGTGCATTTGTTGAATTTTTCATGACTTTTAAATAACGCGCCATAAGAAAGGTCCTACGCATGCGTTTTTCGTATTTCCGGTGATCGCGCATGCGCAGTGGCTGGAAATATAGTTGCATTATGTCAGTATAATTTTTTAGAGTTTTTATTTATTTTATTAATTATTTCGTAAATGTAACGGTGGTACAATTAAGTATATACAAAAGGTACAATTTTTCTGCACCTTTTCTTTAACGTTAAAGCCACTTTAAAAGGAGTTATTGGCGGATTTGTGTTCTGATACTTTAGGATTTTTTTTCTAAAAAACTACGGGGGGTACAATTAAAATTTCTTTTTTATTTTAAAAGTTGTGATGTAGCAACATCACTGGGCGTCGCCTGGAGAGTCGTTGTTGGTGCGTGCACGTGCGCGCACCACTCCGCGGTAGTACCCGAGTACTATTCCCGACGGTGGGGATCGCGCACACCCGGGGAAACGTTCGCGAGGCACGTTGTTTACGTGCCGGTCCGCGCTCAGTTGTCGCCATCTTGAATCGATCTAGATTCAAGCGCGCGCACACTGAACACGCGGTCCGCGCTCGTGTCGATACGGGGATCGCGCGCATATTTTCTAGGGAATTCGGAACGCGGATAGTGGGGGAATACATGTGTAATAGGTTTGTTTTACTTTTATTTGGTTGACACAAAGTCTCTTGAGAGGATATATTCATGAAGAAAAATCGAAACTTTATATATATAAAATAACTTGCGTATAATCTCAATAGACTTCCCAGTGACTCCAGTATAGTGGATATAAATTAATAATTGTTTAAACATGATGAAATTCACTACAACTCCAGTTATTGGTAATGAATAGTACAATGTTAACTCGAGTAACTGGGAAGTCCATTCAGATTATATTAGTTTATACTTTTCAATACAGCAATAGTTCCACTTTCTTCTTTCTTTAAAGGTCAATTTTTAATTTTTACCCTAATGTAAAGAGTAATTTTTATATTTTGCACTGTTCAAAGAGTAATTTTAGTTGTTTACTCGTTTAAAAGGTGTTGTTTTGGGATTTTTAACGTAACTTAAAGAGTAGTAAAGTCATAAAATTACTCATTTAAGGTTCAGTTTTTACTCTTTGGGGTTAAGAGTGTGTGAAGAAACTTTTTTAATTTAACTGATTTTTCCTGAACGAAATGTCAGATCAAAATTACACGGATCTACACCTTTCAACATAAATATTATAATTAATATATTAAATAAAAATCTAAAAAAATTCATACAGGTAGCTTAAAACAAAAGCGAGGGCATAGCTTTTGATTTTTTAAGAAATAATAATTTTTTTAATAATAATTGAGTAAACATCTTTTAGATGCTAATTATTAGTAAATAAGTCATAAACTTTCAACGCAAACATTGTAATTTTAAATAATCAATTTAAAAATCTGGAAAATTTTGGGTATATTGCTAAAACATTCAGACTAAGACATTCATTGCTAAGACATTTTTAAGTTTTAATAATCACAAAATATAAATTAAAAATAGATGGATTTCATTAATCAATACGTAAAGCAAAAAAATTTTTTGGAACATAGTTTATAGGAACAACACGAAAAAAATATCTCACTTGTACGCTGAAGCGTACAAATTTTTTAGCGACTTTACAATGCGATGGTTTTTGTTATTGGCATTGAAAAAAATTTGCTTCCACATATTCTGATGTAGAATTTTGTGCTGTTTCAGAATTCCTGGTCAAATATTTGACCAGATTTAAAGTAGAAATGACAAAACCAATTTAAATACTACAAAAAACACCAATATGAATTAAAAAAAAACTTTTACTCCTTTTTTTTCAGAATGTTATTGCAAATATATTCTATGCTCAAAATATGAAGAAAAGTGAAGAGAATAGTTGCTGTTTGAATCAGCATTTTTTGAATAATACACGTTTTTTCAAATTATTGTTAATTTATCGAATAAGTAACCTTGAATCATCATAATAACTTATATATTACAGCTTCTTTGATAAACATAAATATCTTACCATATAATTTATACATGGCGGGATCTATATGGCCATCGTAAATGTATCAACAAAGTAACAAATCGTAAATTTTTGTTCATTTCTCAAAATGAAAATTTTTTTCACTAAAAGTTACTTGTTTAAAGTGCAACTATTCTCTTCGCTTTTCTTCACATTTTGAATGTACATTATATTTTTTTTAATTATACATTATATTAGCAATAAAATTCTAAAAAACTCGAAACAAATTTTTTTCTCAAATTTTGGTGTATTTTTGTTTACATTGGTCTTATCATTTTTGCTTTAAATCAGGCCAAAATTTTGACAAGGGATTCTGACAGCAGAAAATCTTACGTCAGATTGTCTAGAAGCAAAATTTTTTTTTAACACGCACGAATTTCTCGTTTTTGCGCCCTAAAAATAGGGTCTAAAGTAAAAAGTTTATGCAATAGAAAGTACTAAAATCAAAGCGGAATAATCGACAAGTATTTTTTACCATACCGTAAATTTGTTTTTAATTAATCATTTATATATTTTTTTGCGTTAACTTCATAAAAAGTTTCTGTAATTGAAAGTACTGAAATAAAATTGAATCAACAAGTATTTATCTTTACAAATACAAATATTTATTAATTCAATTGAATATAAACATTTGTTCGGAATAGTATTCTTCAAATTTTGTCCACATAAACAGAAACTTCTAATTTATTTATTAGGGTTTCACATTCAATAATTTATTTATTCGTTATTATTACATGTTTAATGTTCAATTTGTGTCTCTAGATAGTAATTTATAAAACACCTTCCACGAAGGTGTCAACATTCGCAAGTATGGTTTCTAATCACAGTTTAAAAAACTTTATCTGATAAAAGCAATCTTGAATTTTTACTCCCACTTTTTCTACATACTATTATTTCAATGTAACATTTTTTTATATACTTTGTACTGAAGCTCTATAAAACGTTTATACAATACAAAGTACTGAATTCAGAATGGAATAATCGATAAGTATTTTTAATATACCATAAATTTGTTTTTAATTAATTATTTATATATTTTTTGCGTTAACTTCGTAGAAAGTTTCTGCAATTAAAAGTATTAAAATCAAATTGGTATCGACAAGTTATTTTTGCCATACAATAAATTTGTTTTTAATTAAACATTTATATACTTTCCTTAAGGGGGTGCCATAGCGAAAAACTATCGACGAAGCGTAGGTAATGTAGTAAGCTGTAATGTACTAGCAGCGCCATCATCCGTTGTAACATTATATTACGATATAAGCTTACAGTAGATGGCGCTAATCGTACATTCCAGCTATCATATTCATTTACCAGTAACTTTTTGTGCATTGCATTATTTTACAAAAACCATTGTTGCATCCTCAACAATTATCAATAATGGTATCGGTAATATAATATAACCTCAAAATAGATGATAATACTAGTATATTTTATTTATTTGACGAGATGTCAGACCCAAATTATAGGAATCTGCATCTATCAAAATAAAAATGATATTTATAATAATAAATTAAATATCTGAAAAATTTAAAGCGGATTGCTTAAAACACTAGAAATATCTTAACTTTTCGATTTTTTTAATAATTGATGAAACAATTTGTAGTCGGTAGGTATTAGTCAAAAAAGGCATACATTTTCAACCCAAACGAAAACGAAAAAAATAAAAAGTGACCCTTTTCTGAGTACGACGTTTCCTTTTCGCGTACGTCTGCTTTTCGCGCAGCAGATTGCGTCACATTTAAAATATTACTTTTGTATTATGCAATGTAGTGATTTGTACCGTTTACTATACTTATTTACTACACTGCAGTGAATAATACTGTAAATACACTTATTTCTGCATTTCTCTATGCAGCGGATTATACCATCTAAAACGCAGCTAGAGCCTTTTACCTTTACTGAATACATTCCTTACATTTCGC
Organism: Theocolax elegans; assembly: GCA_026168455.1. Lineage (NCBI taxonomy): Eukaryota > Metazoa > Arthropoda > Insecta > Hymenoptera > Cerocephalidae > Theocolax > Theocolax elegans. The sequence goes on along the minus strand of CM047428.1, from coordinate 51,864,289 downwards.
TATGTAAGTACTCGTCGTATTCATTTTGCTTCAACCTTTTTTACCTTTACTGAATACATTCCTTGCATTTCGCTATGCAAGTACTCGTCGTATTCGTTTTGTTTCAACCTCTTACCTTTACTGAATACATTCCTTGCATTTCGCTATGCAAGTACTCGTGGTATTCGTTTTGCTTCAAACTTTTTTACCTTTACTGAATACATTCCTTGCATTTCGCTATGCAAGTACTCGTCGTATTCGTTTTGCTTCAACCTTTTACCTTTACTGAATACATTCCTTGCATTTCGCTATGCAAGTACTCATCGTATTCGTTTTGCTTCAGACTTTTTTACCTTTACTGAATACGTTCCTTGCATTTCGCTATACAAGTACTCGTGGTATTCGTTTTGCTTCAAACTTTTTTGACTTTACTGAATACATTCCTTGCATTTCGTCATGCAAGTACTCATTGTATTCGTTTTGCTTCAACCTTTTACCTTTTCTGAATACATTCCTTGCATTTCGCTATGCAAGTACTCGTCGTATTCGTTTTGCTTCAACCTTTATTACTTTTATTGAATACATTCCTTGCATTTCGTTATGCAAGTACTCGTCGTATTCGTTTTGCTTCAACCTTTGAACACGTGTAGTGAATAGTATTAATCTCTTAATTTTTGTGTTAGACCATCTGGAACCCGATATTTCTGAATTTTTCTTGTAATATGTAGGTCCAATTAAGTCCATAAGCATATACATCTACGCCGATCTCTGGATACAGAAAAGTATCTGTAAAACAAGAAAAATAAATATAGAACAACAGTATTTCAAAATCTAGCATAAATCATACTTTCAACTTTACTGACCTGGTGTGTATATATCTGAATCGCGGAAACGCTTGCAGATACGTAAGGTGTTAACATAGATGGATCATCAAGCAGTAGATGAAATAAATAATTTTCAAGAGTGTCTAGACAGGTTGTACGTTCCAACCTTGAAGTAAGTCCATATGCGTATAATATGTGGTAGGTTCTCTTGAGATTAATATTGAAATTGTGGATAATATCTTTGGTTAAACACAGATATACGTCTACGCTGATCTCTTGAAACATAAGTATCTTTAAAACAGAAAATATTTGACAAGCGAATTTAAAATCTAGATTTAATCACACTTTCATCTGTGATGTAGTCACATCACTAGGCGATACCTGAAAATAAAAAATATATATATTAATCAATAAGTATTCAATAGTAAGAGGTAATATCATGTAAATATACTTATCTGTATTTACAAGGTGATGACGTGAACGTCCAGAACGTTGTACGGTGTCAGCGTGTCTGTGGGATTTATCGTTGTTAGCTACTCCTTGGCACGCTGCATCTGAAATAAGAAATATGTTAATATTGCATAATAGAAATTATTTATTGGTTGGTAGGAACATATATGTAATAGGTAGGAAGTAAATAGAATATATAATATAGAATATAAAAGGAAAATAATGTACAAGTGAACAGACGTTTTGGAAGAAGTAATCGAAGAGTGGATATTCAATTTATGAAATTCAAACGGGAGTTATTAACGGAATGAAAAAACAGCTGCCAATTAATTGACATGTAACTTCCTCAAATTAAAATGTCGATCCTATATGTAATACATTACTCAAATATAGTATTATTTAATTATATAAAAAAAATGTTATAATATTATAATATCTAACAATATTTCCTTTTCTTAAAAATAAATAATATTTTACGATATATCTAAAATTATTTATATTTGTTTAAAAAGTATATTAAAAAGGTTAAACGAATACTTCTGTATTAGCCAGTTTTTTTAAAAAACATCACATCTTTTCACAAACATAAAGAATATTCCTATAATTTTGTTCAATATTCAAATATGATTTACATAAAAACAAATTATTCATATTTGCATATGTATAAGTTATTGACTAAATAGAGAGTGACATAGAACGCTTTAGATGGATCAATTAAAAATATAAAAAATAATCTTTTTTTGCTTTTCTTTCGATTTTCTACAAATATTTTCTTCCAAAAATATGGTTAGTTCCAGATTACACTACTTTAAAAGTGAACATATTTTAATAAAAATTACATTTTAGATTATAATGTTTTCTGAAAAACTAATCCATGAAAGATTTTGTAATGTTTACAGCATAATGCTATTAATATTTACTATTTTCACGATAACGTGTCGACATAAAAACCCAAATTTTTCACATTTTAATTTTTCAAATCAAAACTAATGGATATAATTACTTGAAATTTTTATATTTTATGACTTTTATAAGGTTCCTTCATCATAAATATTGTTAGCTCATTTAACTGATTTATTTCCAAAAATCTAAATAATTAAAAAAAATCTTTTTTTTTTAAATAACAAAAACACTAATAAATATAAATAGTCAACCCATAAATTAATTATACAATAACGAAAATTGTCTTTAAAAAAAAACTATTTGGGGGATAAATATTTAAAAAAAAAAATAATAATATTTATATCATGTTTTTAGCGAGTCGCAAAATTAAAGTATACTTACAAGTGCACTAAGATAGTGCATACTTCATAAATGATAAACATTTAAAATTTCACCGGGATCGGCTGCGTTGTTGACCGCGTCGAAGTCCTTTGTACGTAGTGGACTGCGTCACCTGTGGGGCTGTCTACTTGCGTATGCGAACACATTCGCGCACCACTCCACGTCAGTGCCCGGCCAATGTCCCAGACGGTAAGGATCCCGTGCACATGGTGAAACTTACTCGAAGCACATTGTTTACGTGCTGACCCGCGCTCAGCTGCCGCCATCTTAAATCTAACTAGATACAAGCGCGCGCACACTGAATACACGCGGTCCGCGCTCGTATCGGCACGAAGATTGCGTATATCGAGTAAAGGGAATTCGGAACGCGAGTAGTGGGGGAACACGTGAGTACTGTAATATAATACACGCGTTATTGTATATAGGGAGTTTAATTCATATTCGAATTTTCTATGGTATAAAAGAAATACATATTAAAAATAAAATGGCCAATAAACATATGTGTACGATGCCACTACTCAAATGTTACTTCCAAAAACGAGAATTTTAATCGTTTATAATTCCAATACAGCGGAAAACAGCGACCAAAATACTACAAGGCACGCTCCCACGTTTGCTTATTCGCGGGAGCATGCCGCGCGGTGTCGAATATATTTTCTACGGTAAAATAAAAATGCATTTAGTATATAAAATGGGCAAATAAACATACGTATATGAAGGCATTAATCACATGTTACATCCAAGCCAAGAAAAAAATTTTTTATTGTTTATAATTCCGATTCAGGTAAAATCGACGATCAGGACACTACGAGGCACCCTCCCGCGTTTGGTCATTCGCGGGAGCGTGCCGCGCAGTGTCGATTATATTTTCTACGGTAAAAAATGAATATTTTAAGCCTCTAAAATGAGCGAGAGGAGATATATTATTGTCTTAACTATTCAAAATTTACTTTCTAGCATTTTTAACATTTTTCAGACCGTTTACAATTGCCGATTTAGTCGAAATTCCCAACCAGAACACTACGAGGCACGCTCCCGCGTTTGCTCATTCGCGGGAGCGTGCCGCGCAGTGTCGATTATATTTTCTACGGTAAAAAATGAATATTTTAAGCCTCTAAAATGAGCGAGAGGAGATATATTATTGTCTTAACTATTCAAAATTTACTTTCTAGCATTTTTAACATTTTTCAGACCGTTTACAATTGCCGATTTAGTCGAAATTCCCAACCAGAACACTACGAGGCACGGCACGCTTCCGCGTTTGCTCATTCGCGGGAGCGTGCCGCGCAGTGTCGATTATATTTTCTACGGTAAAAACCCGCGTTTGCTCATTCGCGGGAGCGTGCCGCGCAGTGTCGATTATATTTTCTACGGTAAAAAATGAATATTCTGGCCCTCACATGTTTTACAGTAATAAATAAATAATATTCTAATGATATTAATTTGTCCAAAATTAATTTCTGCAATACTAATAAAATGGACATTTCTTTTTTATTCTTTTAAATAATAAAATAATACTTGCACCACCGTTGGTTAAACGCTTCATATATGTGTTAATTCTGACTATATTAACTGATGTTACATTTTATAAATAATTACATACATCTTACCTTTTATCTTATTAATTAATTAATTAATTGGTAAAATCATGTAGATTGTATATCCTTAGTTAAGTGAAATAATAATTATTTTACATAACTACTAAGAAAAACTTGCTAATCAGCGACGGAGGTCATACGATGTCTTGGTGAAGAAAGCACTTGTTGAAAATACAGTCGCTAGTGGTGCTTGTATCAATCGGCCGGGGCGGGAATCAAACCTGGGACCTCCAGATTACGAGTCCGTCGCCCTACCGACCAAGCCATCGCAGGCCTCTTTTAGGAACTTTATTAGATAAAAATAATGATGTCTATTTTATCATTGGTGATGTAGGATATTAAAATTGCCAGATAGTATTGCAATATTTATATATTATTACTCATTGCAGTTTCTTCACGGTATTATATACTTTATACTTCTTTAATTAACATTTACTCAATTATTTTAAAGTTTATTTCAGCTGCTGTACGCTGTAATATGTGTGAAAATTTTGTCACAATTGTGAAACTTTTTTAAATAACTAATTCAGGACATAAGGTAATATGTATTTTCTTTAATTTGGCTACGTTCAAAAACAGTTGGTAGTATGGTAAAAGTGCATTTATTTATTAAAATAAATAATACAAACTGTATTCAAGTAAAACTATAAAGTAAATAAATTATTTTTATACTTACCTATTTAATTATAAAATTATAAAGCTTTAATTATAAAAATATTTTGTAATTCTTACATACAACGTTATTTACATAAAGGTTTTATAAATTAACTAAAGTTTTATTTCAGAAATTAATTATTACCAACAAATTTTAATTACTATATACAAATGTACAAATTTTTTTATATTGTTAAGATATTGAAATACATGAATTTGAAAAAACTTTATATACTTACTTGATTACTTGTTCAGTTAACTGAGAAGGTATAACAACATAATATACTTTTCGAATTTTAAAGTAAAAGCATGTCCTTACTAACGCGTTGCCAAAGTATTATCAATATATCGCCAATATGTTTCGTGTCTTCCAAATTGTCAATACTACCAACGAATCGATGATCTTTTATTACCTCAAGTGGATGGAAACGTGAATGAACGTCTGTCTTTGGTCATCCGAATAAATACTAAGATGCGTGACATAAATCCACGAATTCTCATAATACCGATTTTTAGTAAAGATATGATCCAATTAATTTTAATGATATCGATTTGTTCAGCATATACTAATATATTATAAAAAATCAGTTTAACAAGCAACAGCCAGACTAATGCAATTATTATCCTAAACATTTGGAACGATTTTTCAAAAATATTTATTAAGTCTAAAACACAATGAATTGTAAGTTTAACGAAGTAACTTTTTTCGAGCACGTTTGCTCTTGCAGTGCGGACGTCGGAGAGCGCCCGCGGCGGGCTTACTCCGCGAGCACAAAATTTGATGTGCGCGAACATCGGAGAGCGCTCGCGGTAGCATTATGTTTTTTAAACGGAGAATTGTGGCTTGAGCTAAATTTCATTTTACACGGACTAGGAATTATTTTCCTATCAATATTATTGCCAATATACTTGCAAAATTAATTAATATATTTCCAATATGTAGCGATATATCTTTATGGTAAACGTATTTATTGGCTATATTGTACACAAAACTTAATTCAATTCAAAATTTTATTGTCTTAAAATTCGTCATAAAGGTTTCAATAAATTAATGTAAATACGATGAGATTAAAAACTGTAATAATCTCATATTTATAACGCACGCGTATTATAGATTTAATAAGTAAATTAATAATAGTAGTAATGAATTTATTAGTCTGCGGTCTAATTCAAACTTAAATAAAAATCATTTCCTTGATTGTACATTTTATTCATACAATCAATCTCGTAAAATATATTTTGCGATTCATTCGCTTTCGCGATCTTCGCTTCTGCTATACGCATTAGCTATGTTCAGGCGTCTCGGCCGCTTCGCTCGTTGACCTGTTGCATTAGTCTCGCGCGGCAACGCCGCTCACCTTTCTTCCCTAATCCGGCCTCTGATTGGCCCATTTCAAAAATTAATTACGCCTCGCCTAATAAATATTTTTTAAAAATTCCGACGGGGTTATACTCGAATTAATTTTCTGAATCGGAATATATATATATATATATATGGGAGATTCCATGTGAAGTGATCCAGTTAAAAAATAGAATTTTGTTTTAATGTATGAAATCAGTAAAAAACTACTTGAATAGAGTGTAGCTAAATTTTTAGACCTAAATTTCAATTAGTACCAGAGCAGTAACCAATCAAAAAATCGAATTTTTTGAAAAAAATAACTTTTTGGCCATTTTTATCACTAAATAACTCAAAATCTAACAATTTTTTCTTATATACATTAAATTTGAAAAAGTTTATAAATTTCAAGAAGAATCTGTTGAAATATTTCATTTATATTAGTTTAACACATTGAATATAGTTATAATTAATAAAAACCTTTGTAGTAAAAAAAAGAGTTGTACGATCAAAAATATTTTATCCATCCAAGAATCTAATTCATCGATGATTAATTACCTTCAAAATTGTGCAAAGTTTGAGTGCGGCAGAGCATTTCAGACAAAGTTATGGTGTTTTTAGGCAAATTTCTTAAAAAAAGAGAGCAAATGCATTTTATGAAAAAAACAGAGTAACCGTATACTTGCATTCAAACAACATGGCACTATTATTCTTCAATAATACTAAAATATACTATTTAATGTTAGTTACTGATACTTTTCAATCTCTAAGTTGCTTACAAACACAAAGCAATAGGTATAAGCAGTTATACCTGTTATATAATTGGATTTATTGGAATTTTAATAAGTTTCAGGTATTTATTCAATTATATAACAGGTATAACTGCTTATACCTATTGTTTTGTGTTTGTAAGCAGCTTAGAGATTGAAAAGTATCAGTAACTAACATTAAATAGTATATTTTAGTATTATTGAAGAATAATAGTGCCATGTTGTTTGAATGCAAGTATACGGTTACTCTGTTTTTTTCATAAAATGCATTTGCTCTCTTTTTTAAGAAATTCGCCTAAAAACGCCATAACTTTGTCTGAAATGCTCTGCCGCACTCAAACTTTGCACCATTTTGAAGGTAATTAATCATCGATGAATTAGATTCTTGGATGGATAAAATATTTTTGATCGTACAACCCTTTTTTTACTACAAAGGTTTTTATTAATTATAACTATATTCAATGTGTTAAACTAATATAAATGAAATATTTCAACAGATTCTTCTTGAAATTTATAAACTTTTTCAAATTTAATGTATATAAGAAAAAATTGTTAGATTTTGAGTTATTTAGTGATAAAAATGGCCAAAAAGTTATTTTTTTCAAAAAATTCGATTTTTGATTGGTTACTGCTCTGGTACTAATTGAAATTTAGGTCTAAAAATTTAGCTACACTCTATTCAAGTAGTTTTTTACTGATTTCATACATTAAAACAAAATTCTATTTTTTAACTGGATCACTTCACATGGAATCTCCCATATATATATATATGTTACTTATGTTTCTGTATAACCCCGTCGGAATTTTTAAAAAATATTAATTGGGCGAGGCGTAATTAATTTTTGAAATGGGCCAATCAGAGGCCGGATTAGGGAATAAAGGTGAGCGGCGTTGCCGCGCGAGACTAATGCAACAGGTCAACGAGCGAAGCGGCCGAGACACCTGAACATAGCTAATGCGTATAGCAGAAGAGAAGATCGCGAAAGCGAATGAATCGCAAAATATATTTTACGAGATTGATTGTATGAATAAAATGTACAATCAAGGAAATGATTTTATTTAAGTTTGAATTAGACCGCAGACTAATAAATTCATTACTACTACTATTAATATTTCCAATATGTAGCGATATATCTTTATGGTAACGTATTTATTGGCTATATTGTCACAACAAACTTAATTCAATTCAAAATTTATGCTCTTAAAATTCGTTCATAAAGGTTCTCAATATAATTAATGTAAATACGATGAGATAAAACTGTAATAATCTCATATTTATAACGCACGCGTATTATAGATTTAATAAGTAAATTAATAATAGTAGTAATGAATTTATTAGTCTGCGGTCTAATTCAAACTTAAATAAAAATCATTTCCTTGATTGTACATTTTATTCATACAATCAATCTCGTAAAATCTATTTTGCGATTCATTCGCTTTCGCGATCTTCGCTTCTGCTATACGCATTAGCTATGTTCAGGCGTCTCGGCCGCTTCGCTCGTTGACCTGTTGCATTAGTCTCGCGCGGCAACGCCGCTCACCTTTCTTCCCTAATCCGGCCTCTGATTGGCCCATTTCAAAAATTAATTACGCCTCGCCCTAATAAATATTTTTTAAAAATTCCGACGGGGTTATACTCGAATTAATTTTCTGAATCGGAATATATATATATATATATATGGGAGATTCCATGTGAAGTGATCCAGTTAAAAAATAGAATTTTGTTTTAATGTATGAAATCAGTAAAAAACTACTTGAATAGAGTGTAGCTAAATTTTTAGACCTAAATTTCAATTAGTACCAGAGCAGTAACCAATCAAAAAATCGAATTTTTTGAAAAAAATAACTTTTTGGCCATTTTTATCACTAAATAACTCAAAATCTAACAATTTTTTCTTATATACATTAAATTTGAAAAGTTTATAAATTTCAAGAAGAATCTGTTGAAATATTTCATTTATATTAGTTTAACACATTGAATATAGTTATAATTAATAAAAACCTTTGTAGTAAAAAAAGAGTTGTACGATCAAAATATTTTATCCATCCAAGAATCTAATTCATCGATGATTAATTACCTTCAAAATTGTGCAAAGTTTGAGTGCGGCAGAGCATTTCAGACAAAGTTATGGTGTTTTTAGGCAAATTTCTTAAAAAAAGAGAGCAAATGCATTTTATGAAAAAAACAGAGTAACCGTATACTTGCATTCAAACAACATGGCACTATTATTCTTCAATAATACTAAAATATACTATTTAATGTTAGTTACTGATACTTTTCAATCTCTAAGTTGCTTACAAACACAAAGCAATAGGTATAAGCAGTTATACCTGTTATATAATTGGATTTATTGGAATTTTAATAAGTTTCAGGTATTTATTCAATTATATAACAGGTATAACTGCTTATACCTATTGTTTTGTGTTTGTAAGCAGCTTAGAGATTGAAAAGTATCAGTAACTAACATTAAATAGTATATTTTAGTATTATTGAAGAATAATAGTGCCATGTTGTTTGAATGCAAGTATACGGTTACTCTGTTTTTTTCATAAAATGCATTTGCTCTCTTTTTTTAAGAAATTCGCCTAAAAACGCCATAACTTTGTCTGAAATGCTCTGCCGCACTCAAACTTTGCACCATTTTGAAGGTAATTAATCATCGATGAATTAGATTCTTGGATGGATAAAATATTTTTGATCGTACAACCCTTTTTTTTACTACAAAGGTTTTTATTAATTATAACTATATTCAATGTGTTAAACTAATATAAATGAAATATTTCAACAGATTCTTCTTGAAATTTATAAACTTTTTCAAATTTAATGTATATAAGAAAAAATTGTTAGATTTTGAGTTATTTAGTGATAAAAATGGCCAAAAAGTTATTTTTTTCAAAAAATTCGATTTTTTGATTGGTTACTGCTCTGGTACTAATTGAAATTTAGGTCTAAAAATTTAGCTACACTCTATTCAAGTAGTTTTTTACTGATTTCATACATTAAAACAAAATTCTATTTTTTAACTGGATCACTTCACATGGAATCTCCCATATATATATATATGTTACTTATGTTTCTGTATAACCCCGTCGGAATTTTTAAAAAATATTAATTGGGCGAGGCGTAATTAATTTTTGAAATGGGCCAATCAGAGGCCGGATTAGGGAATAAAGGTGAGCGGCGTTGCCGCGCGAGACTAATGCAACAGGTCAACGAGCGAAGCGGCCGAGACACCTGAACATAGCTAATGCGTATAGCAGAAGAGAAGATCGCGAAAGCGAATGAATCGCAAAATATATTTTACGAGATTGATTGTATGAATAAAATGTACAATCAAGGAAATGATTTTTATTTAAGTTTGAATTAGACCGCAGACTAATAAATTCATTACTACTACTATTAATTTACTTACTAAATCTATAATACGCGTGCGTTATAAATATGAGATTATTACAGTTTTTAATCTCATCGTATTTACATTAATTTATTGAAACCTTTATGACGAATTTCAAGACAATAAAATTTTGAATTGAATTAAGTTTTGTGTACAATATAGCCAATAAATACGTTAACCATAAAGATATATCGCTACATATTGGAAATATATTAATTAATTTTGCAAGTATATTGGCAATAATATTGATAGGAAAATAATTCCTAGTCCGTGTAAAATGAAATTTAGCTCAAGCCTCAATTCTCCGTTTAAAAAACATAATGCTACCGCAAGCGCTCTCCGATGTTCGCGCACATCAAATTTTGTGCTCGCGGAGTAAGCCCGCCGCGGGCGCTCTCCGACGTTCGTGCTCATCAAATTTTGTACTCGCGGAGTAAGCCCGTCACGGACGCTCTCCGACGTCCGCACTGCAAGAGCAAACGTGCTCGAAAAAGTTACTTCGTTAAAATTACAATTCATTGTGTTTTAGACTTAATAAATATTTTGGAAAAATCGTTCCAAATGTTTAGGATAATAATTGCAATAGTGTGGCTGTTGCTTGTTAAACTGATTTTTTATAATATATTAGTATATGCTGAACAAATCGATATCGTTAAAATTAATTGGATCATATCTTTACTAAAAATCGGTATTATGAGAATTCGTGGATTTATGTCACACATCATAGTAATTATTCGGATGACCAAAGACAGACGTTCATTCACGTTTCCATCCACTTGAGGTAATAAAAGATCATCGATTCGTCGGTAGTATTGACAATTTGGAAGACACGAAACATATTGGCGATATATTGATAATACTTTGGCAATATGTTGGCAACATATTGACAATACTTTGGCAACATATTGGCAATATATTGATAATACAAATAATAAATACCCGCGAAAAAAAATTAAATTTTATATGAACTTTATATAAACTTTAGGTTTGGCTAAACTTGATATGGGGTTGGCCAACGAGACTGAGCCGAACTTGTGCAGTTGACTGTTCAAGTTTGGTGAAAGTATATCAAATGTTCATCTGAAATTCATATAAAGTTTTTATAAAGTTTTTTTACAATTACTGACAAATAAAATATAGTTTATACTAAGTTTAGCTGAACTCAATATTAACGTGATAGCAAGTTCAGGTTCATAAAGTCATATAATGTTGATATCAACATACCCAAAGAAAAATTTTAAAAATCTGCTTCAACTGACATCTGTAAGAATACATCGGTTAGAAAAACGGAGATATATTCCGAAAAATATGAATCCGTCACTGAAAAGTGTTGTCCATTTCCTTAGTTTTCAAGACATAACCTGAAAGAAGAAATTTAAAAAACCCCAATGTATAGATATTTTCACCATTTTTCTAACCGATGTATTCTTACTGATGTCAGTTAAAGAAGATTTTTAAAATTTTTCGTTGGGTATGTTGATACCAACATTATATGACTTTATTAACCTGAACTTGCTATCACGTTAATATTGAGTTCAGCTAAACTTAGTATAAATTACATTTTATTTGTCAGTAATTGTAAAAAAACTTTATAAAAACTTTATATGAATTTCAGCTGAACATTTGATATACTTTCGCCAAACTTGAACAGTCAATTGCACAAGTTCGGCTCAGTCTAGTTGGCTAACCCCATATCAAATTTAGCCAAACCTAAAGTTTATATAAAGTGCATATAAACTTTAATTTTTTTACGCGGGTACTTAACGAAATACACTTTTAACTGCAAGATTTAAGCCAGACTTAAAGCCATACTTTCACAAACACTTCATACAGCCATACAATTAGCCATACTAAAAGATCAACTTTTCATTCTTTGTAACTACCCTCTGTATTGGTTGGTACGAAAAGCCAACTTGAGAAAAATCAACAAAGGACAAATATTTTAGATAAAAAAATAACATGAAAATGTCTATTTCTCGATAAAAAAGCAAATTTCATTCCTTATTACTACCCTCCTGTATGTGGTTGATGAAACTTCTCATACAGTTTGTGCTACTAATGCAAGAACGAGAAGACGATTTAAAGCAATTAACAAAGACAGATATTTTAGAATAACAAAATAACTCGTTGATTTTTCTTATGTCGTTTTTTATTACCAACCAATACAGAGGGTAGTTACAAGGAATGAAAAGTTGATCTTTTAGTATGGCTAATTGTATGACTGTATGTGTGTCTGAAAGTGTTTGCGCAATATGGCTTAAAGTCTGGCTTAAATCTTGCAGTTAAAAGTGTATTTCGTTAAGTATTTATTATTTGTATTATCAATATATTGCCAATATGTTGCCTATATGTTGCCAACATATTGCCAAAGTATTATCAATATATCGCCAATGTTTCGTGTCTTCCAAATTGTCAATACTACCGACGAATCGATGATCTTTTATTACCTCAAGTGGATGAAAACGTGAATGAACGTCTGTCTTTGGTCATCCGAATAATTACTAAGATGCGTGACATAAATCCACGATTTCTCATAATACCGATTTTTAGTAAAGATATGATCCAATTAATTTTAATGATATCGATTTGTTCAGCATATACTAATATATTATAAAAAATCAGTTTAAAAATATTTGGTAAACGTAAACATATTATAGATATACTATAGCTAGATGATTCCCAGACTATTATAAAACTTCATCGAGGGTTCAGCTAGATTTTATTTTACACGGACTCGGAATTAACTTACTAGCAATATTATTGCTAATATATTACCAATATATTGCGATTTTATGGTAGTTATTCATTGGCATTTTGTATATTGAACACTCAATTCAATTCAACAGCCAGACTATTGCTATTAATATGCTAAACATTTAGAACGAGTTTTCCAAAATATTTATTAAGTCTAAAACACAATGAATTGTAAGTTTAACGAAGTAACTTTTTTCGAGCACGTTTGCTCTTGCAGTGCGGACGTCGGAGAGCGTCCGTGACGGGCTTACTCCGCGAGTACAAAATTTGATGAGCGCGAACGTCGGAGAGCGCCCACGGCGGGCTTACTCCGCGAGCACAAAATTTGATGTGCGCGAACATCGGAGAGCGTTAGCGGTAGCATTATGTTTTTTAAACGGAGAATTGAGGCTTGAACTAAATTTCATTTTACACGGACTAGGAATTATTTTACTATCAATATTATTGCCAATACACATGCAAAATTAATTAATATATTTCCAATATGTAGCGATATATCTTTATGGTTAACGTATTTATTGGCTATATTGTACACAAAACTTAATTCAATTCAAAATTTTATTGTCTTAAAATTCGTCATAAAGGTTTCAATAAATTAATGTAAATACGATGAGATTAAAAACTGTAATAATCTCATATTTATAACGCACGCGTATTATAGATTTAGTAAGTAAATTAATAATAGTAGTAATAATAATAGTGATGAATTTATTAGTCTGCGGTCTTAAATAAAAATCATTTCCTTGATTGTACATTTTATTCATACAATCAATCTCGTAAAATATATTTTGCGATTCATTCGCTTTCGCGATCTTCGCTTCTGCTATACGCATTAGCTATGTTCAGGCGTCTCGGCCGCTTCGCTCGTTGACCTGTTGCATTAGTCTCGCGCGGCAACGCCGCTCACCTTTCTTCCCTAATCCGGCCTCTGATTGGCCCATTTCGAAAATTAATTATGCCTCGCCTAATTAATATTTTTTAAAAGTTCCGACGGGGTTATACTCGAATTAATTTTCTGAATCGGAATATATATATATATGTAGGGTTTATGCTATCTTATATTTAGATTACATCGTCAGGAATAATAACTCGATTTATTGATCTCTTTGAGTTGATTTTATTTAATACATAACAATTCAGTATGATGTACTAATGATGCTGGTCGAGAGGATTCTGCCGACGCAGCGACAAATCTAAGTAATATTAACAAAAGCGCTGTTGCGCATGTGCGGCAGACTTCATAGTCTGTAGCCCCCACATTACTCCCTCCGTTTTTTTTTTTTTTATTTAGAGTGTTACGTCCTAGGGTAGACGTAACGTAGAAAAATTAAATAGACTGAATTTAAATTAAAAATAGAAGTTCCCCGTTTTAGTACGCGTATAGCGTCAAGGATGGGTGGCAATTCTCCTCGGTATAGCACAGGTCATAGACCCATCCGAAATTTACGTGCATGGGTAAGCCCGAGGTGCAACAATGAGTGAAGGCGAGGAAAGGAAAACAACCAACCTTATCGGGCGGGAGATCTACGGTTGACCGGTGGCTGCAACTGCTCGGCTGTCTTTCTCGCTCTCGTTGATCCTCGATACAGAGACTCCCTTACAATAGAAATGCGGTATAGACTAATTTGGATTTTAAAGGGAATAGGAAAAAGACTGGTGTTTGAAGGTTTAAAGATACTGAACAATGACTTTCGATTTCTTGCTTTATTTCGCGTTAAGCTTTGGATACAGGAGTTTACCTTACTTGAGAAAAGACTAAAGAGCAAGAGCGCACACCCCTGTGCGACATCCCTATTTATATCAAGGGTTTGGGGTGGAGTTTTGGTTCCTCTTGACCAATCAAATATTGTACATTTACTTAATTAATTTATTCTTGGTCATGCGTGACCTAATTAAGTTATTGGCTAGAATTTTTCAAGGCGGTTCCTGTCTTTGACGACTTCTAGTCTGTGTGACAGGGTGGATTTAACGGGATGTAAGAGTCAATTTTTATCGACCGAATAATGGCACATATATTTTCTTAATAAATCATAAAATACTTGAATAATTGGAAAAGTAAGACATCATTGCCCTCCGTATTGATATCTTCTACAATTCTGCCAAGAGTAAAGTATGTACGCACAGTAATTAACGAGAATAATTGGAAGGAAATTTGGTAACATATATCCGCTATGTGAATATTTACTTCCAATGCTATTTTAATACAAATTAAGATATCTGTTTAAAATTTTGCAGAAAAACAGATTGTACCAGTACGGAAGGCAATGATGTCATGATTTCCTTTTATTCAAAATATGTATTAGTTAATTAGATACAATTATTTTATATGGCTCGGTAGGTAACACATTGAATATTACATCCCCTTAATACACTTATCATAAGATGTCAGCATTACCGACACCGCGAGGTGGCGCGGTATCGGTAGCATATAAGAGCAATAAGAAG